>CM040244.1:187214580-187565301 GCA_022545495.1 Chrysanthemum lavandulifolium | reverse complement strand
GTGAGAGAAGGTAAAACTAAATAGATAAAGGTAAGCATAATTTCTCATAAGCATATGAAAATACAATGAGCATCATTTCATAAAGCGCCGAGACACGCCGACTATGGAGTAATATGATTACCAAACCTTTATGCGGTTTTAGGTGTTGGGTTGTTTCGTAGTAGCGATGTTATGGTGAAGTCATGTTTGTATTTGATGTTGTAAAATATTGCTTGTATGAATAAACCTCACCACTTTGTGCATGATTTAAGGTACATGAATATGTTTTTATCACTATGTTTTTTTTTTACCATTTTATTTTTGAATTAATTGTTTTATGTACTTTTGTTTTTTGTTGGCTATATAAGGATGGCTTTGCTTAGGCATTTTGCATCCACCTCATATCTAGCCAGTATGGGTGCAAGACCAAACATTGACCATTTAAAGGAGTGATGTGGTTCTAATAAGCTCCAGCACTGCTTTAAGTATCTGTTTGTGCAAGAATGGAGAGAGAATGAAAGCATTTCGCATAAATGTGCTGATGTTGAGGCTAACATTGAGAGAAGAGATCGACCAATTGAAGAAGGGCAGTCTTTTAGTCCATTTGATGATGTTGCTCCCGATGCGATTGAGTGCATGTTGAGACGCAGCAGAGACCGAGATATCTTAGCCGCACTAGTTGTGGTTTTGGATTTAGCTCGTGAAGGGAGGGTCGAAAAGCAACGTCATGTAGGTTTGATGGATCTAAAGGGTTAGTCTTTGGTTGGTCCGGTGATTGGTGTTAGTGACTATATTGCTAGCAAGGTTGCATAAATTCGACGGAAGTTTGAATCTTGAATGTGCGGTTCGACCTTTGGAAGAAGCGAGAAGTTAACACTGAAGAAGCAACCGCTAAGACAATTTTACCTTCACCCAAGACAGGTTAATTATCGTTTTCCAAAGAAAAGTTTTACCGTTCCTCCATGACCATATCTGAATATTAATTCTTGCTTATTTGTTTAAAAGCGATTATAACAAACATCATATACAACTTTTTGTTTAGCGTTCAGCCTTGGAATTGACTCATCCCTTTCTCGCGCCAGCATCTCCCTATTGTAATTCTTTTCTTCCATTAATAGGCGGTTGTTTAATTGATCGAGAAGCTTTTTTGGAGGTAGCTCCAAACCATAATTCTGGACTGATTTTCCACAACTGCTTAGTATTATTTCTAACTCGTATAATATGTAACCTTCCAGTTCTCCATCATTCACATGATAGTTGGGTATATGCACTTGCTCCGAGACAATAATTGGAATATTATGGCCCATTTCTCGCCAATATTTATCCCATAAATGCAAAGGATTGGCAACCTCACAATGAGTGAGTAGCCTTGCAAAAGGAACACGAGTTCGCAGATGAAGCCGAGCCACAGGCTTCTTTAAGAGTTGTGTCCCATTCTTTGTCATCACCAAGCAAGCCCAAGCGATCACATGCAACACGATATGTTGGGTGACAATTTGTTGGTGACACGAGCTCTGCGAACACTCTACATCCTTTTGATGACATAATAACATTCTTAAGTAGAAAATCTCACCCAAGTCGGTGTATATATCAAGCCAGTCAATAGAAGACTTGTTAGTCTTTCTACGTGACCAACATTTACGATCTCCAAAAAAACATTTACGATCTCCGTACCATACAAACTCGATGGAAGCGCAAGTAAGTCAAATGGCGTCCATCCTCGCTTTCAATGTTGTAAGTAAACCATTACATCGCTGTTGTCACCTACGATCACGACGATTGACGACCGCCCTAAGTTATCACCATCTCTAAAAGTTAAGTGTTGCATGTTCTCCAAATGGATTGAAAGTATTTGAACCACGGCTCTCGATATGTATATCAAATTTGAGGATTCTCCAACACGCTTCATGAGGACATATGAACCGCCATCAAGGTAATTACATATTTCATCAATCGGCTCTTGCGGTGCGTTGATGAAGTAGATGCTTCACCAACAGACTCGCTACTTTAGCAAAAATCACATCGGTTCCTTTTGATATATACTTAAATAGATATTTTATGAGCATGCTCCACCCGCGAGATTCCACATTGATGTGAGCTTCAAATGCCATGCACAAATGCGGTTATATGGCACGACATACCCATTGTCAAGCTTTATACGCCCTTTTTCGCGAAAGTATTTCTTGCCTTCTTCGATAATGCGGATAACCTTTGTCATCAAAGAAAATTTCGTTATTGTATTGTTTTGGGAATTTTTGTTGCAGAGGTCACCTTTCATACACGGTGCATTCGGTGGCCTTGCCACATGGGCCATGCATCATCATTTCGAAACAATTTTATAGGTGCGTGGATCATCATGAGAATCGGGTAACTCGCACAAATATATTGGTCAACATCTGCAGGATTTTCTATCTTGGTTGATGAAGAAATCCAAAGGAGTGTGTGTGAGTGTGGCAAGTCGCGTACGAAACTCAATGGTGTACAACACTGCAGGGCAAAAAAATTAGCAAATACAATTAGAGTAGCGCATTTGCACAACGCATTAAGCAAGCATCCATGGGAAAACTGGGAGTGTAAGATAAAGCACAAAAGGTTTATGTGTGAAAAAGAATAGGCTTACCTCCCGTGACACAACCAAACGTCTGCCTCCTCTTCCTAAACTTTACAAATGCTTTGAACTTTTGCTCAAAAACTCTGCACACTATATCTCGCTTCTATCTATTTGTTGTCAAGTGAGGAACCGGGACATGTATCTTTGTATCTCGTGCCACTTTACATTGCATGTGAATGTTATAAAGAAACGTGGATTACCAAGAACCTTGCGGATCGCCAATGCATCTAGGGTCGAAGCGTCGGGCCAAAACCGAACCGAACCGAGCAAACCCTAACCGAACCAAAACCGATGGAAGAGAAATATAAACCGAGACCGAACCGAAAGACCATCGGGTCGGGTCGGTTTTTATCGGGTCGGTCCTGTCGGTTCCTCGGGTTGTTGTTGTGAGAACCGAGCAAACATGCATACCATTTTTTCTTCGAAAAGAATTTGTTTGAAAAGGTTGCTGCACTTTTTTTTCCACCAATAGTCCTATTGCTTTTTATTTTTATACTCAAATTAACTATTATCATACAAGTTGATGCACTTCATTTTTTTCCTTTTAGGACAATGAGACTTTATATAGTTTATAATATAACCTATATAAGCTACATATATTATATACAAAACTACAATGAATCATGCAAAGCTACATTTCACTAGACAACAAAGTGAGCAAACTACAATAAGCATTTGGTGACAAACTGACAATGATCCATTTCAAACACAAAAAAAATATAGAAAACTACAATGAGGCAATGAGCCATTTCACTAGACAATGAGCCATTTTAGCACAAATACAGAAAAATACACATAAACTTTTTTTTTCCTTTTGGAGACAATGAATCATGCAAAACTGAAACAAACACATAACTGACAAAAGGAATATACAAGCTAAATCAGACCAAGAAAGTATTACCACGACTCCACCCGACTTGTTTGAATTTTGACTTTTAAACGAACTCAAGAAAGTATTACCACGACGACGAGTTGTGTTAATACTTTGACTAGATATTTTGGCATGTCACTCGAGTTGCTTGTGCCATATTTTGTTTGTACAATGCAAACAAAACTCCCATGTTCCTCCCAACCTTGTCAACCAATTCTTTAATCTTATTTTCTTTGTCACTTCTTTGGTATAGAACTTGATTGGTGTATCCACTTCATGTTCATTCTCCTCGCCTCGGGTATACAACCATTTTCAAGCAAATGCCTAAATCCGTTACCCCAGTATTTCCGACTTCATAGTTGGATCTAAAAGCACCATAAAATACATATAATGATTGATTTTCTTATAATCTCCCCAATACTTGTCATACTTTAAACGCATTTTGACACCATTTGAGTGAAACCGGTTCTAGTTCCCACTCACGTAGATGCTTGTCAACATCAAGTATCTCACTATAAAATAAATGAGCAACCGGACTAGATTGGTTTGATACTAGTTCGGTTTTCTCTTGAATTTTCCGAAAATCACATACTTTTTACAAACATCAAAGTCTTTACGACGGTATTGTCTCAAGATCACGACCAAAAGAAGCATTGTTCATACTATAATTGTAAACGCGTCTTGTAAATCAATGGTCGATTCTAACATATCATATGTTGAATTCCACCTCTTCGGCATTTCGAAACCAAAAAACTCTTTGAATAACAAGTACTCTTAATGCTCTCTTTAAACTTCTCAATCGTTGGCTAGAGCCTTTGATGTACTTGACCGCTAATCCTATGGTCTCAACCTGATTTTGGTGTACCTTCAAACCATCTTTCATAACAAGGTTTAAAATATGTGCCATGCATCTTATATGAAAGTGTTTACCATTATCATACTTACTTGGTAGGTGCTCTAGCAAATACTTAAGAGCTTTATCATTTGAAGTAATGTTATCAACCGTAATGGTCATAACATTATTAATTCCCCATTCGTTTATGCACTTTAAAAGTTTCCTACCAATGTCTTCTCCCTATGACTATTAATGCGCTTAAAATTTCGACACGTTTGTGCATAACCCAATCATCATCTAAAAATGTGCCGTTATCACCATATAGTTAATCTTTTGACAAGTCGAAGTCCATGTATCCGCCGTTAGGTGGATCGTGTTATTCGGGTTGCCTAAGAACTTAACAAGTTTCTTTTTCTTCGAGGTAGAGCTTAGAAACATCTCTAGAAATAGTGTGTGTGATGGCAAATTGTATTTGGGTAAGCTCTTGGAATATCTAATGAAGGCCGGATGTTCTACAAACTTAAAGGGAAGTTCGGCTAAAACAATGAGTTCAATCAAAGAGTTTTTATTACATTCTCGTCATACTTCCAATTTTGTAAAGTTCCAGCCCACTACTACTACCCGCACCATCCCCATTAACGTCTTTCATTAATGAAAGCTTAGCTTGTTTCAAACTTATCGATTCTCGGGTTAAAATCACACTTAGGGTAATGCTGCTCATGTTTCTCGTACCATTTGTAACGGTGTCGGCTCTATATTTTGTGGACAAAAGTTACAATAAGCTATCTTAATTAAACGACCCCTTATCCATCCGGTCGTTCCATCTTTGAGTAAAATACTTCCAACATTCGGCTTTTTCATTTCCAATTCCTCCTTTCGATACCCTTTTACGTTTTTTGTCAATGTTGTTGTTGTCCTCATTGTCCTAAACGAACAAATGAAAGCGAAAAATAAGTACACATTGTTGTTGCATGCATATATGGTAGGATAAAAATCTGTAGTCACAATTGACAAACTCACAACTAGATCATGGTTTTGTATTCTATTGTTAATTAGTCTCTCATTCAACAAAAACTAAAGCATATAAATCATACTTATTTGATAAAAAAAACAAAACAAAACAAAAAACCAAAAAAAAACAAAAAAAAAAAAACAAAAACAAAAAGAACCATGTTAGAATAAGAAACTTACATTCATTGTAGGGTTTTTAGAAGATGATCAGATCATGTGTTGATGATGATTATTTTGTAGAGAAGTAGAAGATGATTAGGATTTTTTTTTTTAGCTGTTTTGGTATGCCGTATGTTTTGGTAAAATGGTATTGGTAGGTAAGTGTTTTTTCTTAGTTTGGTTACTTAGTAGTACTAGCTAGTATAACTTAGATTTAGTGAAACTGACTATTGGGTTTCAACTTCCATGTCCCACTTTCAAAGTTTCAGTCAAATAAAATATCCAATTGTTTTTTTAGCTCGGTTCCAACATGTATTTCTCGGTTTTAGTCGGGTTTGGACCGAACCGACCTGAAACCAAAAATCCTAAAAACCTGAAACCGAGACCGAACCGACGGGCTGTCGGGTCGGCTCGGTTTTTGTCGGTTCAGTCGGTTTTGTAGGTCCGGTTCGGTTTTGGCCCGTCGATGCTCAGCCCTAAATGCATCTAGATAATGACTGTACATATACCTTGGGCCTCCAGTAAACGACGAAGGCAATATAATGCGAGAACCCGCCTGCGACCCATCATGCTCTCCCCTTGAAATTGCATCATAAAGGCCTGACAAAAAATCCCCTCGAATATCACTCTGGTGTGTCCTATAAAAATCCATCATATTTTGTTCTATGCATCAGTATACGCCAACAACGTACTGCTGAAATAGCCTCCCAGTGCGAAATAGCAAGTCATAACTATCATACCTCGGATGCAGCTGGTACGCGTAGAATGCATTCATCGAGACCCGTTTTGGCTCAATATTTGGGTCCGTTGTTCTTAACTTCAGTTTTGTATGATACCCTGGCTGACCATAGATAAATATCAACGGGAACTGCAACGACATGTATGACTTATGGATCTTGCTAATTCTTTTTAGCGGCCCATTTCGGTACTCCAGGATAACATCGTAATTTGATTCACTTTCGGGCCCGCATCAAAGACAATAGCGCCCAGTATTTGATAATGGAGCTTCATAACCGCGTGGAGCTTCACCGTAAAGCTTCACCTTAAATTCGTGGACATCATCTTGGGCACATTTGTCACATGTGATCTGAATATCTGGACGAGATCATTGTGAGTATCTAAAAGTGAATGAGCCCTTGCATTATATCCGGATTCAAATCACGACCATCCGAGGTTGAAAATGGCTCAACCTATCTTGAACTTCATCTTGTGTGTCATAGATGTAGAGCGCAAAAACTTTGGATCATCGTTAACAGGAAAAGTGACCTATCCGATGATACATTTGCCGAAGACTTTAAAACATATGGGCCTCCACCATTGTTGATTGTGTTGTCAACTGCGGCACCGAGTGGCGTCATTGCAAACATTTGATTGTATGTTCGTATATTTTCCATAAAGGGACGTTGGTCGAGTAAGTCCTTGATATACTGTGGTGGGTCTGCGTCAGGTTGCATAAAAACTTTACCACCTCCACAACATGTATGGTATCCGCACCTGCAACACAATGGCCTGCAAGCTGCACCGCACGCCAAAAGCAAACATTACAATAACAAAGATCGCCAAATCGATCTCCCAAATCATCGTACTCAGGCAGCATGCCTACATCGATTAAAAAAGCATAACGAAATTAAAGAGCTGGTAATATATGTTTGTGAAAGAATGTGGTGACGAAAAATGGGGAAAAAAAATGCCAGCGCCCACATTGCATCGTAGAAGAAGATAGCTCTCCATCAATGCTGCATGCACTATTATCTGACCCAGAACGCACCCTGGTCATGAGAGCACGCCGGCGCACAGACCTTGTATGAGGCTGCCCTGGACACCGACCTCTTTTCCGACGCTGTGATTGATGACCAACATTTTCCGTAACACCCGGTTGTTCACCAGTATGCACTGTGGGTGCTGGTAACAAAAGAAAAGAGGACAAAAATTAAAGGTGATGCTGGGCTCAGAGATCATGTTTATAAAAGGGAAACAAAAAAGAAAGAAACAAAAAAAAAAGGTAAAAAAGAGCTCACTTTCATTTGTATTAGGGTGGATGGTTCACCGGTGCGACCATCGGCCCTGAAGTCGATTAATGCACAGATGTTGCGGACGACTGACATGACCGCCTTTTTCTTCTTGTTAGTGTTCCACAAATAAGAACCATCAAGCTGCGACATCAATGGCGGGATCACCATCAAGACCGGCTCCACTGTTGGGAAGCGAATGGATGAAATTCAAGTTGAAGGTTGCATGGAACGCAAAAGAAGATAGCAATACTAACCCCGCGCATGCAAAGGCAACCGTCCAACACCTTCTTGCAGCGCTACATGCATGATGGTCCTGCACACGGGATCTGACAGCATTGGGACATTTCTTTCCTTTTTGGTTTGTTTTGAAGCAGCGGCATTGCGTGCACGAAATCCTATTGATAACAAAGTACAGTTCGGAAGGGTGACTCAGCATTCTATAACAAACAATAAAAAATGGCAGGCTACATCGGAAAAGAGAACAACCAGAACCACCTTCCATTGCATTAGTAGTCGCAGGGTCACACATGTTGCTGGGCTTCTTTTTTTTAAGCGTCCCTCCTTTTCCAGCCTGCGAAGGAGGCGAGCTATAACCCAAATGCAAGTCTGTTCCAACAAAAAAAACACCATGAAGCAATGACAAAGCGGATCCGAAAACAAAGAAAATGAATTTAATAAATCGGATCTAAAAGAGAAGAGCAACATTTACCTCCCATGGCAACAGAACCGACGATGATCAACGGTGTGCATATAACCATAGCGGGCATACGGGTTCTTGGCCAACTCCTTTCCCTCCTCTTTCTCTTTCTACAATGCGACGGACTTGAGTCATGACCTAAATGCAACCCCTGCTCCAACTAAAAAAAAGCGTGAACTTGACCTTTGTGAATGCCAATCGGCATACAAAAGCGAGCAACAAAATTTAACAAACCATCGAAAATAGAATAGCACACCTCACCTTCCATCACATCGGAGGCATTGTTGACCTCCACTGCTGCGAGCACGCATCATCATCGCAGCAAACACGGTCAAATAAAAAAACTATGAATATTCTCTGCGTTCCCATGTGGTCTCGCAAAACAAAAGGCATGAAACCACCTTTTGGTGTGCAGACAGAGGCGATGATGAATGGCATCCACACAATTGGTTGGATCAAGTTGGTGCCACAGAGGTCGCATGCAGGCTCATTTCCAATAACATCTATGCCAAAAAAAAAACATCAAGACAAACATGTTTCAAGCCGAAAATGACAATAAGTGCAGCATACAAAAATGAGAAACTAAAAAGACAAACCAACTCAGTAGCATTGTGAATCTGCTGCAAAGAGCAGCCGATGACGATATGGTTGGCGACCGAGATGATCGGCATAATGGTATTACACATCTCGCACCCAGAACCACCGGGTATATTTGCAACATTGTTTTGTGTGAGGTTTTCAGGTGAGTGATTGTGAATACTTTGCGAGCCAGTTATTGGTTTTGAAGTCATAATTATAAACAATAACAGACAGTCCAATTATGAAAGCAACAAATAGCATACAAAGTAAATCGACTAACATATCCGAAACAATTAATGAAAGCAACAAAAGCATTATCAATTGAGGGATTGCAAAAAAGAGGAGTTTGGAAAAAAAAATAAATAAATAAATAAAAAGAAGTTAGCGCATCATCTTAAAAAAACAAAAGAAAGCACAAAAAAAAAAGGAAAATGGAAACCAAGGCAACCCAAAAAAAGACCAAACACTGCACAACATTTAATAAGGGGCACATTCAACTACATTTGCTTCTAACAGTAAACACCAACCCAAAGTCTAAAACTCATTTACTCACCCCAACACCTAGGCGTAACTAACTTTTCAACAGCATAAACAACAACTAACCATCAGAATCGCAGATGCTTTTAACAGTTAACCCCAAACTAAAGTACATCGACCATTTAGTCAACCCAACACCCAACCATAATGATTGGCTCCTAAGCGGTCGGGTTTATTCACACAAGCTAACCACTTGTGAATGGTCAACCGTAATAAACACCAAACATTTCGTAAACCAATGCAATGAAGATCAAGAGGAGTTTAGTGTTTCCCGTGTCGTTAAGTCCCAACGGTACGTCGCGATGAATAATCAAACGTGTAGTGATCGGGTGTGATGAGCGAGAAAAGGTTTATGATTGATATTAGATGACGGAGGAAAATGAAAGAAAATTAAAAAGCTAAATTATATTAAATAAACGCTATCAAGATTTTTAAAATGATGTTTTGATTTTTCTTTTATAAATTTAAATTAAAACTACGTAACGTCTAAAAGAAAATGTGAAATTGAAATGAATTAATCCTAAAAATATAAAATGAAATTTTACAAACCTAATGATAATAGAAAATTTTGAGAAAAAGAAAATTATTTTTATAACAATTTATTTAATTATTATTAATTAAAACTATTTTTACCTATTTAATAATACCCTAAAATATAAGAAAATATGAAATAAAGCTAGAAAAGTGAAATTATGACTTAGAAAAATCTAAAATAACTAAAGAGAATTTTCAAAACTAATTTTGTATTTTTTCGATTATTTTCTATTTTCTATGAATTAAAAACTGCTTTTAAACTAATTAAATTGCTAAAAATTACAAATTAAACTAGGAAAATCTGGAAAATTATTTTTTGCTTTTTATATTTATCTTAACCTAGGAAAAATGAAAACTTATTTTTGAAGCTTTTACGAATTAATTGTATTAAAAGCTAATTAAAATGCCTAAAAGCGATTAAAATAAAGAAAAATAGTAAGCAGAACTAGAAAATCGAAAAATTCAGGAAAAGTCTAAATTAATATTCTAAATCTAAGAAAATATAAAACAATAGCTTATGTGAAGGATTATGAAGTCTGCGGTGCAAAGCGCTTATGAATAAACTAAAAATAAGCAAATAAGCACTAAAGACCACCAAATGAAAGCGAAGCTAGATTAAGCTATAACTAAGTGAAAACAACTTGTTCCAGCTACTCGGAACCTCAAGCTAACCAGCTATAAGCTTATGAGTCCAAAATCAAACAAGTAAAAATCGGTTTGAGGTGCTAACTTTGACTTATGCAGCCGCTTATTAATAAGTCTGAATCGAAAACCGAAGTTGGAACCTAAAGTAGACACTGGCTAGCTACTTAAAACCAAAATTGAGCACGAGATGAGCTCAAATGAGCTTTTGACAAGCTCTGCAAGAACTGTCTTGAGTCGTTTAAAAGCGAGTCGGTCAGGCAGAGAGCTTTTGACCCAATTGACAAGCTAATTTGAAGCTTATAAAAATTACTAAAATTCAACAAAAATCATTTTTATAAACTAGACCAGCTCAACTTGTTAAATCCAAAATATCAAAGGCTTGTGACCAGAATTGAATACATGAAAAATCAACCAAGTTGGTTGAAAAACAGATTTTCTCACTTTTGACTTTTGACAGTTTTGAGAGTTTGACTTTCTTGAGGTTTGAGCTTAATTTGTGAACTGATATTGATGTATTAAGCTAAAATGAAACTAAAATAAGCTACTTCACTGAATTCTAAACACAAATCAAGCTTTTGAACTTTAAAAATTCCAACAGTTATTCAATTAGGACAGATTATTGGTGATTTTGACTTTGAGTGAAAATGAGCACAAGTTAGCAACCAAAGACTGCTTCTAATAGCTAAAATGCCAGTGAAACCACTACTCCTAAGTCATATAGAAGCCTGAGAGTTGGTTATGCAGGCTAATCCAAACACTAGTTATAAGGACAAAGAATGCAATCAACTCAGACTATTCCTACAGCTAATCCAAAACTATCAATAGAACAGATCTAACAATATAACAACTTAATTATGCAGAAACTACAACTATATTTATAAAATCTAAGCTAATGAAGATTATGCAAAAATGGAAGCAGAAATGAAAACTTACACTAATCCAGCCAAATTAATACCCTCTGAGAACCAATTATCACTATCCTAACCCATAACTAATTCTAAATCCATTTCAACTTAACCTAATCGATCCGGTTTCCGACTTTTCAACCCAAATCGCTTGATTGACTTTTGTTGACCAAGTACCAAGTTTGCTTGAATCATTTGATAAGTTTATTCAAAGCTATCAACGACTTGAATAAGCTTATATAAGTTGATATAAAGCTATTTGAAGCTTGATGTTTAATAATGTTAAAGCAGTTTTATTATAGAAAATGGAAAACAGAAACTTAACCAAACTTTGAATTAATCTTGAAAATTAGTTACAAGCGATATAATAGCTTAAGTTTGATACAAGGAAGATTAAAAGTACAATTTTAGGACTTAATTAAGACTTAAACATTAAAAGCGACATACATGAAAACTAAAACTAAAGATCGCTCTTTCCCCTCTCTTCTTCCTCTATTTATACATCAAAGGGCTTCTCTCATCTCCGGCATTTCCACTTGTATTTGGGACCATTGGATCACTTGAGACAATATTGGCCGTTGATGGCTTTTGGCGCCAAAATGGATATATTGCAACCGGGGTTGAGTGAATGGAAGGAGAAGCATTATATGATTTTGTTGTTTAGTGGAGGTGGAGGGGACATGGAAAGGTGAAGGATAGCTGGAGGTGAGGGGAGGTCTGAGAGTTGCAGAGCAGTTGGGAGGAAGGAGAAAAAAATGGAGGGAAAAGGGGTGTGAGTTGTTTGACCGGGGTTTTGACTTGGGTGATATATTGGACGAGGGTTCACAAAAGGGGTCAAAGGTCATGGCAGGGTCCAAGCTTGTTTGACAAGGCCAAGGGTCAAGTCCAAAGGTTTGTTTTGTAATACAAGGACTTGTCTTGCAATTCGAAAGTTGGAGGACCAAAGTCGCCAATTTTGCAAAGTTATGCCAAGGGACCAATTATGACAAGTTTCAATAGTACAAGGACCATAATAGACATTTTAAACTTCCAAGGACTATTTTGCCAATTTAGAAACTTGAAGGACCAAACTTGTAAATTCTCAAAACTTATGAAATTTTTCACCAAAGGACTAATTATGACAACTTATGATTTCAAAAGGACCTTTGGTGACTTTGCTTTAAAATAAGTGCTGGGGACCGATTTTGTCAAGATTTGAAAGTCTGGGACCTGAAGCGCCAATTATGCAAACTTAGCTCATTTTTCATCGATTTTAAACATTTTGCATCCGAAACATATAAAATACAATTTTGAGATATTTTCAGTATTTTGATGCATTTCGGCGTTTATAAGTGTTTCTGATTCAGATTGACCAAAATGATGAGTATTTACACACTCATCAATCCCCACACTAAACTATTGCTAGTCCTAGCAATATTTTGAAAAACTTAATGGATTTGAATCTCTTTACCAAAAGCCATTACTTCGGAGTAGCCAAATGTTTCGATTCAAGTAAGAACCTTGGTACAATGATAACCAAATGATTTTGAGCAAACCACCAGAACTTTCAACGGTTTTGATTTGTCTTTACGGAAGCCGTTTGCTTCGGACTAGCCAACTCTTAGATAAAATATCTTTGGTGAGTCGATTACCAATTATGGTTTTCCAACCGCCTTTACCATAAGCCATAAACTTGCGGGCTAGCCAACTCTTCACTAATTAAAGATATGGTGAAATGAACACCATACAATTTTGGGCAAATTGCAAGCCATAAACGGATTTGAGATATCTTTACCAAGAGCCGTTTTCTCCTGGATTAGCCAATCCTTTTGTTTATTAGACATGGCGGATGATAACCATAAGTCGAGTAAGTGCAAAACACTTACTCCAAAAAAAAATTTTGGCCAAAAATGGGGAATTGGGCGGTATAATTACATGATAAAATTCATGAGAATTCCCCCACACTAGAAATGAATATTGCCCTCAATATTCAAAGTACCGCGTGTTATGCGAAACATAGAACGTAAAAGGAAATACTACGGCCATTATTTTGAAAGATTTTTTTTTTGAAACTTATATATATATACAACATGTGGGGCAACTCCACACTAGTGGTGGTACACACGGGTGAAACCCCATGTTTAACTATTGTTTTTGATTACCGAGTCGCTAGCTTGACTCGATCCCGCGATAATTTGTTCATGGGAAGTAAGTGGAAGAGACAATCTCCATCGGACTTTCATTCAAGATGTTTGTATAAACATTTGAAGCACGCGAAAGTTCCACACCGACGAGATATACATAGCGGACTCGGCTCACAAATGGTACATGAAAATGCCGGGGTCAAGATGGTATCTTCACTCCCGAATGAGTGAAGAAGAGAAGAAGTCACGGATAGGTGAAGAAAGAAAGAAAGTCATGATGAAAATCATGACTAACTCATCTTCATCCATAGGAGAATCCATAATTTCAGATATTATGAATCTCATCATTTAAACTCGCGTGATCAAGACAAATCCGGGTGTGTCATGATCAAAGTGGAAGTTATCATACTCGGCGGAGATATGATATGAGTGAGTTCACGGCGAACTCCTCGTGAAGAGAATCAATCGGAAGATGTAAATCGTGAATTCTTGTTCCATCAGACTCATCACTATCCTCAATCGAGTATCAAAGAGTGGATTCTCGAAATTAAAGTGAATTCGAGTCGAATTCAAATAGAGGATTGGTGAAAGTAGCTTTGAATGTTTCGGAACAAAGTGATCAACATTTCTATTGGACCGTTAGGGTGAGAAGTGAGTGAGCGATCATTATAAGGAGACTTTCAATCTCTCCCGGATCGGCTTCAAATCAAAGAGACCATCGTCGCTTCGATGAAAGTGGATTGATGTGAGTGAGTTCATCGGTGAACTCCTCAAGAAGATGATCGACATCAGTTGTGGAAGTGATGCCTCAACATACTCGATGTCTCCATATGATGCACAATCTTCGCTACAATTGGAGAAAGTCTCAAAATGATCTTTTGAACACTCGAGAGGGAAGAAGAATCACACATATGATCGAAGTTCCCTGTGACTCTCTCGGGATTGGGACAAGGTTCTCAACACTAGACTTTATGAATTCGTCGGTTCCTTTTCGTGAACAGTGTCAAGATGCTCGTCCCCGTGTTCGAGAGTGAGTAGGAGCTTGGGTGTGATAGCGATTGTTTGAGATGGAATCTCAGCCGCTTTGGGATATCAATGACCGAGGGAGTTGAGAAATAATATTCTTAAAGGAATACTCTCCTCGTCATCATCATACATAGCGCCTTAAGAAATTGGGAACGTCTTGAGTCGCTTGCTCTAGGACTAATAATTCTTCCCTAGATTTGCGGGCCTCGTTCTTGACTAGCAATTCTCCCATGGTCTTTTCACCACTCACTTGATTCTTAAAGTTACGAATCATATCATCAAGTGTTTTCATTGCGGTTTCAAAATTTTGGGAAATTTCTTGAGACAACGGCTCGGTGGAGTTTGAACCAGTATGGTCTTGTGGAGGTTGGAAATTGTCAAAACCGGAAGTATAGTAATTTTGATTCCACGGTTGACATTGAAGATTATCGTGAGGACCTCCACAATTCTCAACAAGAAAGCTGTTGAGTCAGGATCGTGAATTATATGGATATTGGTCATAACCAAAGTTCGAGCATCACCGAAAAGCTGTTCATAGACAAACGTGTTTCCGATTGAAACTCAAATCCTTGGTGAGGACCTCCACAAAATTCAGCGGTTATGTTGATTATATGAAGATAAGTCGGTGTGGTGGGTAATTGGAAAAGTTTGAGGGTCGTTAAATGAGTTCGGATTAGGATCATAATCAAATGAATTCCTCGAACCACAAAACAAACAACTCCGTTCGAATATCATTACCACTTTGTACACGTACACCGGCGACATGGTGAACCAAAAGAGGCTCACCACAACCGAGCACAAGGAATAAACGATTCCATTTGAGAGTTATGAGAAGGAATCGGTTCATTCAAAGAATCAACAAAACCAACATGGTGATCCGAATGACTATCAAGTCTCGAAGAACTTTTGAAAAATCCGGAGGTGGGACAAGTGGTGTGCTCAGGGAGCTAGCAATTTCCACCACTTCCGTTATGGTCTCCGGTTCGGTTTTGAGAAGCGTGAAGTTTAGGCAAGTAATTCTTGCTAGTCACCGGTCTAAAGTCGCATAATCGCTTTTAACCGTAAATTGTGAAAGTTTAGGATCAATTTTAGGCGGCTTAGGAGCAATTGAGGGTTAGATCTTTGGATAACCGGAGGTTGGACGTTTAGCACTTCCATTATCGGAGGAAGTACCGGTCCTTTGTCACCCCGTTTTTGTCATTTCCTACAGAATTAATGGATCATCACGAACAACACGAATTCTTGACATTTGTGATAAAGTATGAAGTTTTTCAACCGTTCGAATTCGTCGAGTCGAGAGATTCCATGAGAATAGAAGTTAGAATCAAATGGATAGAGGGTAAAGGGATAAAGAATCAAAAGGGTAAGAGGGTAAAGATGAATATTTTGGGTTTTGGATAAACATTTTGTAAAATAAGAAAGAAAATCTTTTGGGTTTTGATTTTTAAGATGTTTTTGGATTTTTGGATTTTTATAAGAAAATATAAACATATATAGATGGTATGAACAAGGAGTGAATATTCAAATCACTAATCGCTAAGCGTAAGATTATTAGCACGACTCCCCGCAGTGGCATAAAATTTGATTGGCTCCCAAACGGTCGGGTTTATTCACACAAGCTAACCACTTGTGAATTGTCAACCGTAATAAACTCCAAACAGCTCGAAACCAATGCAATGAAGATCAAGAGGAGTTTAGTGTTTCCCAGTCGTTAAGTCCCAACGAAATGTCGCATTGAATAATCAAGCGTGTAGTGATCGGGTGATAATGAGCGGGAAAAGGTTTGTGATTGATACTAGATGACAGAGGAAAAATGAAAGAAAATTAAAAAGCTAAATTATATTAAATAAACGCCATCACTATTTTTAAAATGATGTTTTGATTTTCTTTTATAAATTTAAATTAAAACTACGTAACGTATAAAAGAAAATGTGAAATTGAAAGCGAATTAATCCTAAAAATATAAAATGAAATTTTTACAAACCTAATGATAAGAGAAAATTTTGAGAAAAAGAAAATTATTTTATGACTATATATTTAATTATTATTAATTAAAAACTATTTTACCTATTTAATAATACCCTAAAATATAAGAAAATATGAAATAAAGCTAGGAAAGTGAAATTATGACTTAGAAAATCTAAAATAACTAAAGAGAATTTTCAAAACTAATTTTGTATTTTTCGATTATTTTCTATTTTCTATGAATTAAAATTGTTTTAAACTAATTAAATTGCTAAAATTACAAATTAAACTAGGAAAAATCTGGAAAAATTATTTTTTGCTTTTTATATTTATCTTAACCTAGTAAAAATGAAAACTTATTTTTTGAAGCTTTTACGAATTAATTGTATTAAAAGCTAATTAAAATGCCTAAAAGCGATTAAAATAAAGAAAAATAGTAAGCAGAACTAGAAAAATCGAAAAATTCAGGAAAAGTCTAAATTAATATTCTAAATCTAAGAAAAATATAAAACAATAGCTTATGTGAAGGATTATGAAGCTGCAGTGCAAACCGCTTATGAATAAGACTAAAAATAAGCAAATAAGCACTAAAGACCACCAAATGAAAGCGAAGCTAGATTAAGCTATAACTAAGTGAAAACAACTTGTTCCAGCTACTCGAACCTCAAGCTAACCACTATAAGCTTATGAGTCCAAAATCAAACAAGTAAAAATCGGTTTGAGGTCTAACTTTCGACATACAACTGCTTATTAATAATTTGAATCGGAAAACCGAAGTTGGAACCTAAAGTAGACCTGGCTAGCTACTTAAAAACCAAAATTGAGCTGAGATGAGCTCAAATGAGCTTTGACAAGCTCTGCAAGAACACATGCGAGTCGAGTTAAAAGCGAGTCGATTACGAGCACTTTTGACCCAATTGACAAGCTAATTTGAAGCTTATAAAAATTACTAAAATTCAACAAAATCATTTTTATAAACTAGACCACTCAACTTGTTAAATCCAAAATATCAAAGGCTTGTGACGAAATTGAATACATGAAAAATCAACCAAGTTGGTTGAAAAGCAATTTCTCACTTTTGACTTTTGCGAGTTTGAGAGTTTGACTTTCTTGAGGTTTGAGCTTAATTTGTGAACTGATATTGATGTATTAAGCTAAAATGAAACTAAAATAAGCTACTTCACTGAATTCTAAACACAAATCAAGCTTTTGAACTTTAAAAATTCCAACAGTTATTCAATTAGGACAGATTATTGGTGATTTTGACTTTGAGTGAAAATGAGCACAAGTTAGCAACCAAAGACTGCTTCTAATAGCTAAAATGCCAGTGAAACCACTACTCCTAAGTCATATAGAAGCCTGAGAGTTGGTTATGCAGGCTAATCCAAACACTAGTTATAAGGACAAAGAATGCAATCAACTCAGACTATTCCTACAGCTAATCCAAAACTATCAATAGAACAGATCTAACAATATAACAACTTAATTATGCGAAACTACAACTATATTTATAAAATCTAAGCTAATGAAGATTATGCAAAAATGGGCGAAATGAAAACTTACACTAATCCACCCAATTAATACCTACGAGAACCAATTATCACTATCCTAACCCATAACTAATTCTAAATCCATTTCAACTTAACTGATCGATCCGGTTTCCGACTTTTCAACCCAAATCTGCTTGATTGACTTTTGTTGACCAAGTACCAAGTTTGCTTGAATCTGTTTGATAAGCTTATTCAAAGCTATCAACGACTTGAATAAGCTTATATAAGTTGATATAAAGCTATTTGAAGCTTGATGTTTAATAATGTTAAAGCAGTTTTATTATAGAAAATGGAAAAGCAGAAACTTAACCAAACTTTGAATTAATACGAAAATTAGTTACAAGCGATATAATAGCTTAAGTTTGATACAAGGAAGATTAAAAGTACAATTTTAGGACTTAATTAAGACTTAAACATTAAAAGCGACATACATGAAAACTAAAAACTAAGGGCCGTTTAGTTGGTGAAAAATTTTCCTGTTTTCGTTTCTAAATTCCTAGAGAATGGAGTGGTTTTCTTCTCTAGAAGAGTTGAAAATGTGAAAATCCGTTTAGTTGGAGTTATATTTTCCTTTTTCTAAAATGAAAAGTTGTTTAGTTGAAGGTGGAGGATGGAGGATGGAAGATGTGTGATAAAAGTGTAAGGTGAAAGGAAATGGTGTTATTATTTTGGAAATGAAAAAAGGGAAAAGGGTGTAATGTTATTTTCATTTTTTCTATTACAAATTGGAAAATGAGAATTTCATATTTTTGGAAAATTATTGGAAAAAAGTGCGACTAAACGGATTTTCAGTTTTTCTCTTTTCATATGAAAAATTTTCTAGAAAAATGGAGTATTTCTCTCCGACTAAACGGCCCCTAAAGATTGCCCTTTCCCTTCTCTCTTCTTCCTCTATTTATACATCAAAAGGGCTTCTCTCTCATCTCTGAGCATTTCCCACTTGTATTTGGGACCATTGGATCACTTGAGACAATATTGGCGTTGATGGCTTTTAGGCGCCAAAATGGATATATTACAAGCTGGGGGTTGAGTGAATGGAAGGAGAAGCATTAAATGATTTTGTTGTTTGGTGGAGGTGGAGGGACATGGAAAGGTGAAGGATAGGCGGAGGTGAGGGAGGTCGAGAGTTGCAGAGCGGTTGGGAGGAAGGAGAAAAAATGGAGGGAAAAGGGTGTGAGTTGTTTGGTAGGGTTTGACTTGGGTGATATATTGGACGAGGGTTCACAAAGGGGTCAAAGATCATGGCGGGGTCCAAGCTTGTTTTAGCAGGCCAAGGTCAAGTCCAAAGGTTTGTTTTGTAATACAAGGACTTGTCTTGCAATTTCTCGGAAGTTGGAGGACCAAAGCGCCAATTTTGCAAAGTTATGCCAAGGGACCAATTATGATAAGTTTCAATAGTACAAGGACCATAATAGACATTTTTAAACTTCCAAGGACTATTTTGCCAATTTTGAAACTTGAAGGACCAAACTTGTAAATTCTCAAAACTTATGAAATTTTTTCACCAAAGGACTAATTATGACAACTTATGATTTCAAAAGGACCTTTGGTGACTTTGCTTTAAAATAAGTGCTCGGGGATGATTTTGTCAAGATTTGAAAGTCGGGACCTGAAGCGCCAATTATGCAAACTTAGCTCATTTTTCATCGATTTTAAACATTTTGCATCCGAAACATATAAAATACAATTTTGAGATATTTTGATTATTTTGATGCATTTCGGCGTTTTAAGTGTTTCTGATTCAGATTGACCAAAAATGATGAGTATTTACACACTCATCAACACCATCTAAATCGGCATAAGCAAGCCACAACTCATCATATGACTAAACATAACAAAGGCACAATAAATAAACCTAAAATAAGTCACAAACAAATACCACGCATGACATGGCATAAACACCATAAAGACATAGCGAAATAAGCCCTAAAGAAAGGGAAAATCAAACTTTCAATTGTTTCCCCAAGATCGAAAATATGAAATTAGGTTTTTGATAATCAAGAGCCGAAATTCGTAGGCTTACCTTCGATTTACCAAACACCCAAAATATATGGACCAAAAGAGCGTTAGGTGTAGCAAAGACCATGTGTGACGGAGATCCACAAATCGGATAAAAATATTGTTTCCATGGTACGAATCACGCATGCCCATTTCACCAAACATCATACGAACACGCAAAGTGTTTAGGTTGATCAACGCGTGGGGGTCTTCCGGAAAAATACCAGTGGATCTAAAATGGAGCGTGAGAATGTGAGTAGAGATGAATAGAATGGGCGGGTTAGCTAAATGGAGGCCCTGAGAAAGACACGGGCAAAAAAAAAGGCCAACCGAAACCTTTGTCGATATCAAGCTGTAGCAAAGGAGGCGTAGCTAAGGATCACGATAAATGTAATATAGTATAATGTCAATGTTACGTAAATGAGAATATCAATATTTATACAACTATCATGCTATAATATCTTAACTACATATAAAGTGTAGAAATGTTTGCTATTAATGCACATCGAAAAGGGTTGACCGAGGCGCTTCAAACTCGGTAGGTTGACGGTTTAATTACCCGTTTTTCGACCCAACCCGTCGAGATGACTGATTTAAATTGGCCCGTTTTTAACAGGAACGATTCAACCGATTGAACCACCGGGTTGAACAGGTTTCAAAACATTATTTTAATCACGAAATCCTCAAAGTTTTATTATTTTCGTTTATAACCCATAAACTTTTTTATCACTAAAATTATCTACCGCTATAAAATCCGTTCTATGTCTTGCGAATACTCGTCTAATAAAGCAATAAGCATAAACCATTTTGTTAAAATTTTAAACATAGGAATATTACTAAAACCTTTGATAAATTTAAAACATGTAAATATTTAAAGTCCAAGAATAATTTTATTAAAAATATAATTTTATAAAATTTAACTAATTTATAAATTTTTAAAATCTGTATTTGGCCATAAAGATAAAGTGAAAATGATTATCCAGTCATTTATTTGTTAATTCTCCATTTTTTCTATTTGCTTTAGACCAATGAAAAAAAAATCGAACAAAAAGTAATTGTCACGAAAACGTATAACCGGTCAAAGAATTTTAGTTTTTTTTTGTCACTTCTTCTTCACATATGTATTTTGCTAGTACCCAATGCTTTTGGTTTAGTGATATGTTAGTTGCTCACCAACTTAGAAATTATGGGTTTAAACTTCGCCGAAAACATTAATGAGATATATTGAAAGATAGCGGGTATAAGGTTTGAAATTAATTGATGTTCTAAAAATAGTATATGTATTTTGCTAGTTAAAATTGACTAGCAGGGTACCCGCCGCCGCACGGGTACCTTGTGATTAAATTTTTCAGCGAACAAATGTTATTTTATTTGAGCTGTTTGATTTCAGATTTATGTTTTGGAGCTTAATTAGATTGTACATTGTGTTAAAGAGTTGTATATTTTGGTGAAGGGGTGAATTAAATTGTGTATTAATTGTATGTATTGAATAGTGTGTTTTTAGTTTTATTTGTATTTGTACATTGTGCTTATGTAGTTGTATATACTTGTGATGTGGTGTATTAATTGTATGTATGTATATTTGTACATTGTCTTATATAGTTGTATATATTTGTGATGTGGTGTATTAATTGTATGTATGTAAGAAATAGTATTTCTTAAAATCAATTGTCTTTACATAGTTGTATATTATGTTTTATAAGTATTATTTGCTTAAATTTAATTTAGGAGATCTTAAACTCATAAATAGTAGAAGGTCATCCCTCCATTATAAGTAGTATAAATAAGCGTCAAAAGAAATTCGTCTCCACCACAAAGTTATGAAATAGTAAATCAAAAATTAATTTCCTTCACAATTATTTTCAGAATTCAATTTCTTCACTCCACTACTCTATTTCCATTAAAAAATAAATAAATAAAAGAAAAAGTTAATTGCATTTTTGGTTTTTGTGGTTGTGGTATGGCTAAAACTTTAAAAGTGCAATGATAATCCTCATTTTGAAGTTTAGATTGTATTTTTGGTCTTTAAATAAAATGAAATGACTAAAATACTGTCATTTCACACTGATCAAGGACCAAAAATGCAATTCAAACTTTAAAATAAAGACTATGCACTTTCAAATTTTTAAGACTGCAATTTGGCCATACGATAAGGAACCAAAAATGCAATTAACTCTAAAAGGAAAAAAAAACTTCCCCTCAATCACAGCATCTAAAACTTCAAAAGCCATAGTCATAATTTCAATCTATCAGTTTAATTCCAAACCATCAAAAGCAGATCCATAAACCCATTTTTCAAATGGGTCTCCTGAGCATCATTCGGAAAATCAAACGGAAAGAAAAAGAGATGCGTATTCTTATGGTGTATGCATTTTGTTCGAACCCATTTATTTATTTCATCTACTTATATATGTGTTTGTTTTTGTGTTTCTAATTTGTTTAATTGTTTGAATATGGACAGGGGACTTGATAATTCAGGAAAGACAACAATAGTGTTGAAGATAAATGGTGAAGATACAAGTGTTATTAGTCCTACTCTTGGGTTCAATATCAAAACCATGACTTATGATAAGTATGTTTTACATCTCTGGCTTATTAATAGTGCCGTTTCTATCGGTTTTTTGATTTGTTGCTAAAAGTGTGAGATTGTACTTATTGAATGCAATGTAATCAGTATAGTCTCTATACCCGAATGTATAGAGAGGTTAGGTTCTTCCAGGATTATAAGCGAAATGACGTTAGGAATTTAATACACTCTTAACAGAGTGATGGTTGATTTTGAGGGTCTACTTGGAAATTTTGCTTTTAAGAGATTAGCAATGTGAATCATCGTATATTAGGCAGCAAACGGTGTCATTTATTTTATTTGTTTGTTATTTTTACTTTTTTGCGACTATATTAGTGCCTCTTTTGCTATCCTGTAACTACTCGAGTTATAAGGGCTATTGTTTTTGGCGTTTGAAAGGATGTTGGCGGTTATGCAATAAATTGCCAAGTGAAATGATTAGAAATGCTGATATATATATATATATATATATATTTATTATTATTATTATTATTATTATTATTATTATTATTTTTTTATTATTATTATTATTATTTTTTCTTTCTATTTTGTAAAACGTGAGACGTGGATAGATTTGAGTAAATGTATTTGGGCTTTAGTTAAAACTATTGAATGAGTGATTAGGATTCAAACCATTGTATTTAATCTCATTTCTGAACAACTGCGTACTTATGAATGTGTATTGCTCCTCCAGAAGGAAACCATTAGCGTTTAAGATAAGAGGCTAGCTCCTGTCTTGGTTGGGACAGCTAGCTTATTCGTCCACTGCCTCCCCTTGAAAGAAACAAACAGTCCAGTATGGAGCTTCAGTTTTGTTTTGTTTTGTTTTATTTATTTATTTATTTATTTTTTCCCAACTCGAAGTATATTCCTTTTGCATTTTCTTAGGCCTGTTTTGTTTCTTTAAATTAACAAATTGTTCATGTTTATCATGTATATGTTAGTTGTTAGTTCAATTGGATGATCCTTTCTCAGAAAACGTTTATTGTGTCTCATATGATATTTAAACTCCGGAAGAGTTTGAGGCAGGCTGTATGCGTGTTTAACACTTTTGATTATTCAACTGTCTAAGTTCAGTATTCTGAAAGTTGCGAGTGTGTCATGTTAGTGTGTTTAGCATGATGAGTCTAGTGGAATGGAAGTTCAATGTGCTAAGACTTTTAAAAATTAGATTGATTACCTTAGCCCACCTTAATCCCCTTTTTTAGGTGAGTGGAAGCTTATTTCTGCTATTTTATATTTAAAGTGGTCAACAAACTGTTTGGAGCTTGGTTTTACTGTTAACTTAAGTTAATGGCAGGTATACCCTTAACATATGGGATGTTGGTGGTCAAAAGACTATACGATCTTACTGGAGAAACTACTTTGAGCAAACTGATGGATTAGTGTGGGTTGTTGACAGTTCAGATCTTAGAAGGTTGGATGACTGTAAATATGAACTGGATAATCTATTAAAGGAAGAGGTAACCTTCACTTTGACTTTTTCTGTTAGAAACTGCTCATTTCATGATTTGGGATGCATATTGTATTTTTGTACTTTGCCGCAAATTTCAATTACATGCTCGAATAAAAAGGACAGCCAATCCCACATCTATACTCTTAGTATCACATTAATTACATGTTTCATCTAATTCTAATAAAATAAACCTGCACAAATGGTGAATGTAGGACAAGAGGTAAATAATAGAACAAAATGAGGACAGGAATGCAGTTTTAATCGTAAAACTGTAGTATGTTTGGCTACATATGTCAAACCAACCGATTACTTTTTGAAGGAGGAAATATGCTGTCTTTGCAGCGCTTTAACTTGTCACTTGAAAGTCTTATATCAGCGATATATTATTGCGATAAAACTGAACACTGTGTAACAAGTTGTGTGGGATGCTGTTACATGATGTATCTTTCAACCTCCTACATACCCTATATTTGTTTGTAATGTTTATGCAGAGGCTATCTGGAGCTTCGTTACTCGTTTTTGCTAATAAACAGGATATCCAGGGTGCTCTTTCACCAGATGAAATAGCTAAAGTAAGTGCCCTGTTACTCAAAAGATATATCGTTCTCTATTCATGACTTTATTACGAATTTTTATAGGCTTTATCTGTAAATATGGATGCAATTTTTTTATAAAAATTATAAGTGAACCATAGAGGTAGCAAGATTGGTGGGTTGCACATATTTTGTAATTGGCCAGAAGTGATTCAGGTTGAAAGGAGTCATTTCTTTAGTATGGGTCAAAATGGGCTGGGTCGACCCATAAGCACTTTTTTGCATTGGTTATGTATAAAAAAAAATAATAATATCACAGTAATAAACTATATCCTTGAGTAAAATGATTCAAGAGGTTGTATGCATTTAAAATATACTTTGAACGAATTTCAAATTGTTACCCTTTTTACCCATTTCCGTGCTAGCTGAGAAGTGTTTCGTGCTACCATACTTCATGTTTAATGCTGACTTTGAGCAAGTGCTGAATCTGTACATTCTCTTGAAAGAGTGCTCAACTCATAATAATTGCTTGATGTTTATTCAATGACGGTTCTTGAAGGTACTGAATTTAGATGCCATGGACAAAACCCGACACTGGAAGATTGTAGGATGCAGCGCATACACTGGAGATGGGTTACTGGAGGGATTTGATTGGTTGGTTCAAGACATTGCTTCACGTATTTATGTTCTTGATTAGAATCTTTGATGCAAAGAGAGTTTCTACAACTTTGAATTCAAATTTCAAATCAATGCATCATCAATAGGAGTGCACTTCAAGGATTTTAACATTTGCCAATCTCTGTCAACATTTCTGCAAACCATGTAATGAACAATTTGTGAAGGAAGCCCTTCATGTAGAAATGCCAGAAGTTGATTATAAATGTTGCACTGTTGTCTGATACGATCTGATATACACAGACTCACTTTCATTGTCAATATTCAATGGGGCACCTTGATTTTGATACTCATAATGATTATTTCGACATCAAAGACTTCAAAAAAAAAAAAACCATTTATTATGAGTCGGTGACTGAATATTTAGTATATTCATGTTATAACAGAGTAATCGGTTTTTCTCGATGAGTCGACGACGCAGTGGCTTGGTTAAGAGAACCCCCCTACCAATTCGTACAATCTTATTCTAGATATGAGGACATTTTTCAGGTGCAAAAGGTTGATAACCGGTAACCCGAACCGGCCCACAATTGGCTGGCTTTTCATAATATGGGGAACATACATAACTGATGACTCACTCAGCGGTTGTAGCTGATATGAGAACATTTTTGTTAATGATGCTAAGAGTATAATACATTCAAAGCTATGGAGTAAGATAACATCACCTAGTGGTCAGGTGTCTAAATATCCTTACATAAGTCTCATTTTTGAAATAGCCACATCATGGATTGAGCTTGAGCGATATTTTTGGAGGGGCCAAAATAATTTTGAGGGGTCGCATGGAGCTTGAACAATATTTTTGGAGAGGGCAAACCTTTAGTTGTCTTTTATTTACATTATTTTTGCATGTAAAATACACATAACTATACATTTAAGTCAAAGACTCGCGCTCCCGGATAACCTACCTTCTTACCCTTACCCGTTTATGTGATTGATTTTTTCGTGCACAAATCACCTCCAAAGTCGAAACTAATAAGGTCATCACAAAACGTTTCATTTAGGATTGCATCACTCATGCATCAATCAACTGTACCTTACGCATAAAAACTTGTACAAAAAGTAACCACCATCTAAATTTCTGGAGCCAAAAACACACCCCATAACGTCATCATTCCCCTCAATTCAAACACACACAAAAAAACCAAACAGAAAAATGGCACACACAGCCTACGATTCAATCCAACTACTCCAAAACACGCCGAAAAAAGTAACCGCAATCGAACACCACAATTCAAACCTATTCATCGCGTGCTCAGACGGATCATTACTAATCTACATTGCACATTCATCATCATCTTCCATCCCATCACCTGATCAAACCGTAGACCTAGACCTTAAGAAAGAGCAATATGTTCTCGAGAAAACGCTTAACGCATTCTCTAAGAAACCAATGTTGGCTATGAAAGTATTGGCCTCACGTGAGCTTTTGCTTTCGTTGTCCGAAACTATTGTCATTCATCGCTTGCCGAATTTGGAAACACAGGCGGTGTTTGCTAAAGCAAAAGGAGCGAATGTGTATGCGTGGGATGATGTGAGAGGGTTTTTGTGTTTTGCGAGGCAGAAGAGAGTTTGTGCTTTTAGACATAATGGTACCATGTTGTGAAATGATGTTTTACTATTGTGACATAGGTTAGAGTGTTTAAGGGGATGTTTGGGTTAGCTTATTTGATGAGCTTATTGGCTTATTCAAAAAAATAAAAAAACTAATAAGCTTAATGTTTATGGCTTGTTAGGTTAGATTATTGAACTTATGGCATTTTAGTCCATCAGCTCGAGTTGATGAGCTCATAAGCCATAACAAATGAGCTTATTGGCTTTTTTATTTTTAAATGAGCTAATAAGCCCATCAAATAAACTAATGCAAACACCTCCTTATTCTGCTTATCCGCTCATTTTAAGATAAGTAAGCAGTGATAAGTAGAACTACTTAGTTCAAGTGCTTATTTGAAGTAATAAATGATTTTTTCTACTTTCGTATTTGACCTTAAACATTTTATAAACGAATTTGATTGAAATTTTCTAACAAACTTTTACTTTATCGAGTATTATTGCATTTTTTAGAAATAAGCAAATCAAAACACTATTTCCTGAAGTGCTTATTTTTAATTAACTTATAAGTACTTATTGAAGTATAATCAATTCCAAAAGGCCTTCTAAATTTGTGCAAGTTAGGTTTAATGTGCTTTGCTTTGTGGTGTAGGAGGGAGGGGATTTGTGGAGGTGAAAGAGTATGGTGTACCGGATGTAGTGAAGTCGATGTGTTGGTGTGGTGAGAATATATGTTTGGGGATTAGAAAAGGTTATATGATATTGAATGTTGTCAATGGTGCGGTGACGGAGGTGTTTCAGCCAGGGAGGAGTGCTCCGCCTTTAGCGGTGTCTCTTCCGTCCGGAGAACTTCTATTAGGGAAGGTGCTATGTGTTCTTTGTTGAATCTTTCTTCGGATCATAATTGATATATGATTAAAACTGAAAAAAGTTAACTGATCCCATTTAGTATATAGTGTAATAACAATTAGTTGCTAACCGAAGCTAATAAGTGTACTTAACTTTAAGCAAATAAAAGCAACATTTTTGCTTTTGCAGCGGTAAGAAAGCTTCAATATATTACTGAGATACGTGCCTGAGTTCTGTCAATGCCTTATTTTGCTAGGATAATATTGGTGTGCTTGTGGACCAAAATGGCAAACTCGTTCCAGAAGGCAGAATTTGTTGGTCTGAGGCCCCTGCAGTAGTTGTCATTCAGAAGCCATATGCTATCGCACTTTTACCAAAGCACATTGAGGTATCTTAACTAAACTGCTCTACCCAGATGAATTCTAGTTTCTTATTTTGATCAAACACTTAATATTGGGTTTTAATACATTGTGCTACACTCGATTCTTGCAGATCCGGTTGTTGAGAGTCCCTTACCCACTGATACAAACTATTGGTCTTCGGAATATACGTGGTATTAAACAAGGAAATAATGGTGTAATTGTTTCCCTAGACCAATCTGTTTATGGATTGTTTCCGGTACCTCTCGGTGCACAGGTTTGCCTCAGATTAAACAAAATTGTAATATATGATCGTTGTACTTTTCTCATGAGCAGCTAATTGAAGTTATGAAGTATAAAATTCTGAACTTTCACTGTGGGCACAAAATGCAAAGCTTTCTTCTAAGGGCTTCATTCCTTTGAATCAAACTACTGGTTCATTGCAGATTGTACAATTGACAGCATCTGGAAATTTTGAGGAAGCCTTGGTCTTGTGTAAGTTCCTTCCGCCAGAAGATTCAGGTTTACGAGCCTCCAAGGAACAGTCAATTCATATTAGGTAATTTTAAGCTTTTAGGTTCTCATATGACCCCTTTTACATTTTTGATGTCAACCTGTGCCCTTTTAGCTGAACATGATTTCATTGTATTCCATCGGAGTATTGTTATTTGTATAATGCGGCTAGAAGGCGTTGAGCAGTTTTTAAAATTCATATTTTTCAATGAAAAAGACCTAAGTTTTTTGGTTTTCATATGGGACCTTTCATGGAATTCAACTTGGTTTATAGTGCCCTCAGTACATTTCTTTGAGTATGTAATATGGATGCATTAAGCGTGGCTACCTAAGTTATGGATCAAAATTTTAATATATTACAGTAGTTTTTAGGATAGAAACATCATATCTTAAATTCTGATTCATGTAGTAAAATCAATGGTGTCATATGAGGGTCATATGTTCAGTATAATTCTGAAGTCCCTTTTCATTTTCTGTTAGTTGATCTACAAAATATATTGGGCAAAAAAATATCTGCAAAATAAAGATGAGTATTTTTTTAGAAATTCCAAAGTGTCTAATAGCTATATTTTGATTGTTGGAACATTTGAATGTGTTATTATAATACTACTGCAGTTCTATCTGAAGGGACATACTCTGATTTTTGGGTCAAATTTATTGGTTTTCATCTATAATTTGTATGAATTTAATGTAACCAATTTCTATTATTTTAAACGGGAAGCTAACAAATTCATGAACTTTCAAATAGCTAGGAGTTATAACCCGTTTTAGAAAATTATTTTGTTTGACCCGATAAGTTGGACTGTGCCATGTATTCAATAACAAGTTATGTTGTCCAATTGTACAGATATGCAAACCATCTCTTTGGAAATGGAAGGTATGAGGAGGCCATGGAGCACTTTGTGGTATCTCAAGTAGAGTTAACCCATGTGCTCTCTTTATATCCATCTATTGTTCTCGCCAAGTCACTTATGTCAGATGAAGCAGAAAATATCTATATAGCTGGGGAGTCATATTTATCAAGAGGCTCGTCTTCTACATCAGATGATATGGGCTCTTCTCCAACATCTCTACCGGAATTTGATGAGAGTTGTGCTCTTGAATCTAAGAAAATGAGCCACAATACTTTAATGGCTCTGATCAAGTTCTTGCTGAAGAAGAGGCCCAACATAGTTGGAAAGGCAGCTGCTGAGACCACAGAGGAGGTTGTTTCAGATGCTGTTGTACATACATTTGACACTCACGAAAACAGGCGATCGAAGAAATCAACCAAGGTAACAATCAAATTCCCTGTATTTTGCTTGCTGCAAGCTCTATTTTGTTGTTTCATACACACTTAAAGATGCAAAAATGTTCTTGGCTTGGCTGGAGCCAAAAAACAAATCCTGTTCTACAGCGCGTATCATGAGCTTATGACAGCTGATTAGATGATTCTAATTATCTCTATATCACATATTTAATTCACAACTACATCCAAACACCCCTAAAATTGCTGTATGTTCTGATTATAGTTTCTTTTGGTTCTTCAGGGGCGAGTTAATATCCCTGCTTATTCGGGTGCTAGAGAGGTGGCAGCAATATTGGACACTGCACTTCTGCAGGCTTTACTTCTGACTGGCCAGACTGCTGCTGCCTTAGATTTACTGAAAGGTTTTAATTATTGTGATGTGAAAATATGTGAGGAGATCTTGCAGAAAGGAAATCACGATCTTTGTTTGTTAGAACTTTACAAATACAACTCACTGCATCATGAGGCTCTCAAACTTCTTCATCAATTGGTTGAGGATGCCAAACCAGATGAACCTAAAGTCGTGCACCGTCAAAAGTTCAAGCCTGAGATGATCATTGACTATCTTAGCGTAAGTTCATGTAGACATCATATTTGCGCTCCTCACATTCTGAAGTAACCCTTGCAAATTGCGCGGGTTGGGCAGTGGTTCTTAATGGGTTCTGGCAAAGGCTTGTCATTTACGTGCCGCTAGTAAAAAAGAGTCCTTTTGTTCTTTTTGTAGTTCTATGAGTGATTACTGTTATAAATATGATTACTAAAATTATGTTATTCAAAAGATCATCTATGTCACAGAAAATGAAATGATTTGAGAGATTATAAGCAGTCGAATAGACTTTAAAGAAACATATGACCTGTTTGACCCACTCAACCTATTCGAACCATTTCCTTATAGTTTGAAATGTTATTAATTATTTACAACCCCTTGACATGTTGTAAACTTTGTTGGACATGGAGCCAAGTGTAGAATTGACCAGCTCTTAAATATTTCCTTTCTTTTGTGGCGTGCCCTTTCCTCGTATAGAATGGCTTTTGATGCTTAAAAGATAAGTTTTCTATATTATCTTGCAATTCCAGAATAAAAAGTTGCTTGTCATGACCTTCTTTGTTACCTGGCCATTATTTGCTGTTAAACAAATAACATGTTGATTTCATGGATTCTGTTTAGATATTATGATAAGCAAATCATCGTCAGATTGGATGTACAAGAATTTGTTTCTGATACATTTAAGTTCTCATGTGCAGCCTCTCTGCGGGATTGACCCTATGCTTGTCTTGGAATCTTCAATGCTTGTACTTAATAGTTGTCCAACGCAGACTATTGATCTCTTTCTATCTGGAAATATTCCTGCCGACTTGGTTAATTCTTACCTAAAACAGCATGCCCCGAGTATGCAGGCCACCTATTTGGAACTGATGCTCTCAATGAATGAAGATGGGGTCTCCCAGAATCTGCAGAACGAAATGGTAACTTTCTTATGCTATTATACAACTATTAGCAGGTGAAGATTTATCTGAATGAAGCTATGGTCATGTGTTGCAGTTGCAAATCTATCTTTCAGAAGTTATTGATTGGTATGCTGATCTCAATGCTAAGAAGGAATGGGATGAAAAAAACTATACCGCAACTAGGAAAAAACTCATGTCTGCATTGCAGAGTATTTCAGATTATAATCCTGGGATCTTGTTGAAACGAATCCCAAAAGATGCTTTGTATGAAGAACGAGCAATCTTATTAGGCAAAATGAACCAGCACGAACTTGCATTGTCCATATATGTACATAAGGTATTACTTTGAAGTCACATTGTTGTTTCAAACGAGTTTATTCAAAGTGAGGCTCTTGCATTAAAAACAAAAAAAACCAGTAAAACATAACATAGTTGGTCTATTTTTTGCTTTGAGCAACCATAATTTTCCGATTTAAGTAGTCCGTACTGGTTGGCAAGTCACTAATGCTGACATTGTTCCTGACATGGTGCCTAGAAAACAGATAATATGCTTACAAGTTTAAAGATTATCTTAAATATAGTTACTCGAAACAGAAATCAGATCAAGCTATTTTATGCAATAACTCCATTAGTTATCTGAATGATGCATTCTTTTATCTTTATTTTGTTGTTTCATTTATATTGGTTTATGTTTGCTTTTGTGGAATTTTCTTGATATTTCAGCTTCATCTTCCTGAACTGGCGCTATCCTACTGTGATCGGATGTATAAAGCAGGACTTAATCAACAGTCTGGGAAAGCTCAGGGCAATATATACCTAACTTTAATGCAAGTTTATTTAAATCCTCGGAAAAAAACAAAAAATGTTGAAAAGAGAATTACTAGCTTAGTATCTTCACCAAGTAGTGGAAACTTGAAGGCGGGTTGGTCAGCTGTAAAAGCCAAAGGTAAAGGGTTAGCCAGAAAAATTGCAGAGATTGAGGGAGCAGAAGATACTAGAATCAGGGCATATAGTAGTGATGGTGGGAAAAGTGATGGTGGGAGAAGTGATGGAGGGAGAAGTGATGGTGGGAGAAGTGATTATGATACGGATGATGTTATTGACGAAGGAAGCTCCGCCATCATGCTTGATGAGGTCCTTGATGTACTGATCCAGAGATGGGACCGGGTTCACGGAGCAAAGGCCTTGAGACTCTTGCCTAAAGAGACCAAGCTACAGGTAACACCTATTTAGTGGACACAATTTCTAGCTGTTTACTTGTGATTTGGTCGATAGGTTGTGTTTTCATCTCAACTGGATCGGTTTGGGTCGGTTTTTATGACACCCCTAGTCATATGTGTAGATTGCAGAATCAAAAAGTTTAGTAAACAAGGAAATGGGTTGAAAGTTAAGGTTTCGATAAATGCTTAAAACCTCCTAAATAGTTTCTATTCAAAGATTTAGATAATCGTTGTAAAAAAATGCTGTTTATGATTTCTTAAAATGATGTGTTAAAATAGTTATAACTTTTTTTAATGGACAAAAAAGTGTTGATGGGTGAATTCAACCTGGCCTGGCTTGTTGTGACCCGCAGTAAAGAATGACCAGATTTGACATTACCCAACCCGCTCAACCTGGCCATCTTACTACTTTCACACATTTCCTTTCTCTTCATTTATGTACATATTCAAACAAATATATGTTAATATTGTGGAACAGAAGAGAACAGTACTATATCATGTGGACGTTTTGGAAACAGATATAAGAGTAATGAAAAACTGCTCTATCTTAATTGATCTTATGAGGTTCCAGGCTAAATTATATTTACACCCAAACCTTTTTCTCATCACAGGCAAACTGAGAACAGTACCGTGTCAGTGTGTCCACAATATTCCATAATACTATTGATATCTTTACTTTTTGTTAAAGTGTATGACCAATAATCTTATTTAGATATTACCATGTATCTGTAACTAATAGGAATAAGTTTGGAATCTACACTACTTTAGATTCAGTTTGATTGCTGGGTTGTTTTGGGTCATTCCTGGTAGATTATAATGACTTGTTAAATGTATTTCACCCACTGCCGTTCCTTTTTCGGCCTTTGAGTGCATTTTTTCTTCTCTGATTATTCAGAAGTTGTATCCATTTCTTGGACCTCTCATGAAAAAAACCAGTGAATCATATCGGAACTTTTCAGTTATCAAGAGCCTGCGACAATTAGAAAATCTACAGGTATGTTTACCTTCTCATGCACAAGAAACTGCTAGGTTCCTTTTCAGAACTCTTAACGCTTATATTGTGGTTGTGCTCATATTGGCCATTTGTTTCATTTTGTGGGTTGTAGAGAAGAAACTTAAGTGTGATAATAGGTTCATCTTACTTCACACCAAGGAAAAGAAAAAATAACACCATACCAGAGAACCATAAGCAAACCAATCACATTCAGTGTACGGCCAAAAACATGATAGAGAAACCATAACAAAATTATTACAAGTATATAATAAGCTGTTATATATCTTATGAAAGTCATTAACTCCGTATCTTATGGTTATTGCTTTGATATATATTCATAAATTTCAAGGTTAATGTGATTAGTAACTTTTGGAGGCATCTAGTACAGGTACCGGTTAAAAGAATAGAAATTATTGTGAGATTAAGGGTACAATGAGTGATCTCAATATATACAATGAAGTAATTTATATATTCTACCAGAAACAAACCATTAGTACAACAGTTACCAAAACTGTTTGCACATTTTCCGGCTGCTTGGTAATGGTCATATTTACCGAGTAAATTTTTTTCTTTAAGCTGTGAGTGGTCCGAGTTTAATAGACTAGTAATTTGCAGAATTTCCACAAACTTTAGACTTTAGATTTTACTAAAACTTATAATGAATACTGGAGGTCTGAATTGGTCTTCTACAATTAAATTAAATGCTATGTTTTTATGCATTTCATGTAGTATTGTATCATGATGCACAGGTTAAAGACGAATTATATAGCCAAAGAAAAGCAGAACTGAAGATCACATCCGAGAGCGTATGCTCACTTTGCAACAAAAAGATAGGAACAAGTGTTTTCGCAGTGTATCCCAATGGAAACACCATCGTCCACTTTGTTTGTTTCCGGGACTCCCAAAATATGAAAGCCACCAGAAAAGGATCTTCCCTTAGGAGACGATAAAAAACAGTTTTGCTAACTTATAACTTAACATGACAAAATGGCTTTGGAGCTCATTGCATCACACAAATTTTTTTCTAGAGGCCAACTAGAAGTCACATCATATAAATTTGCCGTATATTATGCGCGTTTCAATAGAACTACAATTTCTTTTTCTTTCCCCTTAATAAGCTTGTAAATTTAATGTTGCCTTGGTGAAGTTTGTATCTACATATGTACTAGCAATGTTACTTGCATCAACCTCCCAACAAGTAATACACTTGTTGCATAAGGTATCAGTGTCGATAGCTTTACAACTATTTACTGAAATAATACAAATGGTACAATAATCCTACCTATAAGTGGTTCAAAAGGAGCAAGTACCGTTGGATGCTCAAAATGGGTAGTTCTTGTAGGGATCAACACGGACTGGGTTTGATCAACTTTAAACAACTTTTGACCATTTTTTTTAATTCTTCTGTGCTAAATATAATTACCAAACACAACTGTTGTATTATTGATACAAATCTTTTTCTAAAGCTGTTCAGGAGGTTGTATGTATTAGATATACTCTGCAACTTTCGACCAATTTAAGATGTTTCTCTTTTAACAAATTTTTTTATTTAACCCTGGTGTTAAACATATGAATCAAAGTCGTTTGTTCACACACATGCGGGTTACCACAATTGGGAAGGAATTGCTGTTTTCACCAGGTTCAATTAGATAAACAGTCGATTCAGTTGAGTGCATGCATTGGCTGAAATCTGGGCTAGGAAGCAAAGTAAAGATCACACATTGGCTAGCTGGTTCAAAATGGATTCGGGTCAAAGAAAGTTATTTCAAAACAGGAGACAGGTACTTAGTAAAGTGGGCGTCATGAGTTTGATTTGAGATACTCTATCGTGTGGGATGCGAAAGTGCGCGTATTTCTACTCCAACAACGAAACCAAGTATGAGATAAATCCCAATACCATCGAGTCAAACTTTCCGACCGTGGTCAAACATGTATTCCTCAATACAACTTCAACAACGTAAACATCAAAACAAAAAACTTCCACAAAACCATCCCTCATTCCCTCACATAAAAACCAACACTATCTAAAAACCGCATCCTTCCTAGTGAAACGATACACCACAACACCAGTTCTCGACACACTAGACGGCCCATCTTCATGTACCACCTCCACCCGAAACATCTTCTTCACCTTCTTAAAAAAACTAGACTCCTTCTTCCACCTCCTCAAATGCCCCATCAAAACACTTTCTCACCCTCCTCCTCCTTTTCACCTCACCGAACCCAATAATAAATACTTCAAAGTCTGAATCAAAGGCTCATATAAATTATCATGATACACAACATCCGAACCAATAACCAAATCATAATCCTCCCAATCACCTCCATATCTCCCACCTCCCCCCAGCTTAACCGCGCCACACGCACCTCACCTCCACGTGGCATTATTACCTCCCTGTTCAACTCAACGTTATACTCCATATTAGCCAACACATGAGGCAAGTCAGTTACAGTGACGTCAGCACCGAGTATACCTGCAGCTGTTATTCCTACTATTCCAGTACCTGATCCTAGCTCCAGGATCCGAAGAGGCTTTTTATCAACAGCACAGTTTGTAACTGTAACGGAGAATGGATCTGTGTTTGAAGGTTTGTAACGGTCGAAAAGCTTGACGAAGGTGTCTGCGGCTGGCCAAAGCTGGAATGAGAGGCCTTGTGACGGAAGTTGACGGATTGTGAGAGTGGAGTTGACGGAGGTGAGGTGGTAAGTATTGTCTTGAACAGGTAATGGTACTAATTCTGTTATCTTTCCATTATTGGTAAGTTGATTGTCATCAGTGTTTAGTAGGAGCATTGTGACTGGGTTTATTTCTTCGTCGTCTGAGTTCATGAAATGTGAGTTTTTTTTAGGGTTAGGGGATTGTTAGAGAGATGCTCTCATGTTTGCCATTTTAAGTAACTTGTTGACATGAAGTAGGTCAACTTTTGGTGGTTCTTTTTGACGGTTTTGCCCTTTTGGTTTCCTTGCAAGTGGACAGTCTTTGACTGTTTCGATTTTGGCCTTTTTGGGATTGAAGGTTTGGCATTGGTGAAATTGGGCGTGTAGTGGTCCCTAGTGTTTGTTTTTTGCTTTGAGAGATGGGACTTGGGATATGATACGAGGAATTTAACATGATGTGGGCACGAGTCAGGTCACCCATGTTACATTAGTTTTCTTTTTGCGGTGACTAGACATGATCACGTTGTTATAGTCGATGATTAAGTTTTTTTTTAATTAAATATTAAATGGGACGTATTTTTTGTGTGTAAACTATCGATTGATCGAAAAAATGACCGATTGTCTATTCTTAAGTCTTCGACCGACATTTGACCGATACTCCATAAAGAATATGATGAACTTGAAAGTCGGTCGTAAAGTCGACCAACCGATATTTTTTGTCTTGAGTCGTCCGACTTTAAAAATTTGATCATACATTGACAACTATAGGTCGAATTGACTTTATTTCTTAATCTACAATTTATCTTATCGAAAGAAATTATAATCGTTCATTTAATTTGATCTAATAGTGAGGATTAACGTAAGATTTAATATATAAACTTAAATTCATATTTTTTCTATTCTTTTGTCTTTCTTTTTATTTAAATTTTTTGTCTTTTTAAAATTCGCTTCTTTTTTAATCAACGTTGTTGTTTTTTTTCTTTTTTTCTTTTTTTAAATTCGCGTTATTTACGTTTTTTAATTCGCGTTTTTTTCTTCGTTTCATATGTTTCATTCATTGTTTTCATACGTTTCGTCTTTTTGTCCGTTTCCATACGTTTTCGCCCGTTTTCATATTTTTTCGTTCGTTTTCATACTTTTTCGTTCGTTTTCATATGTTTTCATCAGTTTTCTTTCGTTTTCGTCCATTTTTCATACGTTTTCGTCCATATTCAGACGTGTTCATACGTATTCGTCCGTTTCTTACGTTTTGGTCCGTTTTCTTACGTTTTGGTCTGTTTTCGTCCGTTTTCAGACGTTAGTGACTCTCACAAGTGATATTCAGAATATCACTTGTGCTTTTCTGAATATCGCTTTGTGATATTCAGAATATCACTTGGTGATTTTCTAAATATCACTTTGTGATTGTGATATTCAGAATATCACTTGGTAATTTTCTAAATATCACTTTGTGATTTTCTTAATATCACTTTTTTATATTCTGAATATCACTTGTGATTTTCTGAATATCACTTTGTGATATTATGAGTATCACATGTGATTTTCTTGATCACTTGTGATATTCAGAAAATCACTTGTGAAATTCAGAATATCACTTGCGATCGATACTCAGAATATCATTTGTGATATTCAGAATATCACTTGTGATATTCAGAATATCACATAATATTCTGTGATATTACGAATATCGCGAATATCACTTGTGATACGAAGCGTATGAAACTTCGAAAGCGGTAGAAAATATTTAAAAGCAGACGGCGCGTGAAAGCGGAAAAGCGTTGAAAGCGGACGAATATGTATGAAAGCGGACGGCGTATGAAAAGTAAGCTGCGTGTGGAAGCGGACGAAACGTATAAAGCGAGCGAAACATATGAAACGAGCGAAAATATGAAAGCGAAGAAGAAAGCGCAAATTAAAAATGTGAATAACGTGAATTAAAAAAATGGACTTAGATTTTCTATTAAATCTTGGGTTAATCACGCGTTAGATCAAATTAAATGAATGATGGGGATTAGTCGAATTTAGTAACACTAGAATAATAGTAGCGAATGAAAATTCATAATGTCTTCTTGTGTGAATTTGTGAGGCTCCCCCAACAAGAGGGAATAAGGGATAGGCTCACTCATTAAGTGACAATAAAGAAAAGAAAAAAAACACCCCAAGTGACTTAAATTCTGATCATTTTATTCTTGAAAAAAAAAAAAACTATTTTTATGTTTTTCTAAATATTTTGCAAATAGTAAATCGTTAAGCGATAGGAAAATACATAATCACGACGATAATTTTTTATCTTTCAGTAGACGGCCACTTCAATATACTTTCAATGAGCTTTTTTTTTCGAGTTTTGTTTTGGTGTTAAAATTTGCATATGAAAAAATCATATTTGATTTGATTTGTATGTTAGAAATCACGCATGATTTCACAAATCACTTTGATTTCATAAAATCACATGAAATTTTAAAAATAACATATTACATATATAATTTTTCGAGACGTAAATTTCAATACTCATAAAAAATCGAAAAAAATACCTAGAAAATATAAGTCTACTATAGAAAGATAATTTAATTTATCATGATAGTCGACACGTGGCATTTATAACGTGGCGTCGTCATCGCGTCTCAAAGTGGAAGAAAGTTCGTTATATTTCTACACTTTTTCAAAGTTCACGTACCAAATCAGTATATTTGAAAAAGTACATTGTTATTCTTCGACCTAATTCTAAAAAAATTAATGGCCATAATTTGTTCATTGGGTCTTTAAAAAATTTGGCGTTTACATTGAACTTTTTTAGTATGTTTTTTTTTTCCCTAAAACTTTCTATGAATATATAATTTTTATTATATATAATGTTTAAGTATACCAAGTGGTATTAAACAAATTGCAGAAGACAATGACTAGGATCGGCGGTGGGGGAAAAAAATATTACGCTGCATATATGTAAACCTCTACTAAAATCATCTAGAATAATAGAATATTATTTGCAAAATCTCGTTCCAACTTTCTTGATAGTCCACAAGGGGCACAAGCCTAATATGAAAGGGGAGACTAAACACGAAACTGGGTTGTGCAAAATGCATGCACACATCTTTTTCCTGGCTTGTAATAATCTTTTTATGCTACGAAACAACTAGGAGACTCTAAATGGTATCATGATGTTGGGTGTTGGTCCCAGGGTCGAATTTATAAATAAGATTCAAATTACTCTTTCGATTTCATTAATCTCTAAGGTGTCATACAAAATCTTACAGTAAGAACTAAATCATCTGATACAACTAAGTTATACAAGTAAAGAGATCATGTCACTCAAAAGTGAGGATCCTTTATGCTTATTCAAGACAATAAATCAGGCGTGTCTTTAGCCTACTTTGTTTCATGCAGAACTCATGATACAATAGGCGTCCAAACTCAATGTCGGACATACACTATCAGGGTGAGAAGGTGTCTGGCTTCCAAATGGTTCACACAAAACTTCTTACCAATCACAATGTGTGTTATGTTACATACTATTCAAGCTAAGATTACCTACAAATCTTGATCCTGGTCCAAAGCCCGCAGGTGCTTTTGTGGTCTCACTGCGCCATATGAAAAAGCAAAAAACAGTTGGCCAATTGTTAGCTTGCTGAAGCAATTCACATAAAAAAATGATTCTTGACAGAGATAAAGAAAATACATTTTAGGGGGGACTTGGAACCTCGAGATGATGCTTTCAGAGCATATGATGATCTTGATGGTTTCAGAACTATCATCTTAGCCTTTAATGTCTTCTATAACCACACGTGCAGCATTGCGTCCTGGCGCACCCATGACCCCACCACCAGGATGAGCTCCACTCCCGCATAGATACAATCCTCTCAATGGGGTTCTATAATTTGACCTGCATTGCACACCACATAGTCACAAGCTTTTATCTTGCAAAAACACGTGCGTTCCTAAGGTGCACCACTAACAGGAAGGTATGAGAACAATAAACTAGAGACAATGTTGAAGTTTACCATCCTTTTACAGGTCTCATGAGGAAAAGAGAATCCAACCCCATTGCACCATGGAAGATGTTCCCTCCTGTAAAATTAACTTTTTAGCAACGAGGAACATATGCTTTTTTTTTTGAAGCGGCAATTGTACCTCACAAATGTCTCTAACGAGACTTGAACCCACAACCTCTTAGTTGAAGATATTCTATTTTTGTTATAATTCAATTTGAAAATCGACATTAATAATGTATAAAAGGGAACAGTGGTATGAATTACCTGTGAGACCAATTATCTTTTCAAGATCAGGTGGAGCCAACATGTCATAGCCAATAACTGATGAACTGAAGCCAGGGGCATACTCGTCAATTAAGGTGAAACATCTTTGAGCGAAAGATTCCTGCAAAAAATTGTTGTGGATTAAAAGGGTTTGAAAAGTCTCAAAAAAAATGATACTAACATTTTTAGAAGACATCTAATAATAATGGTACCCCCATCTGAAGTTAAAAACTTAAAACGCATGCTTCAACTGGTTTTACCAACACTTCCTGCTGAAGCAGGGAAATTCATTATGACCAATATATATTGTGCTTCACTGGATTTATCTGGTTGCCACTATCGAATTGACCACAATAAATAGAGTCTTGAATGGATTAACTAATCAATCAAGGTCAGATAAACAATTTAAAGGAAAGAACACACCAAGTGCTTGTAAAGGTGATACTAACATTTTTAGAAGACATCTAATAATAATGGTACCCCCATCTGAAGTTAAAAACTTAAAATGCATGCTTCAACTGGTTTTACCAACACTTCCTGCTGAAGCAGGGAAATTCATTATGACCAATATATATTGTGCTTCACTGGATTTATCTGGTTGCCACTATCGAATTGACCACAATAAATAGAGTCTTGAATGGATTAACTAATCAATCAAGGTCAGATAGACAATTTAAAGGAAAGAACACACCAAGTGCTTGTAAAGGTGCAAGTACAGTGGTGCGACTGTCATTACCGTTTACAAAAGAAAGAGACATGGAAATATATGACCAATATTTCCAGCAGAACAACACATTGCAAGTGTACTTTTAAAACTAAAACTCACTCTGTATGCGGGATCTTCCCAGCTGCCATCATTAGGTTTATATGGTGTAAACTGAACAAACAAATTGATGACATGTTGGCCTACAATAAATTAAGTTTCATTAGCTCCAAGGCACACGAAAATAGAGTGCACTGAATAATGCGAAGTAATATTTAGGGATCCATTCATTTCCAAAAAGCGATCATCTAAAGCATGGTATTATATTGTAAGAAAATAGATATGACATAAGACTACCTGGTGGAGATATAGTCTTGTCCAAGACAGATGGAATTGTCATTTCAATTACAGGCCTCTGTGATGGCAATCCATTCACTGATTCCTGGCATGCAGAGTCTATCTCCTCGATACTGATAAGCAAAAATGATAACACATAAATAGATCCACTTGTTTAAAATCCAAAGATGAGAATAAGGAACAAAACAAGCATATGAAGATACAAAAAATGCTGAAATAGTGAGGGAATAGCATACCTCTCGGAACCAATGTGGATGGTACCCATATGCTGAGGACCAGCTTCAGGATAGCCAATATCACAGCACTTAAACTTTGGCAATTTATCAACTGCTATGTTGATTTTAGTGGTTGCCTGTTCAATCAAGTAAAATTTAGCATTTGCTAGAATTTGTGATTGTTCCAAATTTGGAACTTAAAAGTATAAGGATGAATGCAGTATAAATTTAAGTTTGTGTCATCAGAAACTTATAAAAAAGGTTTGTATTATCTGGTAATTAGGAGGAATGGTGAATTGTAAAAGAATCTTACAGAGCTATAGTCAGAGTGCTATAATACGAGAAAAATCTTCAGGAAGAACATCTTCAGGCACCAGTTCCTATGTCAGTATATGCAAAGACAAAATTCAAAATGGTTAGTTATGTCTTTTGTAAAACTTCATCAGCTTTAAAAATTTTACCATGAAAGTCTTGTAGGGAGTAGCATTTGACAAAACAACTGAAGAATGAACATGTGTTCCATCACCCAAAATAACCTAAAGAAAAATGCAGTTAGTTTGCCTGAATTTTGCGTTATTATTCATTGCAGCAAATTGTGATAGCCTTCTACAGCTCACCCCTGCAACTGTGCCAGAATCCTCAATTATCAGCTTTGATACCTGCATAAGAAATGAAGTATTTAGGTAACAATATCACTAAACTACTCGTAAGAACTGAAATTCGTTTTTTTTCCCTACCTAACATCTATAAAGATCATTGTTGACATATTTATAAAAAAAAGTAGCCTATATGTGTAATTTTGACAAAAAGTACAAAATTAATAATAATAATAATTAAAAAAAAAAAAATAGCTTATTTGATAAATAAATAAATAAATAAAAACAAAATTGATGAAGGCAAGAAATTTGTCATTAAAAATGTGAATAATTGTGATTAATTTAATATCAAACTTTTTGAAAAACAATAGTGACCATAAAAGAAGCTGTAAATGCTGCCTAAAATCTTGAAGCGTGAGACTCTCGTCCAATTTGGGATAACAAATTAAGATAAAATGGGGTGGGATCAATTTCTACTGAACAAAACCATGAAGTGGTCACAAAGTAACACACTAGTTATCCCAAAATGATATACCTCTGCATTAGTAACTATGGTAGCACCAGCTTCCGTGGCTGCACTTCAATAGCCTTAGACACTGAGCCCATTCCACCTTCAACATACCTAAACATGTATCAGTTACCTCCCATGTAATTCATCTAAACCATACTATTACATTAAACATACATTAAATACCTTGAGCAAACATGCACAGTAGGGGCACTCGCAAAGTTAATATGCTCACCAATAAATTAAAAAGTTGTGCACCTTTTGAAGAGGTTCTGATATAAATGTTGGCTTTAAAGATATGGGTACATGAGAATGCCAAATACTAATGTACCAAAAAATTAACTAAGAAAGTTTTTGACCAAACATGGATCACGGGATTCACAACAATCTGGTTCTACAAGTATAAATTCAATAATAAGAATTTAATATATGCTAGACTAGAAATACGCACGACCAGATTCCACGGTCACCATCAGTTTCTCCCATCACATGATGTAGCAGAACATACCCACTCCCAGGTGTGTGGGCACTTGCCTGCGTCACAAATGTAAGGTATATGCAAGTAGAATTTAGCAAAGAACACAGAATCACATTACGATTATGCTTTCACAACTGTGCAATCGATGCAGAAATGTTATTATGGAATGGCACTTACAGTGGATCCTATCACTGCATCTGTAGCAAGTGTTGCCTTCAACACCTCACTCTGCATATTATTCGCATATAAAGATTAAAATACATGCTTGACATAATTATATATGAGTGTCTCGAAAAAAATTCCATATCACTAGTATTGAGGAATGAGGATCAAGTACCAACCTCAAACCAGTTATTTAAAACCTTTGATGCTGGTGACAGTAGAAGGTCCATAAAATCCCTGTTATAAGAAAGAACTGCATAAGTTTATTTGGTCTGTGATGCAGAGACCGTCTTCTTAAGCTGATTAAGCCATGGAAGTTATTAGTTGATAGTTGACTTTAATTTTCGATAGGCTCATCAGTTTTATGCTAATATTCCCCTTCAGTAAAAAATAAATCCCAAAAACTAATGACATAAAGTCAATTCAGTATTTTGCACTAGCCACTGAGATACGAAATCTTACACCATCCCTTGTTGACCCATGGAGACAGACTGATGCAAACAATGGGCCCAAAATTCTGATTTCTGCAACTTATGCTTTATTCGGGAATTAAAAGATGAAGCGCCTTGGTGAGCTTCAGGTGGTGATGAATCTATTAGTGGATCCATGAACTTGCAAAAGTTCTCCAACTGCTTCTCGTACCTACAAATAAACAACAGAATAAGATAAAAAAGATCATAATGACGAAAAACACACTCCATGGAATCAAACACAAATACTAAAAACCAAACTTCTAAGAGCTTCACAAATACCAGATTATAGGTTCCTCCAAGTAATGAATGATACATGTTAGCAACAAACTCTTATTACGATCATGTTTTGATGATAGTCTGGTCTTTATTCATTTTACTATTCAAGGCATTTTTATATTTTCTTTCATATATCACAGTAACACATATATTAATATACCAATGGATAGATGTTCCTTGATGCACATCATGTTCCCGCCGAGCTATTAAACTTCTTAACAATATCTACCATATTATCTAGTCAACACAGCTTGTACAAACCACATTTAACATAGTCCTCGCGTTAATACTTAGGTACTTTGAAAACTCGGTTTACAGCCTAAAACCATCATAAGGAAGATAATCGCCCGTAAATACTATATACAGTATAACAATGTTTCTAACCAGTCACATATATATTACCGAACATTCAAAGTTTAACAGTAATAGAACCTTGGATAAGCTTCCGCATCTCGTTTCGAGAACTTTGAAATCTCGGAATGATTCAACTCAGCATCAGGACCTAACAAAAGATACCGTCCATCCAAACACGGCGTAAACGACGAAGGACTCCTCTTCAAGAGCTTTAATCCATGTCTATGTAACTCCAGATCCCTTCAAAGTTATATAAAACACTCACTTAGTAAACTATCTGAAATTAGACAGTATATAAAACTTAACCAGTTATTATTACTCCTATTGTCTGCATACATTTTCAAAGGATTATCCATTCAAATGTATCAAACTGGTGTTTGTTTAAGCTTACATGTGCGCTTATGAGTTTACTTGATTTCGGCTTATATTTCACAAGCCTAAGTTTCCTGGCTTATTTTGAGACTTATGGGCTTACATAAGCTTGGTATATCATAATGAGGCCATAAATCCAATAAGCTCGAAGGCGCGCAAATGAGCTTAAACAAACACCCCCTATGGAAATTTGATACAGACTAAAAATAATGGATCGAGTTGGATACATTTTCAAATAAATATCCCAAATGTTTTAAAGTTAAACCTAATGATGGAAGGACGAAGGAGGCTTTGAAGGTAGCTACACCGAGAGAATTTGAAACCAGGAATGAGTTCTTCAGTAACGGCGGCGCCGCCGATGAGGTGGCGGCGCTCGAGGACGGCGACGGAGAGGCCGGACTGAGCTAAGTATGCGGCGGCAGTTAGGCCGTTATGACCGCCGCCGATTACTAATGCGTCCCATTTTTTGTTGTTGTTTTTTAAGGCACTTGTGGTGGTGGTGGTACAAAATGTTCTTCTCCACATTTTGCACACACAGTTTCACTTGTTAGTGTGTGTTTGTGAGTTGACTGATTTTTAAACCAATGTGTTTTTGTCTTCTGGTTATCCGTTAAGGGCTTTGGTCTTTCGACTTGGTTCGCTTGTATCAAGAAGTCTTTGCTGATAGATTGTCACAAATATCTTTGCACACTACCATATGCATTTAAATTAGGGGGTGGGAATGGCATCGGTTTGGGCTCGGTATGGCCTCATGCCGAGCGGCAACACCGCCGTTACGGCTGTAGCATGGCGAGGTTTGGAGGAGCGCGGCAATCTTTCGATTTGGTATGGAGAAGAGATGCAAAGTGGCCGTTCTGTTAGAAATGTAGTAGATTGGAAACATTTTCAAAAAAAAAAAAAAAATCATGGATTAATATATACTTTAATCACCATTTTCAAATCGCGTTTTAACCTTCCATTATCGTTCTTTTAAAAAGATGGATCTGAAAGAAATCAAAAGGTGTTTCAACCTCATCAAAGGTGGTGAATGAGCTCTCGATCACAACCCGTTCCTCCATGAGTTCGATCACAAATCCTCCTACTATCCCCAAATGGGTCCTCAACCCGCCACTATTATCCCCAACCTCCGCGGTGAATCTACCATCACAACAACGCCAATATTATCCCTGACCTTCACCGGTAGATCCAAGCCAATACATGATGTCGATGACTAGTGATTTTGACCCGTTCAATGACTCGATGAAGGTCCTTCGCGGCGTGAACCAAGTGTCGAACGAGAACTACCGCTATATGATTACGAGGATGATGACGTTGAGTATGTTCCCGAACGCAACAAGAAAATCCAATCGGTATGTTGTTGGCGGCAAAAATTCGTAATGTTGAAGAAAAGGCTTTTTTTTTGCGATGAAGTTCTATAACCAACCGCACGATAACATAACTGATCCGACAATGCGAGAGATCACTATTACCAAAAAACGTGAGCTCGCGGAGAAATATGTATGGCCGTCCAATTTTTATATGTATTCTCGATGATTAGTGATTTCCTTTTTTTTAAAGTATTATGTAATTTTTTTTTATTATTAATGAAATATTAAGTTTTTATTAAATTGTTTAGTATAATTATGAATAAAATAAAATAAAATGTGAGATATGGAATCATGGTTGCCACTAGAAAAGTATGGTGAAGCATGGGATGAGATATATAATATTATTTGTGGGTGGTGAGGCGTGGAGAGAGTGTCGGATCATGGCACCACCCTTAAAAGAGTTTGGGAAAAATAAAAATTTAGAAAGCTATTATTGATTGTCGTATCACCTCAACTCAATCTCTCTTTCTTATTAAATCCGGTTAGGAATATTTTGGATTCTTTTAACGTGTTTTTATTTATTTAACTTTGACGTAAATAACTTTCAAACGACAAACTTTTATAAAACACCGATTTCACCATAATTTTTAAATTTGATTCTTTTAATTTGGTATGCATTTTGATATATAAATCGCAACTTTTTTTCCAACTTTCAAGTGAGTGTTGATTTTCATGAAATTTTCGGCATTTTCGGCTATAATTTCGACTAGTTTAAAAGCCGAATTTTACAAAACTTAAAACATAAAAATTGTAGGTTTTTGACCATTCTTTACCCAGAAATTTGAATCACTAAAATCCGATATGATATGAGTGAGATATTGCACGTTAATGATTACGTCTTAGTCATATTTAGTGCATACAAAGTGTTTGATAAATGCCTAAAAAGAGATTTTTCTTATAAAAGTACATTCAAATGCACTAATTGGTATACCAAAATACAGGGTTTATAGACACATAGGTTACCCAACTTTCCAACTTTATTCGCCTAAGTTACCAAACTTTCATTTTGTTCACTTGGGTTATTGAACTTTAGTTAAGCATTTAACCTCTATTTTTCGATGTAATCAAAGTAACCCAAATGCATTTTTTAGGTAAGTTAAGTAACCTAAATGTAGCGTTTAGAAATTCGATAACTGAATGTCAACCCGTTTAGTCAATACCTGTTTGCACAAAACAAAGTTTGGTAATTTAGGCGAATAAAGTTGAAAAGTTGGGTAACTGTCCGCCTATAAACCCCAAAATACATGTTTTGTTATTTTTGTTATTTTGGTTTTAACGGATGAACAACCAAATGATAAAGCGATGAACATTGTGACTATAAGCGATGAACATTATAATTTTTTCGACAACCGATGAACATTAGGATTTTTTTGGAAAACCGATAAAGCGATGAACAAAATTTAAGAGGCGATGAACAACTCTTTTATTGATGAACAATACTAAGCGATGAACAAGACTAATCGAGAACTAATGAACATTGTGATTTTTTAAAAGCGATGAAATGACGAACAACTAATTGATGAGCAGATGAACATTGTGAATTTTTAAAAAGAAAAGCGATGAGCGATGAATAATGCAACTTTTTTGGCGATGGCCCGATGAACAACGTACTCTAAGCGATGAATATTGCGATGTAAGCGATGAACAAAATTTAAGAGGCGATGAACAACTCTTTTATTGATGGACAATACTAAGCGATGAACAAGACTCATCGATGAGCGATGAACAAGACTCATCGATGAGCGATGAACAACTAATTGATGAAGCGATGAACAAATGAACATCTCTTTTTATTTTACAGGGTAATCTTTTACAAAAATGAGCGTCTCTTTTGTTGATGAACAACACTTTTATTGATGAGCGATACTTTTATTGAATAAAGCGATGAACCTTTGATAAATAATAGCTAAAAAGTCAAATGAACCAAGAAAACTAATGTTGATCAACTAAAAAGAAAACATAACATACATAAAATTACTAATGAAATTTATTTAAATAATTGAGATCATGGTGGAACATACATCAAAACGATGATATTTGTTGGAAAATTTAGTGCACTTGTGGGATTAGTTCACACCTTGTAATGGGTTAGGAGGGCACGGGTGTACACCCATAAGGTCCATGAACACCTGACTCGTATAGTGGTTTGTATTGGTAGTCTTGGTGAAATCTTGCTTGGTGAAAATCTTGCTTGTGGAAATCTTGCTTGTGGAAAATCTTGCTTGTGGCGGTGATTCCATGATAGGCGATGTTTCCACCGACAGCACCGTGAAAATCGATGCTATGAAAGTCTTGATAAGCGGTGTTTCCACCGATAGGGTGTATTTCCTTTGTAAGTGAAATCGCTAGTGGAAAATCTTGCTTATGGAAAATCTTGCTAAATGGCGATTACAACTTCTTTATGACCACGTTTAATTGGTCATGTAACCACTAACGGCTATAATGGGGATAATTATGAGGCTATTAATGGGCGATTAATACTCATAATTCCATTGGAATAGCTCAGAGTAACCTCCTATAAATAGGAGATCGTTTATGCATGAAGGACACAGAAAACACTAAGCACTTATAAGCGCAAGGGTTATTGAATTGTGCCTAATTCTATAAGCGCATTTGGTCTTATCCCAGTAGATATTCGTGTAACCCGGGCATTAGGGTCGAATAGTTTACTTTGGAAAGTGATCACACGATTCAGTGATATCCGGTAACCACCTAGTGGTATTGCTCTTGTCATTGATTGTCTTAACCTTGTCTGTGGGAGACTTACACCAACAATCAAAGTAAACTATTTAGTGATAATCAATGGCAAGCTGCTGCAATGAAACACATGGCTTCAAACTTTGCTAAAATTTGGACAAGTTTGAAGGGTGGACTTTATTAGGTGGCGAGAAGAAGATGCACTTCTTCTTTGTCGAGCATGAGTGTGGTCTATGTCTTGACTACTCCAATTCGATGATGGTGATGATGCTCGTGGATCAAATCGGGAGGAGGAGCAAGTGGGAGAATGATGACTACATATCAGAGGTCTTATTCTCAATGGTATGTACGATTCTCTGTTTGATATTTATCGAACTTTGAATCTTCCAAAGAACTGTAGGATTCCTTGGATGCCAAATATATGGTGAGGATGCATCAAGTAAGAAGTTCCTTGTTAGTAATTTCACAAATTACAAAATGATTGATTCAAGACCGGTTATGGAACAATACAATGAACTTCTTGGAATACTTGGAAGGTTTACACAACACCGAATGAACATGGATGAGGCTATCAAAGTCTCTTGTGTCATTGACAAACTCCCTCCTTCATGGAAAGATTTCAAGCATACCTTGAAACATATGAAGGAGGAGTTAACTCTTGTTGAGTTGGGCGATCATCGCACATTGAGGAATCTCTCAAAGTGCGGGATAATGACAAGCCAAAGAGTAGCAATCTTCTTTGGACCATCTGTTGTCAATATGGTAGAGCATAACAACTCTACCGGTACAATGACAACAAAGGCAAACGCAAATATCATGACAACACAAGGGCGGATCCTAACAAGAAGGCAACACCTACTTGTTGGAAATGTGGCAAGGCCGGTCGCATTAAAAGGGGCGCAAAGGTGTTAAAATTGGTGGTAAAGCCAATGGATCGGGCACCAATGGTTCGGGGAGTGGTGGTTGACCAACTCGCTGAAAGGTCGAAATATGTTTAATAAGTCTTTTCGATTTATTATGTTACATATGTATCGAATCTTTTATGTGCGGGATGATGATGTTGCGTGGTGGGTTGACTCGGTGCAACAGTTCATGTGTGTAAAGATAGAAGGCGGTTCAAGACTTATGAGTCGAATGATGGTTCTATTCTTCACATGGGAAATGAGTCAACGACCTTGGTGCATGGTCGTGGTTGTGTAGATCTTAGGTTTAGTTAGGAAAGATTGTAACTTTGTTTAATGTTATTCATGTTCACGATATCGGGAAGAACTTGGTTTCAAGTAGTGTTTTGAATAATCATGGATATAAACAAGTTATTGAATCGATAAATTTGTGCTTTCTAAGCATGGTGTTTTATTGGTTTTGGTTATTTATGTAATCAAATGTTTAGGCTTAATATTTCTCGACAATGTTAATTCAGCTTTTGTGACCACAAATGACACTGATTCTAGCCTATGGCATGCAAGACTTGGCCATGTACATTATAAAATAATGCAAGATATGTCTAGGGATGGTTTAATCCCTGCTTTTGACATGGACACTGAAAAGTGTAAAACTTGCATGTTGACCAAGATAACCAAGAAACCCTTTCAGGGTGTTAGTCGTGAGACTAAGATCTTGGAGCTTATTCACACGATGACTGTGTGATTTGCATGCCACTCCTTCTTTGGGGAATAGAAGTACTTTGTGACATTTATTGATGATGCTTCTAGATTTTGTTATGTCTATACATTACATACCAAGGATGAAGCATTAGATAAATTCAAAGTGTTTAAAGCGAAGTTGAATTACAACTTGGGTCTTTAATCAAAGATTAAGGATCGATAGGGAGGTGAGTACATGGATACTCGGTACTTTCGATCTGTTGGAATAATCCATGAAACAAGCGCCCTTATACTCCTCGGCAAAATGGTATTTACGAAAGGAAAAGCGAGTCTTGAAGGAGATGGTTAATTCCATGTTGTCTATTCGGGGGTGAGTCGAGGGTTACGGGGTGAAGCTATGTTAATGACTTGCTATTTATTAAATAGGGTTCCCAACAAAGGAACAAGGTTACCCCTTATGAACTACGGACTAAAAAGAACCCCAACTGAATTTTCTCAAGGTTTGGGGTTGTAGAATTGTAAGACTCCACGATCCAAAGCAAAAGACTTTGGGTGAAAGAGGCATTTGTTGCATCTTTGTTGGATATCTTGAGCATTCCAAGGCTTTTAGGTTCTATGTTATGAACCTAATGAACATGTTTCGATTAACTCAATAATTGAATCAAGGGATGCGGACTTTGATGAGAATAGATTCTCATCGGCCCCTAGACCAAGTCGGAGGATTCCTAATGGAACTCATGACACTTTGGTGTATCGAGGTCCACGATGATGAACCATCGGTGGTCCCGATGAGGTTGTGGTTCGACAACTGTGCTCGGGAAGAGCAAAAGGTCGGGACTCAAAGTCATTTGGACTGAGTTTCAACTATACTTAGTTGAAGGTACTAGGGATGAGGTCTCGAGACCAATACTCCTATTGCTTCATTGTTGAGGATGACCTAAAACATTTGAAGAAGCAATGAAGTCCCGGACATTGCTTTACGGAAAGAAGCAATCAATGATGAGATGGATTCCATCATGGGCAACAACACTTGGGTGTTGGTTGATCTACCTCACAGTTGCAAACCTACGGGTTGCAAATGGATTTTCAAAAGGAAAATGAAGGTAGATGGAACTATTGAAAAGTTCAAGGCTAGACTAGTCATTCGGGCTTTAAACAAAAGTCGGGAATAGACTATTTTGATACTTATGCCCACATGGCTCGTGTCGATACCATAAGGCTGGCGATTGCTATGGCATCTATTCAATCTGGTTATTCATCGGATGGATGTGAAAGCAGCTTTCTTGAATGGTGAATTGGAAGAGAGGTTTATATGAACCAACCTCGGGGCTTCATCATGCCGAGCAATGAAAACAAGGTGTGTAAACCGATTAAGTCTCTTTATGGACTTAAGCAGGCACCTAACAATAGCATCAAAGTTTGATGAAGTGGTTTTGTCTAGTGGTTATGTTCTTAACCAAGGCGACAAATGTGTATATAGCAAATTTGATGAATCGGTAAAGGAGTCATCATTTGTCTATATGTTGATGACATGTTGATCTTTAGCATGACCAAAATCAGTTGACGACAAAGGAATTTTTGTCATCAAGGTTCTCCATGAAAGACATGGGGAGGCGATGTTATCCTTGGTATAAGGATTAAACATGAAAGTAATAGAATTTCTATCTCTCGGTCTCATTATATTGAGAAGGTCTTGAGGAAATTCAATTACTTTGATTGTACTCAGTGAGTACACCTATGGATACTTGTGAGAAGGCGATGCCTAATCATGGCAAAGCTGTATCTCGACTTGAGTATTCTAGGGTAATTGGGCTTGATGTATGCCATGACTTGTACAAGACACGATATTGGTTTTGTAGTGGGAAAATTGAGCGGTATACTAGTAATCCTAGTGCTCATCACTTGGCAAGAGTTCGGAGGATGCTGAAGTATTTGAGAGAACTATGGATTAGAGTCTCTCATATCTTGGTTACCCATCGGTGTTGGAAGGTTACAGCGATGCAAGTTGGATCGATAACGAAGACAATTAGTCTACCGGTGGTGGGTATTCTACTTGGTGGAGGTGCAATTTCTTGGGCATCCAATAAACAAACTTGCATCACCGGTTCAACAATGGAATCGAATTTGTGGCTCTAGCATTTCTTTGGTAAAGAAAGTGAATGGTTGAAAACTTGCTTCTTGAGATTCCATTGTGGCCTAAACCTATAGCACCTATTTCTATCCGGTGTGATAGTGCGACTACATTGGCTAAGGCTTATAGCCGGATGTACAATGGTAAGTCTAGACACTTAGGTGTCGGGCATAGCATGATTCGTGAGTTTATCATGAATGGGGTGGTATCTATAGAGTTTGTGAGATCTCAGCGAACTTAGGCGATCACTTGCGAAGGGTGCGGCTAGAGACTTGGTTATAAAGTACGCTATAGGGATGGGTTTAAGTCCAACTTAGTCCTTTGAATGCTAGGACTGACTCCTCCTAAGGAAACTTGGGAGTGAGTTCAATGTGGAAAGGCGAACATTCGGTAATTTGGAGCACATGTTTATTTACATCCCAAGGTTGTGCTCGAGAACTGCTTTGAAAGGAGGATGAAGTCTTTACTTCTTGATGGTTAATTTTCTTTGAAAAAGTGCTTGGCGGGAGCATGACTAAGAGGAACCACCTATGTAAATGTTGAAGTTTTGCCGCTTGAGGAAGCTTTGGACTTTAGCTTTTACAACATTTATGAATTTGGATATGGACACATGGCTTGTATAGTGTCGGGGAGCTTTTAAGTGTTTGAAAACTTGTGTGTATTTTATCTTGGTATTCAAATGGGTTGAAGGGTTCAATTCTTAGAACACCTAATTCTCGAATATTTGAACGTGTAATTTACTAAGATGGAAATTCAATCCTCTGGACATTTTCGTTTATGCACATGTTTTGATTGATGTTTATTTTCATGCAAAGGAAGTGAACTAAATTTGGGGAGGATTGTTGGAAAATTTAGTGCACTTGTGGGATTAGTTCACACCTTGTAATGGGTTAGGAGGTACGGAGTGTACACCCATAAGGTCCATGAACACCACGACTCATATAGTGGTTTGTATTGGTAGTCTTGGTGAAATCTTGCTTGGTGAAAATCTTGCTTGTGGAAAATCGCTTGTGGAAAATCTTGCTTATGGCGGTGATTCCATCGATAGGCGATGTTTCCAGCGATAGCTTTGTGAAATCACCGATGCTATGAAATCTTGATAGCGGTGTTTCCAGCGATAAATTGTATTTCCTTGTAAGTGAAATCTTGCTAGTGGAAAATCTTCGCTTATGGAGAAATCTTGCTAAATGGCGATTACAACTTCTTTATGACCACGTTTAATTGGTCATGTAACCTTAACGGCTATAATGGGGATAATTATGAGGCTATTAATGGGCGATTAATACTCATAATTCCATTGGAATAGCTCAAGAGTAACCTCCTATAAATAGGAGATCTGTTTATGCATGAAGGATACACAGAAAACACTAAGCACTTATAAGCGCAAGGGTTATTGAATTGTGCCTAATTCTATAAGCGCATTTGGTCTTATCAGTAGATATTCGTGTAACCCGGGCATTAGGGTCGAATAGTTTACTTTGGAAAGTGATCACACGATTCCAAGTGATATCCGGTAACCACCTAGTGGTATTGCTACTGTCATTGATTGTCTTAACCTTGCTGCTGGGAGACTTACACCAACAATATTGTCCTCTGTTCATTAGTATTTTACAACATTTACTAACATGTACACATCTACAACATTATTAAGAAAAAGTTAGCATATTCTAATTAGGTCACCATCCTGTCACCATTTTATCTTGAAAGAAATCAAGTTGTCCTGACCCACATCCCTCTCCGGCAATCGAAGAAATGAGAGTAACATTAATATATATCCAACCTCAGAGATGCTAATTACATCTCTTGTAATTTCTTTAAAACACTAAAAATGATAACAAATGGAACAAAACTCTACATAACATAAAAGAGGTGAAATTACCTTTGTATAAAGGTATGGTGTCGTAATTGGATATGAGGACCATAAATGTTTTAGCAATTCTTGAATAGATGAAAGATGATCTCCCGATAGTCTTTCATTTTGTATTTTAATCTTCTTTCATTTTATTCGAATTGTGCTGGTGATGTAATTAGATTCAGGATCGAAGAAATCAAACCTGCAATTAACGAAAGTAGTTGGAAAAAGAAATTTGTTGGAAAAGTAATAGATGGAGTCTTAAAAGGGATTCTTGAATATAATTTCAAGTTTCCAAGACTACCCCTATCAATCGGGAAAAGGAGATACACGTGTCAAAGTAAGATTGTTTTTTAGACTTTTTAACTTTGCTTTCTTTTTAATAGATCCGCTTTCTAAATTAAAATCCTAGGAGATATGATAAATCATTAAGGGCCCGTTTGGTTTATAGGTGTGTTTAGATTTGGATTTTGATTTGGTTTAGGATTTAGATTTGTATTTGGTTTAAAGTAAAGAATAGGAGAGAGAAAATATATTTATATAATAATTTTAATAATAAAATGAGTAAAGCGCAAAATACATCACTTGTGGTTTCTGAGTTTTGAGGCCTTACATCCACTGTATAAACTATTGGCTAGTTACATCCTTCGTTAGCCAAGCGTTAGCCATTCTACATCCACAGTCACTAACTCCGTTAGTTTTCTTAGATTAAGTCTTAACGGAGGGTTGTTTGGTCTTTTACTCATCTGAGGGATGTATTTTCGACTTACTCTTTTACATATAAGAGGGATGTATTTTGCAATATACTTTATACTTAATTTTTTTTTTAATTATTATTATTATTATAATTATTATTATTATTATAATTATTATTATTATTATTATTATTATTATTATTATTATTATTATTATTATTAGAGTTAACTATTTATATAAAAAAACATTTTGTCGAAAATATTATAAAATTTTCAAAAATTTATAAAATTCAAAAATTTTATAAAAAATTCAAAATTTTATAAAAATTCTATAAAAATTCGAAAATTTTATAAAAATTTATAAAAATTCGAAAATTTTATAAAATATTCGATAAAATTTTATAAAAATTTTCAAAAAAATTTCTTTTTCTTATTTGAATACTTTTGTCTAACGAATGATGTAATGGCCAAATAGTTTATAGATTGTGGATGTAGTCTCAAAGCATAAACCACAGGATGTATTTTGCAGTTTACTCTAATAAAATTAAAATAAAAACTAGAGTTAACTACATTTTGGTGCGTTGTGGTTGTCACCTGGATTTCACTTTTGGTCCATTTGTTCAAAAAGTTGCGATTTTAGTCCAAAATGCATAGTTTGGTTCCATTTTGGTCAATTTTTAACAAAGTTAGTTCGATTAGTTAAGTCTAAATGTAAAGTGGCAACATTAGTCCTTTAACCTAGCGATTAGTTTACAACGTTAGTCATTTATACCAAAGATCGTTTGCAACGTTAGTCCTTTTGTTAGTTAATCCTTTAAAAAAATTAAAAAATAATTGAAAAAATGTTTTTGTCGATTTTTTTCAAAAAAAATAATTCAATTTTTTGTCGAATTTTTTTCCAAAAAATAATTCGAAAAAAAGTTTTTTGTCGAATTTTTTTTTCCAAAAAATAATTCGAATTTTTTTTTGTAATACAAATTTTCTTAAAAATTCTAAAAAAGTTTTTGACAAAAAACTTTTTTCCTAAAAATTCAGAAAAAAATTTCTAAATTTTTTTCTAAAATAAAATTAGAAAAAATTTTCGAAAAGTATTCTAAAAAACTTTTTTCCGAAAAAATAATCTAAGAATTTTTTTAGAAAAAATTTTCTAATTTTTTTTTTTTTTTTTTTTTTTTTTTTTTTTTTTGAGAAATGGATAAAACCATATCAAAAAATTTAGACATATTTTAAGAATTTTTTAGAAATTTTGTACTAACCCATATCAAAACTTTTTTATCAAAATGATAGTTTGGTTTCACTTTTCTAAAAAAATTTGTACTAGTTCCACTTTTCTAAAAAATTTCTGAAAAATGGACTAAAATCATATCAAAATGATAGTTTTAGTCCATTTTTTTTAAAAATTTTTTTAGTCCATATCAAAAAATCGCAAATTGGCAATGCTAAAAAGTTTCTAAATTTTTTAAAAAATCTAAAAAAAAAACGTGTGTGATCTTTGGTATATATATATTTTTTAAAATCTATATGTATTTACACATTTTGCAATGTATATCGTTTTACAATGTATATACATTTTTAAAATTTTACAAATTTTTTAGAAATTTTTAGAATATTTTTGAATTTTTTCTAATTTTATTTTAGAAAAAAAAATTAGAAAATAAAAAAAAAAAGTTCAATTTTTTTAGGAAAAAGTTTTTGACAAAAACTTTTTTAGAATTTTAAGAAAATTTTTATCGGAAAAAAAATTTTCAATTTTTTTCTTAAAAAAATTTTGAATTATTTTTGGAAAGATTTTTTTTGACAAAAACATTTGTCTGTTGTATGCATCTAATTCCTGAAAATAGTTTGTTTTTTTCTCGCATAAGAGGCTAAAATCTCTTATTTAACTTCACCACGCAGACGTAATTTATCTCTTCTTTTCCACTTCTTACCTCTTCTCACAACCCCTACATCTCTTTCTCAATATCTTACATCTCTTTTCGTTTAATTAGTCTTTTACGTTTTCGTCCGTTTTTACGTTTTCGCGTTTTACGTTTCACCGTTTTTACGTTTCGCCTTTTTACGTTTCGTCCGTTTTCTTATATTTTAGTCCGTTTTTACGTTTCGCCTCTTTTTACATTTTGCCATTTTTACGTTTTTCGTCGCTTTTTAACTTTTCGTCCGTTTTCTTATGTTTTCGTATCTTTTTACGCCGTCCGTTTTTTACAATTCGTATATTTTTACGTTTCATCTATTTTTCGCCGATCATATTTTCGTTTTACGTCCGTTTTCGTTTTGGTCATTTTTCGTTTTCGTCGGTTTCTTACGTTTCGTCCATTTCTTTATGTTTCGCCAAATTTTTTACTTTTCGTCATTTTACGCTTTACGTCCGTTTTACGTTTTGCCTTTTACGCTTTCGTTGTTTTACGTTTAACCGTTTTTATATTTTCATGTGTTTATTTTACTTTTCCTCCATTTCATATGATTTTATAAGTTTTTGTACGTTATTTTATCTTACCTAACAAAGCGTAAGATAATGTAAGAAAGCGAATGAAAGCGAAGAAAGCAGACGAAACATAAAAAGCATTTAAAACGTAAAAAGCGGTCGAAAATGTAAAAAGGCGAAAACGTAAAAAGACGAAAGCGTAAAAACGGTCGAAAACTTAAAAAACAGACAAAGCGTAATAAGATAAAACGGACGAAAACATTAAAAAAAAAGAAGAAAGCGAAGAAAAGGATGAAACGAAAAACAAATGAAAACGTGAAAACATACGAAAACGTAAAAAAGATGTGCGTAAAAAGCATTTAAACGTAAAATCGGAGAAAACGTAAAAAATGGACTAAAATGTAAAAAATGACAAAACATTAAAAATGGCGAAAACATAGAAAATGGAGGAAAATGTAAAAAGCAGAAAATGTAAAAAAACTAGTGAAAAGAAAAGGGAAAAAAGTTACTTTAATAGCACAAAAATACTGAAAAAAAAAAAAAAAAAAAAAAAAAAAAAAAGCGAAGAAAAGAAGAAAAATGAAAGAAGATCTTGATAAGACAAAAAGCAAGCGCTGTCTTGTTGCGGATGAAGAGTTAAATGTACCTCTTCTTTTGCGGACATGGTTTGCAGATGAAGAGGTAAAAGCTCTGAAAAAACAAACGACACCTAACTGAAAGGACTAACGTTGCAAACGATCTTTGGTATAAAGGAATAACGTTGCAAACGACCGTTAGGTTAAAGGACTAATGTTGTCACTTTACAATTAGACTTAACTAACTGAACTAACTTCGTTAAAAAATTGGACCAAAAATGGAACCAAACTATGCATTTTGGACTAAAATCGCAACTTTTTGAACAAATGGACCAGAATTGGAATCCAGATACAACCACAAGGACCAAAAATGTAGTTAACTCTAAAAACTATTATTTAAAATATATTATGATTAAAAAATAAAAGTATGAGAGAGAAAACACAAGAAAATGATTCTAAATACAAAGGATTCAATTTTTGCACTATTATGATTTAAATAGTAACTCCAACAATAACTGAAGTCAACCAAACATTCATTTATCGTCAAATCAAGCTAAAACCCATACCAAAACCCCATACCAAACGCACCAATATGTTAATAGATTAAGGGCCCGTTTGGTTTATAGATGGGATTAGGATTTGGGAGTTTGGTTTGGATTTAAATTTAGATTATGATTTGTATTTGGATTTTATGTAAAGAGAGAAAAGAATATATTAAATGAATTAAAATAGTTAAATTACATTTTCGTTTGTTTTATAATATACCATGTGAATTAAAAATAAGAAAAACAATTATTAAAATAAAGAATAAGAGCGAAAGACGAATTGTACTTTTTATTTGGGCCTACACAATTTCATAAAACCCACCAACCACCCAAGGATTTATGAAAGACCTTATATTTGGTAATCATGCCTAATTTCTAAAGTCAAATTACCAACCAAACAAATCTTTTTTTATCCCAATCCCTAATCCTAACATAAACACCTTAAACCAAACGCACCCCAAGAGGCTACTAAATTCATATAACATACTAAAACCAAATGTCGGTTACCTCCCTTAGAATTTTTTATTGTTTTTTTAATAGTATTATACTCATCCGGACAGATTAGCCCACTTGACTTTAGCCCATGTACGTCTTCATATCCTAAACACGTTATGTCCACGTGTTTGTTCATCAGCCTTCCCCATTGAATACGTTACCGCCTCAACACAGACACAACCTCAGAAACATCTCATTCTGGCTGTAAAAACGTACACGAAGTTCGACAAGGGGTTTCGTTGGTTGGTTGCGAATGACGATGGTGCATGTTGATACAGAACACACATACCACCATAACACGCTAACAATTTTTGAAGATTGTTTCATGTATTTTTCAGAGTTTTCTTCTAGATTTATTTAATTCTTAATAGTTCTAAATAGGAAAATTTGATATTTTTTGTGTTTAATAATTGGGTGATAATTGTTAGTTTGATGAAATTAGGGTTCATGGAAGAAAATCCCAAAAGAGGGTGTGTATGGGGCTTTCTAAGTCTTTATATTGGTTGTTCGTTTCTTCGTGGGAGGTTTTCTGTGTGTTGGTGGTTCCTCCAGTTTGTGGGTAGGTACGATGGTTTTTCCCCGCCGTTCCATTGTTGCATATTAGCTTTTCATGCTTGTCTTTTGTTGTTGCATGTTCGTTGTGGTTGCTCTTCATAACTGAAGCTAATTTATATCGGAAACCCCAACCGAAGGTGTCCCGTTAAAGCTTTGTTTCGTAGTTTATCATGAGCTGTTATATACAATTACAACTTTGCTGAATATATGCCTTATTAATTGATTGATTAACGTGTTTTTATTTATGGGTCTTGATTGATTTTTCTTTGTTGTTTTGCGAGGTAATAGGATATTAGAAGTGGTGCAGAAATCTTTTTCTTGAATACCCATAACGCTTTTGAATAGCAGCGGTTCAGTCGGACAAGAATATTGTTCGTTTGACACAGCCGAGGCTCCAAAGTTTGAGAAAGACCTTATCTTGGTGGGGCATTTAGTGACGCAGCCATGGAGGTCTTTCCGGCTTTGTTTTGCTACACGTTTACGGTTTGCTACCGATTGATATTTCAGATGACACTCTAAAGTTTGCGAAAGACCTTATCTTGGCGGGGCGTTTACTAACGCAGCCATGGAGGTCTTTCCGGCTTTGTTTTGCTACATGTTTACGGATTGCTAATGATTGATATTTCAGAGCTTTAAAAAGGTCTTATTTTGCAGGGGCGTTTAACAACGCAGCCGCGGAGGTCTTTTTGCCTTTCTTTTGCTGCACTTCTACGGTTTATTGCTGACTAATAATTCAAACCTTTAAAAAGGTCTGATCTTGACGTGCCGATTATTGTAGCTCAGGCATGGACGCTTTTCTTCCTTCTTTTTGGTGCTTGCAGATGTTGAGTGGTTTGGGTTCTGTGCCTTTGGTCAAGGCCGGTTTGGGTTCTAGCGCCGTTATGTGTCCTGAAATTGATATGTATTTATGATTACGATCACAAAACGGCGGCATGGCTGTTGTTACCAGTTTTTAAATACTCTTGCGGGTCTATTTGTTGGCTGGTGATGCTATTGTATACATGAATTTAAACCTTCTCCCTTTCTATAGGCGATTATGATAATATGACGACCATTGCGTGCACGTTTCCTTGGCACGCATCGTGGCAAAGCGATTATGAGCAATTGGGTGATGACCATCATTTGGTTGCTTGGTATCGCTATTGTATGCATATATGAGCTTCATTTCTTATCCAGTTGGAAGGAATGGAATTCGATGAGCAACCGCTCATATAACATACTAATTCCCAATGTCGATTCGCCTCATTAAGTGTACTTATATATTTATGCTATTATATTGGATCTTTGGAAGGCAAGTGGGATAGCCGGGTCACCTTGTGAAATTTGAAATGGTAGCCCATAAGAAGGTATGCATCGGCCTTCCTGAGTCTTTATATTGCCTCTTTGTCTCTTCAGGGGGAGGTTTTATGTGTGTTGGTAGTTCCTCCAATTTCTGAGCAGCTACGACGGGTTTTTCCTGCAGTTCCATTGCTGGTCTTTCCTGCTTTGTTTTGCTGCGAGTTTCCGGTTTACTACCAACTGATATTTCAGAGCTTTAAAAAGGTCTTATCTTGGCAAGGCGGTTAACAACACAACCATGGATTTTTTTTGGGCTTTCTTTTGCTGCACTTTTAAGGTTTATTACTGACTGATAATTCAGAACTTTAAAAATGTTTGATCTTGGCAGGCTGTTTATTGTAACGCAGCCACGAAGGCTTTTCTGCCTTTTCTTTGGTGCTTGGAGATGTTGAGTGGTTTTGGTTCTGTGTCCTTCGTCAAGCCCGGTCTTGGTTCAGCAACCGTTTTGTATCCTGAAATTAATATATATGTGTAACTAGAAGAGTGGGTTAAAAGTCAAGTGGGCTTCAATATGAATCTGTTCGTATGAGTATAATACTATTAAGAAAACAATGAAAAATTTTAAGGGAGTTAACCGACATTTGGTTTTACTATGTTATTTGAACTACGATCATAAAACGGCCGCATGGAAGTTGTTTCAGGTTTTGAAATAGTCTTGCGGGCACTGTTTGTTGCCTGGTGACGGCTTCTGCGGCATTCTTTGGGTGCTTGCAGACGTTTCATGGTTTTTGTTCCGTGTCATTGGTTCATTGCGAACACATTCCCTTGGCCCGTATCTTGGCAGGGCAGTTACATCAGGCGTGTGACTGCAGCCATGTTGACGAGTCGCTCTCGCAATTGTATACATTTATCTGGCATGTTTATTCGTGGTTGTTTTTTATGGGGTTTTGATTGCGAAAGTCCTTTATGTTATCTAGGATGAATAGCTTAAAAGCACTTTTATGTGTCAGATGCATCCCTGAAAAGTGAGTAGTAGCACATCTGCATAACTTGCATGTTCCCTATTTCTAATGTTTACTGACCCTGTACATGTTTTGGTTGTTGCAGATGTAATTGTAGGGCTTATTAGGTTGTTGCATCGCTATTGATTCGGCAAAGGTGGCTTTGTACGGCGTATGTAAAAACTGAGGCTCTCTGGAAGTTGGCAAGGCAACCTGCCTGGTCTGCAGCCACGCCGGGTGTGCCCTGGTTTTTCGGTTTACTTCCTGTTGTAACCCTAATGTTATTGGACCTTATTTGATAAAAGGTTGTGGACATTAATACTGAAGAGGCAATGATGAGTTTGTATGAGCTCCAGAAAATATATTGTCATCCAAAATGTGGCATGGCAACCTATTCAGTTTGCGGCCATGGCGGATGTGCTCTGTTTTCCTGGGTTAGCTCCATGTCTGAGCCTCATATTTTGGTTGGCCGTAATGGGTGAGCAGTGCGAAACTCCGTACTCTTTTGTTCGAAGTCGGTGAAGAAACAGATAACGGAGCCTTCACATTTCGTCTTTGGTAGGTTCCACTCCATTTGATGGTAGGTGAATTACTTTTGTTCTCACATGAGTAGTTGAATATCAAATATTAGAACTGTATACAAAAAGGGATTAACTTTCCAGATTATCTACCGGGTTGGGTTTTGGGTCAATACTGGTTACGAGCCAAAACATATTGGGGTGAAAACAGGAGATTGACATTTATGGTCTACGATAGCTGTCATGGTTTACTTTTAAAGTATCAAACACCATGTTCGTGCCGTTTGGCATCGCTTTAGATTATATTTATTAAGTTCTACGTCTGTGTTTATCTTTTTTTCAAACATTAGAAACTATGTCAGATATGATCTTTCTAAAAAATTTAAGCATTAAAGATACGACTCATAGTATTTCTTATCGAACTGAATAGTCGTGTCATCGATTGGAATCTTTCCACTCGGAAGAATATCGCAATCTTCATTTGCTAATATTGATGCGAGATGTTTAAGATACCGGCCTGTTCTGATCTTCCGCTCGAATTCCTTTCGTTATAACAATGGTCTAGCAATACGTTTGGCGCAAACCTTTGCACAAAGATTGTTGAAATAGCAAAAGGGATTTTAGGGGGCGATCAGACGGGTCTCGCTATCCTGAACATCACATGTTAAGATTAGCGACTGAAGGTTGAAATGTACTTCCAAGTGGAAAGACTCTACTCGATAACACGACAATAATCAAGTATTACATCGTAGCGAATCAGTAGCCATTTAGTGGCTAAAATGGTTCATTATTGGGAGACGCAACTGGTCTCAATGGGTTTTTTTTTTCAAGTTTAGTCTTTTTTTTTTTCAGTTCAAGTCGTAATTGGCTATGTATTTCCTTTTTCCAGGAACTTTAACATACAATTTTCCATTTTTGGGTTTGTGCTATCATTGGGACAAGAGATCGATCGATCAAGATTCGCCAAGAAAAATAATCCTACTACTGATGTACTGGGATTGCTTTTTCTTGGTCGAATACTGATCACCACTTTCCGAGGTAATAGGCTGTTACAAGTGGCGCATAAATCCTATTCTTAAATACCCTAAACGCTTTTGAATAGCAGCGGTTCAGTTGGATAAAAATATTGTTCGTTTAACACTACCGACACTTCAAAGTTTGAGAAAGTTCTTATCTTGGCGGGCGTTCACTAACGCAGCCATGGAGCTCTTTCCGGATTCGTTCCAAATGTCGGTTAAGTCGCTTAACGTTTTTTGATAATATATTTATACTATTAGATTGGAAGTGGGAAGGGTGGATGGGCTTGCTTGTAACTTTGTGGGCTGAAATGGGTACCCAAAATAAGGTATGTATGGGCGTTTTAGAGTCGTTATATTGCCTTTTTGTTTCTTGATGGGAGGTTTTCCGAGTCTCGTAGTTCCTCCGCTTTGAGTAGGTACGATCGCTTTTCTCCGATCTTCCATTGTTGCATATTACCTTTGATGCTTCGCTTTTGTCTTTGCATAAGAGTGCTGCATGCACGAGAGTTGGTAGGGTTATTAGTTGTTCAGAAACCTGAGAAAAGGTTGAGCAACAGCTTTCCCGCTTTGTATAGGCGATGATGATAATATGCTAACCATTGCGTGTACATTTCCTAGGCCCGCATCGTAGCAAGGCAGTCATATCGAATGTGTGACTGCAGCCATGTTGGTTGCCTGATATCGATATTGTATACATATTTCTGAGCCTCATTTGTCATCATTATTAATGTATTTCTGTGGTTTGCACAGTATTCGCTGTGTGTATGATATCAACCAATGAGTAAAATGTCGCCGCAACGCGGCGAGCGTCTTTATCTCGTTTTCTAAAAAAATGCCCTTAAAGTACTTAAATTTATTTTGTTCACTTTGTGCTATTGAACTTATAAAATACATATTGTTCTATAATTTCAGTGTTAATCGAAGTAACTTAAACGTATTTTACAAGTTCAGTAATGTTCACGTATATTGTTATAAGTTCAATGACCTCAAAATGTATGTTTCATAAGTTCAGTAACCTAAGTGAACAAAATAGAAGTTTCGTACCTTAGACACATTTTTCTATAAAGTTTAGTAATATATTTGTATATTACATATGAAATCCACTATTTATCCTTCTTAATATTCTTTCGTCAATTTTAACAAAAAACCTTAACCACTATCAGCCCCAACACGATCCTACCAATTTTGCTACCAAGAGATGCAGTTGTGACCCTTCCTCACTCCGACTCTGAACTTCTTTCCTGCATTGCGAATGCTCCAAGAGTGAAAAGAATACAAATGTGATGTTGCAGTGATTCTAAAAAAGAACTCGCAGGTTGTTATTTATTTTCGTAAAAAGGTTTTTGTCAACTATGTCGAGAAAATTTGGGTTGAAACAATGTAAAAAAGAACTTTACACTCGTAAATTATTTGGATACCAAAATTAATGAAAGCCTAATCTTGTTAGTTATTACAGGTGTCAATTTGTGTCAAAATTAAAAAAATAGGCTAATTTGGGCAAATTTGTAAAAGATTTGGGATTTAGCCCCCCCCCCCTCCTTTTTGGAAATGGACATGTATGACCCATTTAAAAGTTAACTGGGCATTAACGAGCACATATTTTCTCTCAATTAGAAAACATTACAACTATTTTTAAATAAAACTTAGGGAGCGCTTGGTTGAGATGGAGGAATGGGAAAAAGAATGATAATGATAATTGATAAGGTTTTAAATGTACCTTTTGAGGGTCGTTAAGCCCTTATTTGTTAACTTTGTATCCGTTATTACTTAATATCGTTCCTTTTCACTTTTTAGGTCTCTTGAAGGCAAATTGTTGGAATGGCACTTATTTGGACGAAAAAGCGCGGATATCGAAGAAAATGCCCAAAGTCAAGAATCGAGACACTCAAGTTTGAAACACAAGGGGACGGCGTCAGTGTTATCTGCGACGCCGTCGAGCACATGTTGTGACGATACAATAGCCAAATTGCTAATTTTCAAGTGACGTGTCGGGCTTTAAAAGAGTAGGTCGTCGCAACTCGCACGACCTAGATTTGATCGAGCACGGCGCCGAGGTCAAGAGACGGTGTCACAAGCATAAGGTGACGCCGCCGCAAGACTAATGTGGCCAAGACGAAACCCTAATGATGCGACCCGACGCGCCACAAATTATAAGGTGACGCCGTCGCGAATGTAATCTTATATATAGAATCCGAATTTTTAGTTTTCGGTGTGTAGTCTTTTGGAGTAAAACCTAAACCGAACCAAGACTGTCTTGTACAAGATTTTAGGGTTCCAAACCCTATCTTACATCAAGATAAGTGTTTTACTTCATTAATTCAATTATGTCTTCAATTACTTGTGTGTATGCTTGCATGTTCTCTATGTCCCGCTAATTTACTTGTGTGTTTGCTTAGGAATATGAAACTTAACTATTGAATATTGATTGGTTGTCTCTTATCTTAATTGTTAATGATCTAGTAATGCGATAGGTCATTCGTTGTGTAGTTAATGCTTGATTAATCTTTGTGAACCTTAGACTATAACACCTAGAGTAGTTGTAGGCTAAACCATCCAAAGAGTACCTTAGAGTTAGAGTTTATAAATCCTAGAGATTTTGTAGACGAGACCCTTTGGTAGTTTCAAAGAGTTAGGGATAAACGCATACCCTACGACCTTAGACACACAACGCAATTAAGAATAAGGACGTGACAATTCAACCATCAATAGAAGATAATTAAGGAGTAATAAAACCTAAGTAAACACATCTTTAAACCATCATACGAGCACACAATAATTATACATAGACTACCCTCACCTTAGTTAATTAGATAATTAGATAGTAGAGTAATCGGAGAAATACCCCAAACCAAACCCCGAGATTCGTACCTTTCCATTTCCTAAAAATAAAAAGATAAAAATAATCTTCCTCAACCCCAACCTTAGCGTAGTAACCTCTCACTAGCATTCCTATTCCCTAGAGAACGATATCAATTCCGTGGCTTACCCTAATACTACACTACAACGATTAGGTTCATCGCCTAGGTGTTGAAAAACTTGCTCGACGAAAAGGAAGTTCCTTTGACCCGAACGACGCGTGTAGCGTTATCAAGTTTTTGGCGCCACTGCCGGGGAATAGAATAGCTAGTTAGGAGTCCACCTCGTTTAGGTTTCCTTGCTTGATTCCTACCAAGTAAGCCTTTTTCTCATTTTTAGCTTCCTTGTAGTCTATCCCCCTTCTTTTTGTTTGTGTTCGTAAAGCCCTTTTCATTTGTCGCTATGGCAAGTGAAATTGCATTTGAATCATTAACAAATGAGGAACAATTGATTCGCAGATTGGATTGGTTTTTATTTTTCTAACAAATTTGTAAGTGAACTTAGAGATATCCAAAAGGAGACGGGTGTAAGGTTGGATGGGTTTGATAAATTTTGTGCTTGTGTGGCTTCTATTCAACGATCATTTTAGAATCAACTCCTTTTAGTGAGACCTCGGAAAATTTTGAGAAAAGCCTCCTAAGCATAAACCATCGCTTGTTACAACTTCGAGGAAATGGATAAAGAGGATTTATCCAACCTTAGGCATCATGATCAAAAAGACCTAGTTTTTAAGAACATGGAACCTAAACTCGAACAAGATTGTGAGATGGTTAGAGTTAAACCACCTATTTGCACGTGTGGGATATATTTCAAAACATATGACACACATGAGGAATCCTTTAGGCAAATAGAACATAGTGATCAAATTTTGAGAATGATTCTTATGAATCGGACCAAGAATTTGAAATGGCTAAAGAAGGATTTGAGATACTTAGAGTGTATTTGGGTTAGATCATACTAAAACACATGAACTTTTAGGAGATCTAGATATAATGGAGAATGAGGTGGAAACTCCAAGTCCACAAGCCCTACCATTACTTGAGGAACACACATCGCCTATAACTTACCGGAGAAGTAGAAGAGACTATAGGAACCCGATTGATATAGAACATTTGGACCAAACGCCACTAGAGAATGTAGGTTTAGATGCTTGTTGTCATGACCTCTCTTAGTCCTAGGAAGTTCCTAATTTTGATAAAATGGAGCCTCAACCAAAACCTTACCCAATTTTCCGCCTTTAGATGTGAATCTTGAATTGAATTAGCCCCAATCCACCCATCAAAATAAATAATCCGGTAGTTGCTTGATAAAGGTGGTAGACTCTAGGCCATGTAGAGTGGAAGCTAATATAGGAGTAACCCATGACCTTACACACTTATATCACCCATTCATGGTTGATAACAAGAAACATTATGGGTTTAAACCGGGTTTATTAGGTCAAGATGGATACTTAACTAAGAATATTTTAAAGTTGATAGAAGATGATCCATTTTTAAGAGAGAGATTTGATTCACCCGCTACACCAATAGACTTAGGTAAGGTTATATTGAATGGAGCACACTCCTTTGAGCATATAAATCACCCATCACCCTCTCCTCACGTAGCAAATTTCCACCCTAAGGGTGTGTATCGCTACTATCACCCGCACTTAAGCTTAAGTGTAGGGAAAACCTCCCCTTTATCCGTTAAATAAGGGTAGAGTCAAGCTCGTGACTCGAACAAAAACAAGCGCTTCTTGGGAGGCAACCCATGTATTTGTTTTCATTTTATTTATTGTGTCGATATCTTTTATTGATTGTTTATTCTCATGTTTGAATTTGTAAAAATGCTTTATTTTGTCTTTAACCTCGTCTTAGTTACATATAAAGGTATTTTACATAAAGGATAAGTGTAGGGAGGATTACACACGTTTTCAAAAGAAACGTGAACATGAGAATTACAATTATTTAAAAGATATACATGTGTGTTTGTTAGAGTCAAATGCTTGTATCAAGTCAAAATGGATGTTTTGCAGAAATTTTTCCATTTTAGAGATAAAATTTTCCATTTTTTCCAAAATCGCATACCGGTTCGTCATGATAAACCGACGGCGTGCAGGATCGTGAACCGACGGTGTCGGGAGGAGTAGAAACGACTTCTAATTTTTCTCGCTTTTTACGTACTACTTATAAATTTTTGGAATTTTCGTGTCTTAATTATCTAGAAAATCTACGAACATCCATTCCACAAGCATTATATCTTATTTAAGTATGGAATTACATCTTGTTGAGATTTTTGTTTGTCCGGTTTGATGCGTTGGGTTGTCTGATTTCTTAAAGTGTGCAGGTTTTATTTATCAAAAAGAAAATACAAAAGATTGGAAGAAACTTTTAACGCATACATTCTTCTTGAAGAAAGATTTAACCACTACTTCACACGGATCCTACCGAGCTAATCAGGGGAGTACTAGTTTCTTTCGTTTTAATTACCTCATATTATCATAACTTTGATATTTCGGGGAACATTGGGGACAATGTTCAGCTTTAAATGTAGGAGGAAAATAAAATGGGACTTTGAAACTATGCTTATCCTTGATTATTTGCTTTGTCCAATTTCATTTGTGTAATAAACCATGAGAAAATGTTGGTTAGGGTAATCTTGGCACCAAATTTAAAATTTTTCATGCCATATAGGAGTGGGCCATTAGTCTTAACAAAAGCATCTCATGGATAGGAAGTTATATAACTAGCACAAAAACCCTTTACCACCTAAATTCCACCCAAAAGGTGAGGATCACCCTTATATTAGTAGGAATTAAAGCATTCATCTTTAATGCTTAGAGTGTGAACCGGTAGTATATTAGATTCTAGAACTTGTTTTGTGATGCATCCCGAGATCACTAGTAAGACTACACTTATGTAGTTAGGAATAACTAAATGATAAGAGGCATTAGGATAACCCTTGTTTTATACCCGTAATATAATTACTTCTTCCACATCGGTTGAGTAATTCCCCACACCTTTTGCGTTGTACTCATCTTTAGTACACGATACCCTAGTTAACCCTCGAGCCTATCCTTTTCGCGGTTCTCGTGATGTTTCGGTTTTTTGGAATATCAATGAAGAGCATTGTTTACACCCCACACCCAAATGTACACCCAAATCGCCTTAGCCTACCTTGTATGCACTCACTTTTAGTGCATTATTGTTATCACCCTAAAAACCCTTAGTTCAATTATCTAGTTGCTTGCATAAGTTGTTAAGTCGAGTCATATCCTTTGTACACAGTTTTGGGACGATTGGGACTCATGGGAAAAGTTAAAGTTTGTGAAATGACGTGAAGGGAACGTTAAATTCAAATTCCCTTTATTTGCGTAATAATGTACTCCAAGTATTTTGATCTTTTCAATTCAGGTCAAATTAGTGTTAGAGTAATAAAAACTCAAGTGTAGGGATGTGCCTATAAATCCCTATCATTTTGATGTTACTATAGAGGATAGTAGAGTAAAAGTGTATGGAAAAAAAAATCGAAAAAAAAAATAGAGAAAAAGAAAAAAATAGAGTGTTAAAATAAACAAAAAAAACAAAAAACATACGGGCTACCATCCTACATGTATCTTTAAATTTATGTTTGTTTGTTTCAGTTATCTAGAGTCTAGAGTGTCGAGTCTTGGCTTAGCAACGCCATTCTTCGCATGCTTGTAACAAAAGATTTTGACTTGCCACCACTAAATAGCCTATCCCACCAAACCCTTTGTTTCCTACCGTAAGCCTAACATTACAACCCTTTAAAAGTCCTCTTGGATAGTCTTTCCTAGGTGCTTACGCCAAAGCGATGGAGGTTTGATCTAGTCTCAAGCCTATGGTAATCTATGTACTAGGACCGTTAATGAGTGTTTATCTTCCATTTCCAACTTGTTATATTTCATATACATCCGAGAGCGAGTATCCAAACACCCCATGTGAGGTGCTAGTATATAATTTCCGTGCTTGTTATGACTTTCATGGGCTTATATTTGTTGTGGATTGTTTTAAACCAATGCTTCATGACCCCAACTTATAAATTAATTGGCTAAAAGCACATTTGTTTGAGGACAAGCAAATACCAAGTGTAGGGATATTTGATAAGGTTTTAAATGTACCTTTTGAGGGTCGTTTAAGCCCTTATTTGATCACTTTTGTATCCGTTATTACTTAATATCGCTCCTTTTCACTTTTAGATCTCTTGAAGGCAAATTGTCGGAATGGCACTTATTTGGACGAAAAAGGCGCCGATATCTGAAGAAAATGGCCAAAGTCAAGAATCGAGACACTCAAGTCACCGAAACACGCGGGACGGTCAGTGTTATCCGCGACGCCGTCGAGCAAATGTTGTGACGACAAGAGCCAAATTGCTAATTTTCAAGCGACGGTGTCGCTTTAAAAGAGTGGGTCGTCACAACTCGAACGGCCTAGATTTGATCCAGACGGCGCCGAGGTCAAGAGGACGGCGTCACAAGCATAAGGTGACGCCGTCGCAAGACTAACGTGGCCAAGACGAAACCCTAACGACGGCGACCGACGACGCCACAAATTATAAGGTGACGCCGTCGCGAATGTAATCTTATATATAGAATCCGAATTTTTTGTTTTCGGTGTGTAGTCTTTTGAGTAAAACTTAAACCGAACCAAGGTCGTCTTGTACAATATTTTAGGGTTCCAAACCCTATCTTACATCAAGATAAGTGTTTTACTTCATTAATTCAATTATGTCTTCAATTACTTGTGTGTATGCTTGCATGTTCTCCATGTCCCGCTAATTTACTTGTGTGTTTGCTTAGGAATATGAAACTTAACTATTGAATATTGATTGGTTGTCTCTTATCTTAATTGTTAATGATCTAGTAATGCGATAGGTCATTCGTTGTGTAGTTAATGCTTGATTAATCTTTGTGAACCTTAGACTATAACACCTAGAGTAGTTGTAGGCTAAACCATCCAAAGAGTACCTTAGAGTTAGAGTTTATAAATCCTAGAGATTTTGTAGACGAGACCCTTTGGTAGTTTCAAAGAGTTAGGATAAACGATACCCTACGACCTTAGACACACAACGCAATTAAGAATAAGAACGTGACAATTCAACAATCAATAGGAGATAATTAAGGAGTAATAAAACCTAAGTAAATAAATCTTTAAACTATCATACGAGCACACAATAATTAGACATAGACTACCCTCACCTTAGTTACTTAGATAATTAGATAGTAGAGTAATCGGTAGAAATACCAGCACCCCAAATCCAAACCCCGAGATTCGTACCTTTCCATTTCCTAAAAATAAAAAAGATAAAAATAATCTTCCTCAACCCCAACCTTAGCGTAGTAACCTCTCACTAGCATTCCTATTCCCCAGAGAACGATATCAATTCCCGTGGCTTACCCTAATACTACACTACAACGATTAGGTTCATCGCCTAGGGTGTTGAAAAACTTGCTCGATTTAAAAGGAAGTTCATTTGATCCCGCACGCGTGTAGCGTTATCAAGTTTTTGGCGCTACCGCGGGAATAGAATAGCTAGTTAGAGTCCACCTCGCTTAGGTTTCCTTGCTTGATTCCTATCAAGTAAGCCTTTTCTCATTTTTAGCTTCGTTGTAGTCTATCCCCTCTTTGTGTTTGTGTTCAGAAGCCCTTTTCATTTGTCGCTATGGCAAGTGAAATTGCATTTGAATCATTAACAAATGAGGAACAATTGAATTTCGCAGATTAGATTGGTTTTATTGTTCTAATAAATTTGTGAGTGAACTTAGAGATATCCAAAAGGAGACGGGTGTAAGGTTGGATGGGTTTGATAAATTTTGTGCTTGTGTGGCTTCTATTCAACGATCATTGTTAGAATCAACTCCTTTTAGTGAGACCCTTTGGAAATTTTTTGAGAAAAGCCTCCTAAGCATAAACCATCAGTTGTTACAACTTGAGGAAATGGATAAGGAGGATTTAACTAACTAAACATTTTTAACTAGCTTAAAAAACATTTCGATACAATAATAAGAATAAATAGTTAAAACAATATATATATCGATATTGGACTCATTGTAAAGGTATTGATTGGAGACTTATACAAATATAGTGTATGTAGATTAATTTTGTTACTTTTAGTTCATAATCATAGATTTAACAAATATATTGAGTATAAATAAGATGAATAGTATTAGTGTAATGAATAGTACAACAACATACCCAATCCCGTCGGGGTGGGGTATGTGAGAGATAAAATGTAGATAGATTCTACCCCTACCCCCAGGATAAACCTCCAAGACTCCGGCAAGTGTAAGTATGCGGGTGGGAGTGCTCATAACAAGGATAAGGAGTCTAAAAGACATAAGACGAAAAGCAAGCATACAAAGCTAATAGGCAAAATACCATCAAAAGAACTTAGGAGAAAAAAGGACATAAATATATAAGCGTACGCCGCAAGAGAACACAGTATATAGAATAGATAAAGCGCTATAGAGACAACCAAGACACGAGCATAAACATACAAGCAAAAAAAATATAAACACATAAACGCAAAACGCCAAGCGCACCACATTTTAGTGCTGACATATGCTCAAAAGTTAGTTACACTGTGATATACAATCAACATTTTGTATAATTAGTAGTAAAACTAGTATGTAGCAAGACATTTGAATACATGAAAATAAGATTAGGAATAAAATCAACAAGGCTTTCATAATCTGTTAACGCAGTCCACACGAACTCCACATCAGCATCAACTTCCACTTGGGACTTAACTCTATGCTCTCGCCACGAAACAACTTCAACTTCGCATTTAACTTTCCTTTTCTTACCACATTCTTCATTTAACAGTACTTCTTCAGCGCTTATTCCATTTATTAAGCTTTCATTATTCATACTATTCCTACATGTATATCTACGTCCACGTGTCAAAAATGTATTTGGTTTTGTATTTGGAAATGTGAAAGAGTTTTTGAAGAGAGATTTTGTTAGGGAATGAAAGTTTCTCCTCCCGTAATGGTTGTAGTTTATGGTGGAGAGTGTGTGTTTGGATATCAACATTGACATATCTTCCTTTTCTTCTAAAGAACTTCTTGAAATCCTTTACCGCCATGGCATACTCTTCGTCATCACTTTCCGAAGAAGAGGTTTCTTCATCGCTTGAGACCTTCTTGGCTTTTAAGGCAAGAGATTTGTGCTTCTCTTTCTTTTCTTTTGAGGCTTCGGAGTCTTTAGCGAGGACAAGCTCATAGAACTTTAGATTGCCTATGAGTTTGTCGAGAGTAAGGATTGACAAGTCTTTAGATTCTTCGATGGCCGTTACCTTTGATCTCTACTTAGATGGAAGCGCCCTTAGATATCTCCTGACATGATTACGACTAGAAAAAGACTCATCAAGTGCTTGTAATGAAGTAATGATAGTATTAAAAATTGTTCATATTGTTGAACAAATAAATCTATTTTGTTATTTTTAACTTGTTGATTTCCTTGGTGAGTTACAACTAAAGAATTCCAAATTTCTTTAGAGGTTTTAAGCATAGAAATTCTTTAAAATTCTTTTTTGGGTAAAACATTATATAAAACCATTTTTGCTTCACTATTTTTGGAAAGCTTTTTCTTTTGATCGTCGGTGAGGCGATCACGAGGATGTTTATTTCGTGTTCTGTTTATCATCTTTGTAGTGGCTTGAAAGTCACCTTCAACAATGATGTACCAAAGATCAATATCTTTTGACTTCACATAAGTTTCAAATCTATTTTTCCAATAAATAAAACCATTTGTTTCAAGTAGTGGAGGTCGTTGCATAGATTGCCCTTCTTTATAATTTTTAAAACTCATTTTGATCGAAAAGTTTTTAAAATACAATTTACTTTAAAACTTTTGTAAACCTTGCTCTTGATGTCAATTGTGGAAAACTAGAAGGGGGAGGTTGAATAGTTTTGCCGATTTTAAGTTTAGTTTCAAAAAATTTAGATTCAATCTTATGTGAATTCGTATGGATGGATAGAAGGTGTAAAACAATAAGTAAAGTAAATAATGAAAGCAAGTAAAGTAAAGGATAGAGAGTAGTGACACAAGTGATTTATAGTGGTTCGGCTACAAGGACACCTTCCTTGCCCTACTTCACTCCCTGAGTTCCCCACTCGAGAGTTCAAGCACTATGTCACCCAATGTTTTGAAAGGCTCAAGGCGCACTAAGGCGAAGGGGACCAAAGAGCCTCGAGGCGAGGCGCATACCAAAAGCGGATTCATGAAATCGAGGCGCACTAAATACATTAAGTTGTTTTTTTTTTTTTTTTTTTTTTTTTTTAAATATATGTGACAATTTATGTAGCTTAAATAACAAAAATAACATTAAATACTTAATACATGACACATATATCCATTATAAAGATTAAAATGGATCAGTTGTCACTTCTCTAACGGATCAACTCTTTGGCTCGATGAACTACATATAAATTAAAATCCATATCAGACTAAATATGCTTGGGTCCTACACTTGCAGACTTACATCTAACAAAGCTCACAATTTAACCCAAAATATCAAACAAGCAACATATTAATATTCAAGGCATAATGCCACATTTTCATGATAATATGTCATAAAGAAAATACTTAATGAAACAAAGTAATTTGTTAAAAATAACAATCAATAAAATAAGGAAAATGACGCAAATAGACCGCGCATACGATGCATATCACTTTCTAGACCACTTTTATTTTTAATTTGAAAATAGACCGAGGGCAATCATTGTCATTGGGCAACTCATCGACATTGCGACAAGTGTCCCGTATGTGTAAGGTATTGTTTTTGGGCAACTAAAAGCGGTGGGCAACCGTATAATTTTAAAAGGGTTCTATCGTCATTTTACGTTAGACAAAAAGAACACATTTAAATAGTAAAAGTACAAGATCCATTAATTAAGAGAGTTCAAAATCCAAAAGTCATCGACCAATAAAGCATCCATAGTTATCGGTTTCTCTTGCTTCTTACAAGATTATTTTCACAAATCAAACCGCCTTCTTCGTCACCCCTGCCTTCCTTGTAACGCCGGTTATGTCACCATCTTTAAAGCTACAATGTTGATTGCAAACCACATTCGATTGATCAAGTTTTAAAAAATGTTCCCAAATATGGTACGTAAATATAGTTCTCGTTGTTTATTACATATGATTATTTCCAATTGGTTCGTGTTATAATAAATCGCTTTTTGTTATTCGATGAATAGCTATGTTAGATAGGTGTTAATTCCATTTTATATTTCGTTGCTCTTTTTATGTGTATCGATTCATAATTATGTAGGGTATGATACCTTAGATGTCGTTAGTTAAGTATGTAACATTACTTGGTTCATTAAAAATTTAGTGGCGGTTTGTAGACTAATAAGGAGTGGTTTTTCATCAAAAGCTATCTCGACACTGTACTTTGAAACACCAAAGTTGGATCGCAATCCTTTACCCTTTCCAATATCGCTTGAGTAACTACATCTTTCGCACGTGTTCACCAATGTTTAGAGTCTTAGCAATAGCTCTAGGTGCGAGGATAGGGTGAGATTGCTTTTGGTTAACCAATTGTATGGCAATCTCATTGTCAACCTTTTTGGTTTTGGTGTTGGTGTTATTGATGTGGTTATAATTGTAGCAATGGTTGCCTATGCGGTGGAAACGTCGAACTGGCATGGGTATAATAATAGCAGCAGTGGTTACCCAATACTAGCGGTGGATGCAAGAATATCGGAAGTGGTTGCTGCGCACCTTCATTCTCCTTTTCTTCAACTGCAGACCTTTAAAGAATCATCTTGACTCTTGAGGTTTGGAAAATTTATGTTTCCTAGTTAATAATATCAATAACTAATGGAATTTTGAGTTTAGTATTGGAATTAAGTCTAGTTAGAGTATATTCGCATGTGAAGAATATCGAGATTGGCTATTATTTTGATTATTTATGTTTTCACAAATGATATCATAAAATCACAACATAAAATTTGATGCAGTAATCTAGTACCTTGTTAATTAAATAAATACTTATTACCTTACATACCTAATCAATCCAAAATAGCACATTCTTAAACATTTACAAAACACATTCATAATCCTAAAAATCATCAGCATCAGCTGCAATTTCTTTGAGTCTGTTGATAAGATTTTTGGCACATTCAACCATCTCTTGATACTTAGCTTTGACAACAAAGATTATGATCTTTCAAAATCTTAAACCGGTTTGCATCTCTTCATACTTCGCTCAAGATCGAGATTATAATCTTTGTAAATCTTAAAATCGCCTATCGCCTCTTCACACGTTGCTTCCAAATTAGCATTATCATCTTCGATCCTCTTGAAACGCGCTTTCATATCTTCATACTCACATTCATACTCGGAAGTTGTTCAATCATTCTCTTCCTCTTATCAATCACTCTTGTTTCTCTCTAAAATTTCCTTCTATTGGGAAAGTCTTTCCTACTCACAAGCAATTACCATTCTCTTGAAACGGTCTATCATGTCTTTAAATAAAGAATCGTGCAAATTAGTACAATTGAGTGCATGTACCATCTTGACACAAAGAACACGCCATTTCGTAAATGATTGTGATGATTGATAATCTAAGTGATCTAAATGTCAATGACTAAAATATCACATGAGAAGTGAAAGGTAAATTTCACAAATGAAAAGGTGTTTTAGTTTTGTGTAGACAAATGTATTATTTATTGACAATTTGAATTGGTGTATAGTGTGAATAATCCAAACTAATCGTAATAATTGGTGTTTGCAAATGGGTTTTTGTGGTCACAAAGAGTTAGAGTATCGATGGCCTCTGATTTTACTTTTTTTTGACTTTTTGTGAACTCTAGCATTCGCTATTTTGTTTTCACTTTTCATTGCTTTCTTGGTAAGTATGTCGATTGCTTTTTGGGAAATGGTTTTGTATTTTTAAATCAAATTAATAATCTTCAACTATCAACATCCACATTCCTCGAAAGATACTAATGCATCAAGTCATAAAAGACTTGATGCATCGAACACAATTACTCCATCGTAAAAAGCATTTGCATATTTAATGTTGGGTGAAAATGAAATTTTATAAATACAAAAGCTTTTGACAATAGCTTCAAACACTTGAAGTCTTTACTAGTGTTTTGTAAAAGTCTTCTTCAAAGTTATTGCCACAATGGAACAAGTCATTTGAATATCTTATTAGAATAGTAAAAAGTCTTTCACCAAGTTAAAGTCTTTCACCAAGTTGCATTATGGATGCTTACACTTTCATCGAAGAATCCAAATAAAAAATCGTTGTCCTTTTCTTCTTTTTATAAACAAATCCAGTTTGTTGTACTCCCGTATGTATTTTGTTACCTTATTCGCTCATATATTTATAGAGTACATGAATATAAATAATCATGCAGCCTTTATATTTTATATTCTATTATTAAATATTTATTTAATTAAAAGTTATTGAAATTGTTATTAGGGTTTATGTTTTATAGGACATGGCGGAAACCAAAGAAGTCATATTTAAAGTGCACCACAACGGAAATTTGAATTTCACCACTCCGCTATGTAGGCGGTCTCCTTGTCGATGTCCGGTGTTTTATCTCCACCGTGGTTGCATTTACCGGTGCTTGATCATGTTTTGAATGATATTGAGGGGAAAATGGGCTTTATTTTATGCTGCAGCAAATAAGGCACTAGAAGATGGTTTAACATTGTTGCACACAGACAATGACGTTCGACGAATGTATGACCTTGCTGATGAGAATGGATCCATGGACGTCTACATTGTGCACGAGTTGCAGGCTTTGTTACAATTTTATTTCAAAAACATGGTATGGCAGGAAGAGGATGCTGGCATGCGGTGCGGTAGTGCAACACCTTTCAAAAGAAGGAAGTTAACAAAGCGTGTTGCTATCACGAAAACAGAAAGAGGGTTCGAGATAATAGAAAAAAAGGGCTAGTGCACAAGGAATGGTTCCACCTGTTATGAATGTTTGTTCTTGTAAAAAATAATTATGAGTTTATGCTGCCAACTATGCGATAGTGCTTCTATGCCAAACTTAGTGTTGTTAGGTTTATGCTGTTAAGTGTATCCTTTATGATCATATGGTTCGTAATTATGGTTGCCCGATCGCACAACAAGTATTGCCCAATGATGGCATTTAGTTGCCCTGATTGCAAATTGGAAGGTGGCACGAGGTTCCAACGAAATTGCCCAATAACTTTAACTTGATTGTCGAATTTTCGTGTGTAGATACTAGATGACGATAACGGTTATGCGTTTGCTCATTAGAATAGCACAATTGGGGATAAATACGCCCAAAAATACTAACAACTGCTACAAGAGTTAAAACACTTTTTGAAAGTACAAATTCATTTTATTAAATTGGGATAAAAACCACAACATGGTTTGCGTTTTGGAAAACCAAAGGAGGCTACATGGTTTGAACAAATTATCAATTATATGCATATGTGAATACGCAACCACCGCCACAGCTTTAAAAACTATCGCTAGGGTCGCCAAACCACCGCTAGTGTCGCTCAAACCACCGCTAGTGTTGACGCAAATATCAACTTTGTTTCTGTTTTCCAAATGACTAGTTGAAGTTCAAATTTTAAAAGTGAAATTTAAAATGCGGATATGAATGATTTACTTCAGTTTGTCAAACGTGCTTAAGCAACATTTTCAAAACCAACAACAGATGTACAGACATAGCAAACTTTCAAGACAAAAAGGATGATAATAAACCGATAAATTCAAACGGTTTGTAATTACGGATAAGTCTTATCCAAATACCAAAAAGGAGAGAAAATCAAGTAAATATTCACGTTCCTTCCTAGAAATTTTATGACAAATCCAAAGAGAAAAATAGATGCCCAGGAGCCTAGGCACGTGCCTACCCACAAAACAATAATTGAAATTAATTATACCGCGTGCAAGAACAAGAAAATCCTCCCTTTAAATACGCGAGGTAAATAAAGGGAAAGCACATAAAAACAACCATTCCTCCACCAACAAAAACAACAAAGAGAAGTTGAAAATGTGAACCCGTTGCCCACGCACCGCCGGTTCCAAAAGCCCATACATAGCCTAAACCTTTACCTCCAAAACAAAAACATAGCGAAAGCGATTGTCATGCGACAATCAAACATGTTCTTAAATGACTACTAAAAACAATTTGTCGTTTTAAGACGACAAAATGACCTATCTCGCGACCATTCACAACATTCCTTCAACCAAAACCCGTGTCCTTTGAGGTTTGTGGAAGCCTCGCTCGACCATATGGCGTACCAAAGGTTGGAGTTTAAACCGATTAAACTCTCATTAGCCATTTGGGATGTTCAAAGTTCAGCAGTTCTTTTTAACCTCGCTCTTCCCGAGCGAAAGAAGGATGTATATCATGGGTATTGGGGTCAAGGAGTGGTAGAATGTGCAAAGAGAGGCAAACAACACGGTGAAATTTCGGTCTCGGTCCTCGTTGATTGCGCCCCCCCAAGCAAGTGTACGCCTACTAATCCCGGCATATCGGGTTGGATAGACGGGTTAAAGGTAAAATGACGAGCTTGCGGCATCGGGATTAATTTTAGAGCAAACCACATAAATTATTCAGTAAAAAATCCCATGCTATCGTGTAGGGATGATTGGTGTATTTTATGGCGCTCTCTCCTCACTCCAATTCAAACCTATCACGTCGCGTGTGGATGTATTTTTTGAATGATTTGTGGTTCTACCATTGCTCTAAAATAAAAGTCGCACGGTTTGGAAAAGCAACCCCACTAAAAGCTCTTCCAAGACTGCGCGCATAGGGCGGATTTACACGGAAACCCGCTGAGAAGCCTATTGAACTTTCGCAGGAATCCCATATGAAAATACGGCCGCCCGGAGAACCAAACGACGGAAATCCTTCAAGAAAATGATAGCAAACAAGAAGGAATCCACACTCACAATTAAGTCGCTACATCATCGCTAATGTAGTTTTTCAACGCTAGTATCAATGTGTCGGTTTAATATGTAACATTCTAGAATTTCTTGGGGGGATGTTTTGTACGGATAAGTATGCTAAGTATAATTATCTTGTATATTGTAAAGGACTCCTAAGCTTATAAAAGGAGGTCCGTGCTAGAGTTTGATATAACTTTTCGGCATATTTAGAGTTGATACATTTCAAGGTTGTAATCGCTAATACTATTCGTAGTATTCGTATTAATATTATTTCCGTGTGTTTTATAGACCATAAGTTATTGTAAAACGTCAACATCTTCACTTTGATGTAAGCACATAACGCTTCATGTTATTACATGTGTAGAGTGAGTTGATTATTTTGAGGTTTATGCGACTTTTCTAAGCGCCATAAAATGGTGTCGTGTCTAGATAGTAGATGACGATAGCAGTTGCGTTGTTGATTAGAATAGCACATTTGGGGATAAATACGTCCAAACTGCTACAAGAGTAAAACAGTTGTTTTGAAAGTACATATTAATTTGGATTCAATTGGGGATAAAAAATAGAGTTACAAGCTGCTAGGGAAAACATAGTTTAGACCCACACACATCATAATTCACAACACCTAACAATCATTGCAATCAATTTCAAATAAACATCAATGGTGCCCAACTCTTCTGCCGCAACTCACAACATGGTTGCTTTTGGAAAACCAAAGGAGGCTACATGGTTTAAATAAATTCTCAATTATATGCATATGTTAATACGCAACCATCGCTAGCTTTAACAAACCGCGCTAGATTCGCTCAAACCACCGCTAGTGTCGACGCAAATACCAACTTTGTTTCTTTTTTTTCCAAATCGCTTATAATAAAAAAAAGTCCATCCCGCATATGGTTTTTTGCGAATTAAAGGTTGACTAGTTGAAGTTCAAATTTTAAAAGTGAAATTTAAAGCCGATATGAATGATTTACTTCATTTGTCAAACGCTCATAAGCAAGATTTCCAAAACCAACAACAAATTGTGGAAGCTACAATTTTCCAAAAAGTATATAGAGACATAGCAAACTTTCGTAACAAAAAGTATAATAAACCGATAAATTCAAGCGGTTTGTAATTACCGATAAGGCTAATCCAAATACCAAAAAAGGTAAACAAATCGCAAGTAAATATTCACGCTCCTTCCCTAGAAATTTTGGGACAAATCCAAATAGAAAAATAGAAGGGTAGAGCCTAGGAACGTGCCTACCCACAAAACAAGAATTGGAAATTAATTATACGCGTGCAAGAACGGTGAAATCCTCGCTTTAAATACGCGGTAAATAAAGGAAAGCACATAAAAAAACAACCATTCCTCCACCAACAAAAACATCAAAGAGAAGTTGAAGATGTTAACCCGTTGCCCACGCACCGTCGGTTCCAAAAAGCCCATACATAGCCTAAACCTTTACCCCCAAAAAACATAGCGCAAAGCGATTGTCGCCACAACCGAAACATGTTCTTAAATGACTACTAAAAGCAATTTATCGTTTCTAAAATGTCGAGAATGAGGACTAATAACACATCCCGCGATTATTCACAACATTCCTTCACCCAAAACCCGTGTCCTTTGAAGTTTGTGGAAGCCCGCCCATACCATATGGCGTACCTAAGGTGGGAGTTTAAACCGATTAGACTCTCATTAGCCATTTGGGATGTTCAAATTTCAACCGCATTATTTAACCTCGCTTCTACCCGAGCGGAAGAAGGAAGTATATCATGGGTATTGGGTCGAAGGAGTGATAGAATATGCAAAGAGAGGCTTAAAATTATGGTCTGCGGTCCTCGTTGATTGGTGCCCATTTCCGAAGCAAGTGTACGTCTACCAATCTGGCCGATCGGGTTGGATAGACTGAGGCCAAGGTAAAATGACGAGCTTGGCACGGATAAAATAAAGAGCAAACCATCGCTAATGTAGTTTTTCAACGCTAGTATGATTGTGTCGGTTTAATATGTAACATTCTTGAATTTCTTGGGTAAGATGTTTTGTATTAGATAAGTATGTTAAGTATAATTATCTCAGATATTGTAAAGGACTCCTTAGACTATAAATAAAAGGAGGTCCAGCTAGAGTCGACACACACCAAGGTTCTACTCGCTAATACTATTCAGTGTATTCGTGTATTAATAATATTTGTAGGTCTTTTATAGACCATTACTTATTGGTGTGAATTTAATTTGTTAACATTAATATTTGTTTTCAAACATACTATTCAAGTGAACACCGATGAAACGGAAATGTCGATGTATTGTAACTAGTTAGATTAAAAAATGTTACATTATTTTAGTTAGGTCACGGATTTTAAAAATACCACAAAATTGTTATAAAGAGCAACACAATTGGTTGCTCCTAATTGGTTGATTATATGTGTAGAGTGAGTTTATCATCGCTTGACGTAAGCACATAACGCTCATGTTATTAGATGTGTAGAGTGAGTTGATTATTTTGAGGTTTATGCGACTTTTCTAAACGCCAAAAATGGTACAATGCTTTTATGCTTGATTACTTAAATTAAATATCCGTAATTATAAAATGAATTGGTTGCCAAATTACAACCGCTAGTTAATTTTAACTATTGCTAATTATAATCGACTCATCGCTAGTAAACTGAATAGGTTGTATACTTACAATCGCTAATATTATACGCACAACGCTAGTTATTATAACAATCGCTAGTGATAGAAGTTGCCCTACGTTCATCATTAGTTGCCAAATTGATATTTGGAAACAACTGACATCGCTAGTAAACTGAATAGGTTGTATACTTATGTGACAACTCACAATTTCAGGTCATTTCTCAAAACAATTCATGCTTCACAATTTCATCATTTATCGTAAACTAGGTTTGCGTGTTCCAAATTCGCGTAACCTTAATGGTTTAGCTGCGAATTCATGATCATATCATCACGGACATTTCATATAGACTAAGTTTAGTCTACATATCATTAACATCATTTTCATCATAGTAATTCATGCATGGAATTGCATTTCACATTAAACGCGTAAATTTCATATTAAATAAACGTTATCGCGTAAGTTATTATTTTGAACATTTAATCCGATACTTCCAAAAACTATCCCGACATATTTTTATACTTACATTTAGTTTATAAAAATAATATTTTGAGTTTACCTAGTGTTTTAAATTTATTTGGTAGATAAATTGTTAAATTTATATTATTACGACGTTTTTCTTAAAAACTACACGATAATTATTATTTCACTCAAATTTTGCAAGAAATATATTTTTATAATTTTCATGACTTTAATATATTTTATTTTGACCCGTTAAAATTTATTTTTAGCTAACACTACCCTACAAGCTCAAATATTTACACAAGTTATTACTTATGCTTACACAAATATACATTTACATTTACATACTTAATAATAATAATAATAATAATAATAAACTAGCTAGCCCCACCCATCAACTCCCCTTGATTGGTGGATCTTGTCTTGCATAATATCTATACATGTATATTACTTTAACTTATCACAACTTCACTTCACTTAATTCATTTGCAAACCAAAGACCAAAAATTGTCTTCTCTTTCTCTCTACAATTTCGGCAGCCAAGGGACCAAGAGAAAGAATCATTCCAAGTTTACAAGACAAATTTTATAAACATTAGTATCATTTGTTGCAAGGTTTTGTAATACAAACCTCAAGTGATCAGGAAAAACCTTTTGTCCATTAAACCTCATCATATCACTAGTAAGCATATCATTTTCATTTTACATCTTTCATTATCATTTCATATCTATTTCATCATTTTTAGCAAAGCATGCAAGACTTATGGATATTTATACCATTTTATCATTGTTTTAGAAGTTATATACATATAAGTCATCCTATAAATTATCCCTTGTTATATATTAGTTTTGGTGGTGTCTAGGAACCCATGACACCCTAAGAAGGTGTATGGTAGGATTAGAATAGCTTTGGAGTTGTTTTGAAGGATTGGAATAGGTTTAGTACGAGAAAACTCTTTTCGACAAGTCTAAATAAGGGTCTGATCGTATTTTGTAAATCTGGAAAACGACAGAGACATAAAATTTTTGGCCTAGATATTTAGAAAATATACTTTAAAACGAATCCGTGGCGCTTGAACGGATTAAAACGGAGTTATAACGAAGGAGTTATGAATTTTCAAGTTTGACGACTAAATATATATATCATGAAATTTCAAAGAACTGTTTTTATTTTGTACGAGTCAAAACGAGTCTTAAGCTTTATAAATTATTTCGACTTATCAAAATATATTAGTATACTTTGATACGAAGCTAAGGACGATAATACGAGAAAACGGATTTGTAACGACTAAAATATACACGTTTTCACAACATTGCCGTAACTTTATTAGTTAAGAAAAACTATATTATTTTTATTTGACAAGTGTTACGGTAAACAAAACGACCATATTGAAGGCTATTTTAACGTTGACGAGAACTTTTGTAACGAGATGTCTTCTAATAAAATTGAGATCACCAAGCATATTTTTCAAAATGACCAACCGCTTGTATAGCGGAGTTGTAATAAATTATTTACGGTTGCTTAAACTTTGCGAAATTCACTTTTTAACTACATTTTGGACAAAATCACCCTACTTAACCTATATTTTCCTTTATGAACGAGACCTCTAGGATAAAAACTTAAATGCCAAAACTTTGAGATTTTGATACAAGCTTTCCAAAACCGTTGAGTTCGTTTCTTAACGCTCGACGACACCATTTTACGACTAGCTTTTCGAGGCCATTTTAGTCACTTTCATGAATTTTCCAACGACATTGTTTTACTGACGAAAAGTTATAATTTCACAATAAATCATTAAGAAACTATTGTAGGATGACATTTTGACGTAAATACTTGCAAAGTAATTTAAGAATGGTCAAGACGTCAAAAGGAGTATTTTTATCTAAGAGTATTATTTTCAAAATTGCAAGTGGTATAAATAACATACTAATTGCATGCATAACATTACATCATAACTCATTACATATCATATCATTCATAATAGGTCATTTTCGAGATTCACGCTACATTTCGGTGTATCCACTTTTGTCATCATAATCATTGCAACAGTGAGTTCATAGCCCCACTTTTACTCTTTTAACTGCTTTTACAAACTCTTGGGGAGATACATGCTACATTTTTAATCGAACACAAATGCTTTGAACTGTATGCTATATCCGAATGTTTTATTGTCACTAAGTATTTGCCATGTTCAAGTCCCTACATCATGCACCATTAGTCACTGCGAGTGAGCGAATATTGTGAATAGGCCTATTGAATTAACACTCCGCTCTTATTGACCCGTTAGGGAAATCGAGCGCACTATATTTGAATCATTAAGGTAAATTGGCAAGTTTACCTATTAGGGCGGCGATGAAACGATGATTACCAATTTTTATTGGTGCGATGTTTACGCTTTGGTTGTCATGAACTTAGTGAAATAAATCTTGTTTTGTTTTCAACGATGAGTGTGAAACAATTTAACTCACACTACGATTATTGTGTTCAAACGAATTAATTAAACCTATGGATTTCACTCAACCTTTGTGTTGACCTTTTAAGCATGTTTTATCTCGGTATCTAAGGCATTCAATTCATGGCATGCATTTGGACACATCATAGAGTCGCGGTGACAACGTCTCACTGGGTTTTATGCACTTTAAAACATCGCTTGAATTGTAACAAACTTATTTCCGCACAAGATGATTTTCATTTGGGACCTATACTTTGTAAACTCGATTATTTTATTAAATCAAACGATGTGTTTTCCAAACGACACTCTAGGTCGCTCAATATATCTCAGAATCGTGATGCTATGACAATCAATCCCGTGAATTCCATTCACGCAAAACAGTAATTTGGGGTGTGTGATTGGCATCGAGCTTGATTATAGAGAACTAGGTTGCATCATTGACCCTAGACTATAACTACATCATCATAGCATCCCATCATTTCATCATAAGTGCATGTTCACTTTGCATGCGATTTATACGTACATTTTCGAGTTATTTACTTTCATTTCAAATCGATTGTCACGTGGATGCCCTTAAATACCCATCCCATTATCCTTTCCTCATACTCTAATGTGGTGAATGCTTTGTCATTCCCTATCGCAATTTTAATACCAGTTGACTCATCACCGATAACGTCGAATGCCGAGATAAACCTTTAAGTACGGCAAAGTCACTCTCACTCCTTTGTTTCACCACTAACATGTCGAGTCACACGTTATTAACACATTAAGTCACTAAACCATTATACATTTGAAGCACTTACAACACCTCATAACCCATCTTTTCGGAACCCGTCGATCATTTTGAAAAATAACCTCAAACTTATCATTTCTTATCACATCTCTTTGGAGCGTTTATTATTGACATCGGACTTTGCTACATCTCACCTTTCCTTTTATTTTGAAGAAGATATGGTACCAAGAAAGCCACACCGAAATGACCCAAGCGGCTATTCAAAAGTTGGTAAGGGATAGCATAGCCGATGCTCTAAGGATTGAAAGGAAACGTGGTCATTGTTGTCGCCGAGGTCATGCCATCGCCAAGCCGCTAGAATTGCGAGGGAAGTCAAGTCGCTAGGCTTCTTCCTGCCGCAGAAATGCAGGAGGGTCCGGAGTTAAAAGTCGTCAGATAAGGATTTCAAAAGTGGAGATCCCACGAAGTTTAGAGGTACCGAAGGAGCCACCGCCATGGTTAGATGGTTCGAGAAATTGAGTCCGTGTTTTGTTATGTAATTGCCGGATGATAGCAAGGTCAAGTTTGCTACGAGTACACTACTTGATGGAGCGTTGTCGTGGTGGAACTCTTATGCTCACCGATGGGAATGGAAAATGCTTTCAAGTTCACTTGGGAGCAATTTAAAGGTTTGGTAACAAAGAAGTTTTTTCCGCGTACGGAGGTGAAGAAATTGGAGACCGAATTCTATGAGTTGGTAACTATTGGGTACGACATTGATACTTACATTCGAAGGTTTCAAGAATTGGCCGTGTTATGCCCATCTATGGTTTCGGATAATGAGAAGTTACTAGAGGCTTTCATTGAAGGACTTCCCGAGATTATTCAAGGTGATGTGACTTCTTTTGATCCGCAAACGATTGAGGAATCTATTAGAGTGACTCAGAAGCTTATGGCACAAGTAGTAAAGAGGGGCAACATCACCAACACCAACCGTAACAACAATACCAACAACCGCACCAACTACAACAATAACCAAAACAACAACAACAACAACGACGATAACCAAATCAACAACAACAAAAGGAAATGGGAAAACGACCAAGAAGGTTATAACAACAACAACCAAAACCGCAACACCAACCGTCATCAACAACAAAATAGAAGGCAAGAAGCTGGAATGGTTTATGTCGCTGCATCAATGGGAGGCAGAGGTTATGCCGAACACACCCACTATGTAATCGATGTAATTTTCACCACTCGGGTCCTTGCTCGCCAAGTGCCACAAGTGCCAAAACCGGACATCTAGCCGTGGATTGTAAAGGTAAAGCCGTAGTCACATGCTTCGGATGTGGGGAACAAGGACACTATCGGAATCAATGTCCTCAAAACCAAGGTCAACAAGTTGAAGGTGCTCATGGAATGCATACATGTTAGGAGGAGGAGAAGCTCGTCAAGGTATCAACGACGGAAGACTAAAGAAGTTCGAAACCAATGATCTTATTTCTCCTTATGTACTATGTTGTACTAAGCTTATGTTTTCCATCGATCTCGAATCTTTATAACTTAAGATGTATTATCGTTTGATAAACCACTCGTTGTAAAATATTTTCATTTATCGTACTTTATTTCCTTTGATTCGATATCATTTACGAGAATTTTAATTCTTTTACTTTAACTATCATTTTAACGACACGATTAAATCGTTGTAAACATCGAGAGTTATAACAACTAAACCGAACGTCACATCATCGCTCCTTAATTATACATAGCCTAGCTAACTATGTCTAATTCGGAGGGATCATGTTATGTTGGGAGCGATTATTTATAAATCTTAGTGCAAGCAAAATCTTCACATATTTCAAAGTCAAAATGTTACTCATCGAGATACTCACCCAATATTTTCTCTACTACGATGTTTTGTACGCCTCAATCATCGATAACCGTAACGACACTTCTCCATGTCTTCTCCTCGATATTCATCACAAACTCAAAAATTCGATAGACTAATACGAACCGAATTCGTGGATGAATTCCTTTTTGATGGGCGAATGTGACAACTCGCAATTTCGTGTCATTTCTCAAAACAATTCATGCTTCACAATTTCATCATTTATCGTAAACTAGGTTTCGTGTTCCAAATTGCGTAACCTTAATGGTTTAGTCGCGAATTCATGATCATATCATCACGGACATTTCATATAGACTAAGTTTAGTCTACATATCATTAACATCATTTTCATCATAGTAATTCATGCATGGAATTGCATTTCACATTAAACGCGTAAATTTCATATTAAATAAACGTTATCGCGTAAGTTATTATTTTGAACATTTAATCCGATACTTCCAAAAACTATCCCGACATATTTTTATACTTACATTTAGTTTATAAAAATAATATTTTGAGTTTACCTAGTGTTTTAAATTTATTTGGTAGATAAATTGTTAAATTTATATTATTACGACGTTTTTCTTAAAAACTACACGATAATTATTATTTCACTCAAATTTTGCAAGAAATATATTTTTATAATTTTCATGACTTTAATATATTTTATTTTGACCCGTTAAAATTTATTTTTAGCTAACACTACCCTACAAGCTCAAATATTTACACAAGTTATTACTTATGCTTACACAAATATACATTTACATTTACATACTTAATAATAATAATAATAATAATAAACTAGCTAGCCCCACCCATCAACTCCCCTTGATTGGTGGATCTTGTCTTGCATAATATCTATACATGTATATTACTTTAACTTATCACAACTTCACTTCACTTAATTCATTTGCAAACCAAAGACCAAAATTGTCTTCTTTCTCTCTACAATTTCGGCCAAGGACCAAGAGAAAGAATCATTCCAAGTTTACAAGACAAGTTTTATAAACATTAGTATCATTTGTTGCAAGGTTTTGTAATACAAACCTCAAGTGATTAGGAAAAACCTTTTGTCCATTAAACCTCATCATATCACTAGTAAGCATATCATTTTCATTTTACATCTTTCATTATCATTTCATATCTATTTCATCATTTTTTTAGCAAAGCATGCAAGACTTATGGATATTTATACCATTTTTATCATTGTTTTAGAAGTTATATACATATAAGTCATCCTATAAATTATCCCTTGTTATATATTAGTTTTGGTGGTGTCTAGGAACCCATGACACCCTAAGAAGGTGTATGGTAGGATTAGAATAGCTTTGGAGTTGTTTTGAAGGGATTGGAATAGGTTTAGTACGAGAAAAACTCTTTTCGACAAGTCTAAATAAGGGTCTGATCGTATTTTGTAAATCTGGAAAAACGACAGTAGACATAAAATTTTTGGCCTTGATATTTAGAAAATATACTTTAAAACGAATCCGTGACCGCTTGAACGGATTAAAACGGAGTTATAACGAAGGAGTTATGAATTTTTAAAGTTTGACGACGAAATATATATATCCTGAAATTTCAGCAAACTGTTTTTATTTTGTACGAGTCAAAAACGAGTCTTAAGCTTTATAAATTATTTCGACTTATCAAAAATATATTAGTATACTTTGATACGAAGCTAAGGACGTATAATACGTAGAAAACGGATTTGTAACGACTAAAATATACACGTTTTCACAACATTGCCGTAACTTTATTAGTTAAGAAAAACTATATTATTTTTATTTGACAAGTGTTACGGTAAACAAAACGACCATATTGAAGGCTATTTTAACGTTGACGAGAACTTTTTGTAACGAGATGTCTTCTAATAAAATTGAGATCACCAAGCATATTTTTCAAAATGACCAACCGCTTGTATAGCGGAGTTGTAATAAATTATTTACGGTTGCTTAAACTTTGCCGAAATTCACTTTTAACTACATTTGGACAAAATCACCCTACTTAACCTATATTTTCCTTTATGAACGAGACCTCTAGGATAAAAACTTAAATGCCAAAACTTTGAGATTTTGATACAAGCTTTCCAAAACCGTTGAGTTCGTTTCTTAACGTTCGACGTACACCATTTTACGACTAGCTTTTCGAGGCCATTTTAGTCACTTTCATGAATTTTCCAACGACATTGTTTTACGACGAAAAGTTATAATTTCACAATAAATCATTAAGAAACTATTGTAGGATGACATTTTGACGTAAATACTTGCAAAGTAATTTAAGAATGGTCAAGACGTCAAAAGGAGTATTTTTCGACTAAGAGTATTATTTTCAAAATTGCAAGTGGTATAAATAATATACGAATTGCATGCATAACATTACATCATAACTCATTACATATCATATCATTCATAATAGGTCATTTTCGAGATTCACGCTACATTTCATTGTATCCACTTTTGTCATCATAATCATTGCAACCGGTGAGTTCATAGCCCCACTTTTACTCTTTTAACTGCTTTTACAAACTCTTGGGGAGATACATGCTACATTTTAATCGAACACAAATGCTTTGAATCTGTATGCTATATCCGAATGTTTTATTGTCACTAAGTATTTGCCATGTTCAAGTCCCTACATCATGCACCATTAGTCACTTGCGGTGAGTGAGCGAATATTGTGAATAGGCCTATTGAATTAACACTCCCGCCTATTGACCCGCTAGGGAAATCGAGCGCACTATATTTGAATCATTAAGGTAAATTGGCAAGTTTACCTATTAGGTGACGATGAAACGATGATTACCAATTTTTATTGGTGCGATGTTTACGCTTTGGTTGTCATGAACTTAGTGAAATAAATAATGCTTTTGTTTTCAACGATGAGTGTGAAACAATTTAACTCACACTACGATTATTGTGTTCAAACGAATTAATTAAACCTATGGATTTCACTCAACCTTTGTGTTGACCTTTTAAGCATGTTTTATCTCGTATCTAAGGCATTCAATTCATGGCATGCATTTGGACACATCATAGAGTCGCGGTGACAACGCGTCTCACTTGGGTTTTATGCACTTTAAAACATCGTTTGAATTGTAACAAACTTATTTCCGCACAAGATGATTTTCATTTGGGACCTATACTTTGTAAACTCGATTATTTTATTAAATCAAACGATGTGTTTTCCAAACGACACTCTAGGTCGCTCAATATATCTCAGAATCGTGATGCTATGACAACAATCCTCGTGAATTCCATTCACCGCAAAACAGTAATTTGGGGTGTGACAACTTACAACTGCTAGTATTATACGCACAATCGCTAGTTATTATAACAACTCGCTAGTGATAGAAGTTGCCCTACGCTCATCAGCTTAGTTGCCAAATTGATATTTGGAAACAAGCGCTAGTTAGCTAGATGAAATAAAATGGATAATGGCAATGAGGAAATACTAAATACGTTGACATACAACGTTTCATCTGACGACAACCTACAACATATTACGATTATTACATAAACCCGATAAGGTTTTAAATGTACCTTTTGAGGGTCGTTTAAGCCCTTATTTGATCACTTTTGTATCCGTTATTACTTAATATCGCTCCTTTTCACTTTTTAGGTCTCTTGAAGGCAAATTGCTAGAATGGCACTTATTTGGACGAAAAGGCGCGGATATACGAAGAAAATAGCCAAAGTCAAGAATCGAGACACTCAAGTCTGCCGAGATACAAGGGACGGCGTCATCGCTTAACTACGACGCCGTCGGAGCACTTTTTTGACGGACAAGAGCCAAATTGCTTATTTTCAAGTGACGGTGTCGCTTTAAAAGAGTAGGTCGCCGCAACTCGCACGGCCTAGATTTGATCCGACGGCGCCGAGATCAAGGGACGGCCACAAGCACAAGGTGACGCCATCGCAAGACTAACGTGGCCAAGACGAAACCCTAATGACGGCGACCCGACGCGCCACAATTCAAAGGTGACGCCGTCGCGATTGTAATCTTATATATAGAATCCGAATTTTTCGCTTTTAGTGTGTAGTCTTTTGGAGTAAAACCTAAACCGAACCAAGGTCTGTCTTGTACAAGATTTTAGGGTTCTAAACCCTATCTTACATCAAGATAAGTGTTTTACTTCATTAATTCAATTATGTCTTCAATTACTTGTGTGTATGCTTGCATGTTCTCCATGTCCCGCTAATTTACTTGTGTGTTTGCTTAGGAATATGAAACTTAATTATTGAATATTGATTGGTTGTCTCTTATCTTAATTGTTAATGATCTAGTAATGCGATAGGTCATTCGTTGTGTAATTAATGCTTGATTGATCTTTGTGAACCTTAGACTATAACATTTAGAGCAGTTGTAGGCTAAACCATCCAAAGAGTGCCTTAGAGTTAGAGTTTATAATTCCTAGAGGTTTTTGTAGACCTTTGGTAAGTTCAAAGAGTTAGGGACAAACGCATACCCTGCGACTTTAGACACACAAAGCGATTAAGAATAAGGACGTGATAATTCAACCATCACTAGGAGATAATTAAGGAGTAATAAAACCTAAGTAAACACATCTTTAAACCATCATACGAGCACACAATAATTAGACATAGACTACATACACCTTAGATTAGATAATTAGAGTAATCGGTAGAAATACCAACCCCAAATCCAAACCCGAGATTCGTTCATTTCCTTTCCTAAAAAATATAAAAGATAAAAGATAATCTTCCTCAACCCCAACCTTAGCGTAGTAACTTCTCACTAGCATTCCTATTCCCCAGAGAACGATATCAATTCCGTGGCTTACCCTAATACTACACTACAACGATTAGGTTCATCGCCTGGGGTGTTGAAAAACTTGTTCGATTTAAAAGGAAGTTCCTTTGACCCCGAACGACGCGTGTAGCATTATCAAGTTTTTGGCGCACCGGGAATAGAATAGCTAGTTAGTAGTCCACTCGCTTAGGTTTCTTTGCTTGATTCCTATCAAGTAAATTTTTCTCATTTTTTAGCTTTCTCGTAGTCTATCCCCCTTCTTCGTGACCTTTGTTCGTAACCCCATCACTTTTCATCATGGAAGATGATAAACCACCAAGCAACAACTCCCCATCAAACAAATACCCACCACTCGATCCAACTTTTGCCAACCAAATCCGAGCTCGCATTGTTAGTGAAATTGGAGAACTTAAGAAACTAAATAGGATAATTGAAAGTGCACTTGAGAAAGCCCTTGAGGAATCCACTAGTACCTTAGATAGTGATACCACCTCAAGTAATTCGGAAGATGAAATTGTGGAAGGTGATTATAAGGTTTTGGAAATTATGGATGGAAGTAAAGAGGAAGAGGAACTTAGGGAGTATTTCGATTCATACCCTAATGGGAAGGAAACCGCTTATCACTATAATGTAGTTAACTTCCCGCGACCACCTTTCGAACCATGCATAAAAAGTGGTGACCCTAAAAATATCAAAATACCGTGCATGATTGAGTACTTATATAGGGATCACACTTACATAGATTATAAAGCACCCATGAACATAATGTCTAGACTCTATTACAATTGGATCATGAGTGAAAATTTAGGACCTATGAGGGACCCCTTTTACCCTAGGAAGGTGAGAAACTATGTCGGGAGGTTTAAAGGATTACATGTCTTCGTAGGAAACTTCACATATAGGTGTGATTTCATGATCCTAGAGAATGTTAAGGGCATTATTGATGGAGTCTTAGGAGATGTGATACTTGGGAGACCATTTATTGAGGAATCTAAGATGGTTTATGATCAAGAGGAAGGAATAGTCAAATTCTCAAATGAGACAGAATGTGTTAAGTATATAATGCCCTACAAAAATAAGAAGTTTGAGGGTATTGATGATCTAGATGTAGACATCATCCCGGCCTTTGAAGTTGATTGGGAAGACAAGATTCGCTATACTGCTTGTCTAGAGTTGGGCCCTGAATATATTCGTGATGAGAACAGAGTTAAGATAATTGAATGGGCTTCTAAGAGGAGGAAAACGTAAGGGCACGACTACGAGTCTAGCTACAAGACTCATAAATAAAGAAAAGCGCTTCGTGGGAGGCAACTCATGCTTAATTGTTTGCTTGTTAGTGTCATATATCTTTAGTGATTGCTTATTCTCATGTTTAAATTTGTAAAATGCTTTATTTTGTTTTAACCTCGCCTTAATTGCATATAAAGGTATTTTACATAAAGGATAAGTGTAGGGAGGATTACACACGCTTTCAAAAGAAATGTAAACATGAGAATAACAATTAATTAAAAGATATATATGTGTGTTTGTTCGAGTCAAATGCTTGTATCGAGTCATAATGGATGTTTTGCGTAAATTTTTCCAGATTCTAAAGATGTAAATTTTCCGAATTTTTCCGTAAAATCGCAAACCGCTTTTTGTCATGATAACTGACGCGCCAGATCGCAACCTAACGGCGTCAGAAGGATTAAAAAACTGATTACTTTTTTTTCTCGCTTTTCGAGCTACTTGTAAATTTTGGAATTTTCTGTGTCTTAATTTTCCGTAAATTTCAGAAACATCCATTCCACAAGCATTATATCCTAGTTTAGTCGAGTCTTATATATATTATTACCGCCGATTTTACGCGAAGGTTTCGTTTGTTTTCTTAAAGTGTGCAGTTTAATTTATCAAGAAGAAGTTACAAAAGATTGGAAGGAGCTTTTCACGCATACATTCTTCTTGGAAAGGATTTAACCACTACTTCACACGGATCCTACCAAGCTAATCTGGGAGTACTAGTTTTTTCATTTTTATTACCTTCCATTATCATAACTTTGATATTTTGGGAACATTGGGGACAATGTTCGGCTAAGTGTGGAGGAAAAATAAACGGAACTTTGAAATTATGCTTATCCTTGACTATTTGCTTTGTCCTATTGTATTTGTGTAATAAACCATGAGAAAATGTCTGTTAGGGTAATTTTGGCACCAAATTTAAAATTTTTCATTACATATGAGTGGGTCATTAGTCTTAACAAAAGCGCCTCACGGATAGGAAGTTATATGACTAGCACAAAACCCTTTACCACCTAAATTCCACCCAAAATGCGAGGATCGCCTTAGATTAGTAGGAATTAAAGCATTCATCTTTAATGCTTAGAGTGTGAACCGGTAGTATATTAGATTCTAGAACTTGTTTTGTGATGCATTCCGAGATCGCTAGTAAGACTACACTTGTGTAGTTAGGAATAACTAAATGATAAGAGGCATTAGGATAACCCTTGTTTGATACCGTAATATAATTACTTCTTCAACATCGGTTGAGTAATTCCCCACAACCTTTGCGTTGTACTCATCTTAGTACACGATACCCTAGTTAACCCCTCGAGCCTATCCTTTTGCGGTTCTCGTGATGTTTCGGTTTTTCCGAATATCAATGAAGAGCATTGTTTACACCCCACCCCAAATGTACACCCAAATCGCCTTAGCCTACCTTGTATGCACTCACTTTTAGTGCATTATTTTTATCACCCTAAACCCTTAGTTCAATTATCTAGTTGCTTGCATGAGTTGCTAAGTCGAGTCATATCCTTTGTACACGCTTTGGGATGATTGGGACTCATGGGAAAAGTTAAAGTTTATGAATGACCGGAAGGGAACGTTAAATTCCTTATTTGCGTAATAACGCACCCCAAGTGTTTTGATCTTTTCAATTCAGGTCAAATTAGTATTAGAGTAATAAAACTCAAGTGTAGGGATGTGCCTATAAATCCTATCATTTTGATGTTACCGAGAGAATGGTAGAGCAAAAGTGTATGAAAAATGGATGTGCCTATAAATCCCTATCATTTTGATGTTACCGTAGAGAATTAGAGTAATTTATATTTGTTTGTTTCGCTTATCTAGAGTTTAGAGTCTCGAGTCTTGGCTTAGCAACGCCATTCTTCGAATGCTTGTAACATAGAGATTTTTGACTTGCCACCACTAAATAGCCTATCCCACCAAACCCTTTGTTTCCTATCGTAAGCCTAACGTTACAACCCTTTAAAGACCTCTTTGATAGTCTTTCCTAGGTGCTTACGCCAAAGCGATGTAGGTTTGATCTATTCTCAAGCCTATGGTAATCTATGTACTAGGACCGGTTAATGAGTGTTTATCTTCCATTTCCAACTTGTTATATTTCATATACACCGAGAGATGAGAGTATCCAAACACCCCATGTGAGGTGCTAGTATGTAATTTCCATGCTTGTTATGACTTTTTGCGGGCTTATATGTGTTGTGGACTGTTTTAAACCAATGCTTCATGACCCCTAACTTATAAATTAATTGGCTAAAAGCACATTTGCTTGAGGACAAGCAAATACCAAGTTTAGGGATATTTGATAAGGTTTTAAATGTACCTTTTGAGGGTCGTTTAAGCCCTTATTTGATCAATTTTTATCCGTTATTACTTAATATCGTTTCTTTTCACTTTTAGGTCTCTTGAAGGCAAATTCTTGGAATGGCACTTATTTGGACGAAAAGGCGCGGATATCTGAAGAAAATAGCCAAAGTCAAGAATCGAGACACTCAAGCCGCCGAGATACAAGGGACGGCGCCATCGCTTAACCACGACGCCGCCGGAGCACTTCGCGACGGACAAGAGCCAAATTGCTTATTTTCAAGTGACGGTGTCGCTTTAAAAGAGTAGGCCGTCGCAACTCGCACGGCCTAGATTTGATCCGACGGCGCCGAGATCGGGCGACGGCCACAAGCACAAGGTGACGCCGTCGCAAGACCGACGCGCCAAGACGAAACCCTAACGACGGCGACCGACGCGCCACAATTCAAAGGTGACGCCGTCGCGATTGTAATCTTATATATAGAATCCGACTTTTTCGGTTTTAGTGTGTAGTCTTTTGGAGTAAAACCTAAACCGAACCAAGGTCTGTCTTGTACAAGATTTTAGGGTTCCAAACCCTATCTTACATCAAGATAAGTGTTTTACTTCATTAATTCAATTATGTCTTCAATTACTTATGTGTATGCTTGCATGTTCTCTATGTCCGCTAATTTACATGTGTGTTTGCTAGGAATATGAAACTTAATTATTGAATATTGATTGGTTGTCTCTTATCTTATTTGTTAATGATCTAGTAATGCGATAGGTCATTCGTTGTGTAATTAATGCTTGATTGATCTTTGTGAACCTTAGACTATAACATTTAGAGTAGTTGTAGGCTAAACCATCCAAAGAGTGCCTTAAAGTTAGAGTTTATAATTCCTAGAGGTTTTGTAGACGAGACCCTTTGGTAAGTTCAAAGAGTTAGGGACAAACGATACCCTACGACTTTAGATACACAACGCGATTAAGAATAAGGACGTGAGAATTCAACCATCAATAGGAGATAATTAAGGAGTAATAAAACCTAAGTAAACACATCTTTAAACCATCATACGAGCACATAATAATTAGACATAGAGTACATACACCTTAGATTAGATAATTAGATAAGTAGAGTAATCGGTAGAACTACCAACCCCAAATCCAAACCCCGAGATTCGTGACCTTTCCTTTCCTAAAAAATATAAAAGATAAAAATAATCTTCCTCAACCCCAACCTTAGCTATCTTCCTCAACCCCAACCTTAGCGTTGTAACTTCTCACTAGCATTCCTATTCCCCAGAGAACGATATCAATTCCGTGGCTTACCCTAATACTACACTACAACGATTAGGTTCACCGCCTAGGGTGTTGAAAAACTTGCTCGACGAAAAGGAAGTTCCTTTGACCCCGAACGACGCATGTAGCGTTATCAAAACCCTTGATAAACAGACACACCAAACTTTGTGTACACAAATTTAATTGACGTAGGGTATTGAAACCATACATAAAACTACAACTACTAGAACAATTTTACAACGGCTGTGACGGAAGATCGGGGGAGTTTCAACAGCTTCCTAGCGAACTCCCAATTCGTCTTGATATTATCATAACCATCGTCCATCAAATCGCTAGCCCTGATATACATTTTATTTAACGACGTGGAACAAGCAAGTATAAACTTTATTATGTGTAATTCATTCTGTGATCTAGGAAAGGATCGAAAAATCACTGTCTGAATCTGCCCATGACTGAATGTGGTTGTGTCTAAATCAAATGAAGGTTGTTCCAAAGGTAAAACACTAAGCGTGTGTGCAGCCTGGAAAATCAAATAGTATTGAGATAGAAAAACATGGCGGTTCACGGATGTTTATTTGATACGTATGAAATAGAGTAATAAAGTATTACACTTACTCGGTTTCCGCTTTTTCAAGTTTGGAGATACGCGAATCATTTCGACGATGAGTGACACGATAACGCCTCGCCAAAATCAACTCCTTTAGATTCGGATTAACGAGGGATACAAACGGCAAAAGGACATTCATCCGGAATTACCATCGCGCATCAACTACAACAGTCGAGTTTTGGGTTATTTTCAAAGATTAAATGTCGTTCTTAGTTACACATATATTTAACATTGTAAAATTAGAAGTGTAAATCTCAAAACGGTCTTACCGTGCAATAGTCAAAATCCAATGTAAGGGTCTCAAGAGATGGAAGTCTTGTTAGGTGAAAGATATTGGATGCTATGATTGTCGTGTGACATTCAAATACCGAATGACAAATGTAACTTCTTCAAATTCCTAAGACTTGCAAGATTCCATAGTTTCATCCCGCTTGTACTCTCAACATCCAATATAAGAGACTCAAGTAAGGACAACCAAGAATTAAATCCCAAACTGCACGGTAAGAAATTTGACTAAACACAATTCTAAGCTCAATAAATTTGGAAAACTAGTGAAAACACCAAACTAGGAAAATCACAACAATGAATTTCAAGATGTTTCAATTCAATACTCCCGTAAAGTTCGGTTGGCAATGTAACGGTTGTCCATACCGGCTTCTAACTGTCGAGACACAATTCCTTGCAATGACAAAACATAAGCCAATCACGAATCTCTTCATAATTCAAGTCTTCCATTCCGGACAACGGTTTGGGATCTACAGAGAAGACAAACTTTTTATGGGACCCGTAAGTCGATTTAAAGTCTAGTAACATGGCTCCCATCAAACTTATATGTTAAATAATAAAAGAAATCCTCATCAATTATGACTTCGTGAGCAAGGTCCACTTAAACCTCCAATTTGTAGATAAAATAGAGGTGCTCACCGCTTCATTATTGGCAACCGATTCAAAATGTTACCGATCATCGATCCGCATGTTGCTAATATAATCTCTCATAATGGTGATAACATTAGCTCGAAACGACATGGTTTTCAAGGAATTTTTGGTTTTTAATTGTCGACGGAGGCTTTGGATGAGGTTGTTGATTTGCAATTGATGGTCGAACGAGGTGTGTTATGATCATTATATCCGTTGTTGGGTTGGTTCATTAATTGCGCCCAAGATACAAGCTTTTCAAATTTGGTCCGTAAAATATGGCCAAAACCCATTTTACTGCCTCCAACTTGGCTCACTGGAATTCCTGCTACCCTGAACTTTTAAGGGCGCGGGACGGTACCCTAGGTCATGTGCCGTTAAATATTTGGTGGGCCCAATAAAACCTATTAGTCTTCTACATTAAAAGTCAAATATCCAGAGAAAACAAAACGTCGCCTCCTTTAATGTTGATCCTGTGATACTTTAAATAGAATATTTTTAGATTTTGTTGTGAAAAATTTGTGAAATGTGAGTTTTAGTAGATTATTTATTCTCTATTGTTGTTGTTTGCTTTTTAATTATATTCAACTACATTAATACCAACAGTACATGTTATGGTTTATTAGGGCCATTGTTAATGATTGTAAAGTGAGGATAAATTGTTATTCTGTCAAACGACATTATTTATTAATGTATTATATTGGTTTACCATTATGGGCATGCAAGCATGAATGATAATGACTATGGAGGGTACGAGGAACATGACGTAGATGAAGATGATTTTGAAGAAAATAGTGAACATGAACTTGATGCAATGACATAGACACTTGATCCCAATCAAGATGAAGAGATGGCTCTTGGTATAGAAGTAGTAAAAAAGCACTACAGGATCTTGCAACATACAAGAGAACCTACTAATCAAGATGAAGAGATGGCTCTTATTACGTTTGTTCTGTGATACATGTTTGGCTTATTCAATATTTCAGTTTAATGAGTCTGCAAACTAAGTTCAAAGTTAGGTATGTATTTTAATGATACAACAAATGAAATAACTACGTAAAAATTGAAAACATTGAATCATGAAAGCAACGCCAAACATTGAAAATGAATTGGTTGTATACTTACAATTGCTAGTTATTTTACTACCGCTATAGTTAATTTTACTACCGCTAGTAAATCAAGTGGTTGTAGACTTACAATCGCTAGTCATTTTACTACCGCTATAGTTATTTTTACTACCGCTAGTAAACCGAATTGGTTGTATACTTACAATCGCTAGTTATTTTACTACCGCTATAGTTAATTTTACTACCGCTAGTAAAACGAGTGGTTGTACACTTACAATCGCTAGTCATTTTACTACCGCTATAGTTATTTTTACTACCGCTAGTAAATCGAATTGGTTGTATACTTACAACCGCCAAGATACTGAGTTACTATCTGCTAGCTATTTTAACCATCGCTGTGATAGAACACATCAACGAAATGATGCCACCGTCGTTAATCTGCTGCGTATGGCCGTGTTTGTCTTTGCCGCCTGTGTAGGTGTCGCGATACCATTCGGTGCCCTTGTGTAGGTGTTGGTCTTACTATTATGGGCTGAATAGAGACATATTGGTTTAGTGTTGCTAGTATTAAACTTACAACCGCTAGTTAAATTGTACTAGTGTTGAATGGTAATCTGTTAAGTTCAAGTGTGCATAGTCACTACTTGGTAGTTATTAGTTGATTGTAGAATACTAATTGTAACAACTAGAAGGACTCCTTGGTTTATAAAATTAGTCAATAAGGAAAAGAAGTTGCCCTACGAGAACAGCTTAGTTGCCACATTGTTTATTGGAAACAACGCTAGTTCCCAGATTAAACAAAGATGTATAATGGGATTCAAGAACATAGGAAATAGTAAATACGTTGACATACAACGTTTCATGCATAACCTACTACATATTACGATTACTACATAATTATGAGTTTAATGGTTACATAATATATAACCACTTGATTTATAAAATTGACAAGTATGCGTAAAAGCTAACCACCCATGCTTCCTTCACATACGACATCGTACTAAAACCACAAAGCTTCATTCCCATTAAGCATGATCCCTAACTTCACGAACAAACACATTGAACATGAATATAATGGTGTAAGTTAAAATAAAACATTAATAGAATGGTAAGTTAAAAATAAAAATAAAACATACTATAAACAAAGATGGTCTCGGCCGATTTAACAAAAGAAGAGATTCTTTGTATGGGCGATGTAGAAAGATCCCGCATCTCCTAACATTCCCATGCAGACAAATAATTCAAGTTCTTTGTTGTACACAAATACCGACCGACCCAAATGATTGGCGCCAGACGCTTCCACTATTGGAGCTTGATCCTTTGTAAACCCAAGCAAACGAACCGAATATAGGGTAGGGATGGCGAATAGGCTTCTAGATGATGTTATGGAAGAACCATTGAAGTCCAACAACCATCCGCAAAACAATGGAATGTCTTCACCAATGATCGTCCCGTAAATCACTAGAGAGGTTCCAAGATCGAAAACATTGAATGGGCGGGAGTTCATTTTTAAATCTGTGGTAGGTCTATAACTTTAAATTGGTTGGTTACCAAATCAAAAGAAATCAACATATAAATCTTATAAATAACACCGTCCTCATTAGTTAACTTTTCACCCCGGTCCAATAGAAAACGACCTACAACCGCATGACTTTTACGTTTCAATTTGATAGTTTCACGAGGGGTGGAAATTTTCAATGATTGTCCACCTTAACGAGTTCAAAGAAAAGACAGAGACATACCGAAACCACTTTCAAAACAGGATAGGATACCTTCACGATCGTCGGGTCAAGAGTGTCCGGACGGACTAAGAAACCAAAACAAATCTTTTGACGCTCGATTTGATGCGTGCAAACCGGACAAATCTGCAAGTGATTTTTGATTGTCGGGTTCCAAATAACGGTCATTAGATTAGAACCATAGACAAAACACCAAAGACCATTAGAATTGCCAATCGTAATCATAGATGAAAGCATTAAATCAGTATTAAGTGGCGAGCGATTAGTCGCTCATCTAAAGCTAACACAAAACCTTGGTCACCCATATCGAATGTTAGCGTAAATAAACACCGATCATTACGACGAATACCGTAATTAAAGATGAAGCTTCCACAATCTATACTAGCCTTCCATAACTTGCAAACACTACGTTGTCGGAGTATAGACTTAGGAGGTAGCCTACGGATGATATCTAGTTGAACATCCAAATGAGATATTGTCGACATATTTTCTAAACAAAAGCGTAAAGATTGGGATAAAGATAAGTCAATAGACCAAAAGAAGAAAGAAAGATTTTGTTAAAAATTGTATTGAAGAAAGAAGAAAGTGATTGGGAACACAAGACATTAAAGGACATGTACTGTGTTTTGTGGGCGTTTTTTTTTTTTTTTTTTTTTTTAAATATGAAATGACAAACTATCCTCGTGTATAAATACAAGTTGCCCAAAAACATAAAGATGCCCAAAAACAATACAAGTTGCCCAAAAATAATACGTTACAATACATGACATATACCTTCAAAATACGAGTTGTGTCATAAGTTGTCGGACACATGGCGACCCTGGTTGGGTCCAAGAAAAGCGGTAGGCAACATGTCTATTTTCGAATTTTAAAAGGCGTGGTCCATAAAGTGATATGCATCGTAGCGTGGTCTATTTGACCAATTTTCCCATAAAATAAATATAAAATCAGTTCAATATTACAAATCATACAAATACTCACCCTATGATGTGATGCTTGAAGATAAAATAAACTTATGACGTTATTTACAAATCAATAAAATAACAATCAATAAAAATCAGTTCAAGATATTGTGACAATTCTCAATTTCCGGTCATTTTACAAACTTAAAAAAAATTACTATTCATCTCGGGAATTTACTATTCATCGGTTACTATTCATCATTTTACTATTCATCATTTTAAAATCGATTTGATATTTTGAGAGGTTATTTCAAAATTTTACTATTCACAAAAACTATTCATTCCAGAGAAAATTTATATTCATGATTTTTATTCATCATTTTTGAAAACTAGGTTTACGAGTATCAAATTCAGAATCGTGAGGTTAAAGTCGCGTATTCATGAAACATCATTAAAACATTACATATAGACTAGAGTTAGTCTACATATCACCAAGAACATCATTTTCATATTAGTTCATGCATGGGTTTGCATATTTCATTAACGATATTTATTTATTAAATAAACGCTATCGCACGATCATCTATTTTAAATAATTGATCCGACACTTCCGACAATTGTCCCGATATATTTTTATACTCATTTTAAGACTATAAAATTATATTATTAGTTTACCGATGTTTTGAATTTATTTTGGTATATAAATTGTTATATATATATATTTACTGACGGTTTCATAAATGCTATTCGATAATTATTTATTCACTCAATACTTACGAGAAATGCATTTTATAATTTTATGACTTCGATATATTTTATTTTGTCCCGTTAAAATCGATTTCTAGCTAACGCTACACTAAATAACTAATTATATGTACAAACCATACATTATACTTAACATAAAATGCATTTAATTAACAAAATACACCAAATACTTCCACCCCCCTTTGCCGACCTCCCTTCCAAGTCACACTTGATATCTTCTTGACTAAAACTACACCTATACTCTTTTACAAACAAATATCTCATACATGTGTTAGTTTTCTAAAAGAAAATACATAGAAACATATACAAAAGGTGAAACAAAGCAAAACCTCTCTACTCCATTGATGATGTTCGCCAACAATAGATCAAGAAGAAGAATCCATCAAAATTTCAAGCTCAAGTATTTTTCTAGTTCTATTAGTGATCTATATTAAGGTTTTGAAATAAAACCTATAAATTAATTAAGTTTAATAGCTCAAAACTCTTCAATCACTCAAGTAAGCTTCAACTAATTTTTCTTACTCTTATAAACTATTACTTGATGTATTTTTATGTTCTTATAACAAATCATGCAAGTATTCATATGTATTAATACCACTTTTACTTGTTTTTATACTTATTATGGATTTAAAGTATACTATTAGTGTTCTTATGAAACCTATCATTTTGGTGAATTTTAGGAACCCATGACACCCTAAGAAGGTGTATGGTAGGTTTAGAATAGTTTTGGTGTTGATTGGAATGGATTGGTAAAAGACATGAACTAGTAAAAATCGTTTTTGACAAATATAGTTGAAGGGCTGTTCATTTTTATAAAATCTGGAAATTTCAGTAGGTCATAGATTATTTTGGTTTATATTTTCAGAAAATAGACTTTAAAACGAAACTGTGGTCACTTGAACGGGTTAAAATGGGTTTATAACGAAAAGATACGCTATTTTCAAGTTTAACGACAAAACTAATTTTCGAAATAATACTTGCTGTCAAGGGAATTTTAAGGGCAAAACCGAGTTTTAAACATAATCTAAATGAGTCGATTTATCAAAAATATATTAGTATACATTAACACGAAACCAATGATATATAGATCGAGAAAACGGAGCTATAACGACTAAGTTACACGCGCTTTAATTATGGCTATCGTAATTATTTTCACAAGTATTAACACTTACATATTTTCTATTAGTCCAAAATGGTTATCGCAAGTGACCATGTTTGGAGCCGTTTTCATATTGATAGAGTACTTTGAGAAAACGATGTCTACAAATAAATGTGAGTTCGCCTATCCTAGTTTCAAAATGTTTAACCGTCGTCAAACGGGTTATAACGAATGATATACGATCACTCAAACTTTTCCGAAAATCTAACCTTAAACTATAATTCCTTGATAAATCACTAAGCAACTATTGTAGGATGTCGTTTCAACGTAAGTACTTGTAAAGTATTTTATAACATGACGAGTTGTCATAAATGTATATTTCGACAATAAACTTCATCTTCAAAATGTACAAGTGGTATGGATATCATATGAGTTTGCATGCACGACATTGTTTCATGACTTACATTAGAACATATCATTCATATTAGGTTGAGATAGAGATTGCACCTCATTTCAATGTATCCACTTTGTCATCATAATTATTGCATCGGTGAGTATTCACAATCCCTTTTACCGCTTTTACTATATTTTGGGGTGGAATGCATGAATCATACTCGATCTAAATTGATTACTGTTTATGAACTCTTTGACTTGAACTTTCGAACTTGAATCAAACCCTTGAACTTAATTACGAACTTATGACTGTTATGAACTTATTGATCCGACGTACTATGACCTAAAAGTCTCGCCGTTTCGTGGAGCGTTCTTGACCCAAAGTCTCGCCTTATTGGTGGAGCGTGCAAAGTCTCCCATGTTCGGAGCGTTCTTAATTGTATATAATAGTTGTATGATGTACCATTCGTACACATTCGCATTGTTAGTCTCCTATCGAGGTAGTATGGATAGCGCTATTAGAGGTCGCCAACCTCTCGCTCACTATGTTACGGACGATATTATTTATTCTAGGGCTTTGCACAGCATACATTATTATATACATGGTGCTATATGGTGAACTATTATGACAACGTATACTTGACTACTATACATACTATTTTATGCAGTGGGTTGTGAACACATAGGTTACAAGTCTTGTATGGGCGGACTTGCAACCGAATGGATTGACAACGCCTTTGCTTTGTGGACTATTCTCAATGACCAAAACTTAGACTCTCTCTTGAGAGTTTTCATATTATATAAAACGTGTGTACTCACCAACTATTTTCATAGTTGACCCGTTTTCTCTCATGCATTTCAGGTGATCGTTAGTAAGCTTTTCTTCAAGGTCTTTGCATAATGAAGTTTTCACATGTCACTACTAATCATTATGTATTAAAACGCAATCTTTGGGAATTAAACTTTATATTATATTTGCCGATGTCGGCTAAACTAGTATTGTAATGATGTATTCCTTCCTTTAAATCTTAAACGTTGGTATGTTCTATTATCTTATGCTTGTGTTCCTTTCCGATTACACTCGTGTTTCGCCTTTGTGGTGTGATGATATAAACTTATGATGTGAGAGAGATTACATATTTGTAAAATGATTAGAATCTATAGTTACCCACTTGATTATGTGTTTTAGTTCTTTTCCAAATTAGAATTATTAGATATAACTTCAAAAGCTCATCCATATAACTTATAAGGCCCATGTTTCTTATCTTAATATTTAGAAAAAAGCCCCCACGATCCGAAAAAATCCCTAGAGCTTGAGCCTTGATTCGAGGCGCGCCTCAGGCGCGCTTTTTAAAACTATGATGTCAACAAGCTCCTTCAACACGGCGAAGAATCCTCACAACGTCACTTACACTTTATCCGGTACAAAGCTAAATACTGAGTCCTTAACACGGCGTACCAAACCAACACAACTATTACACATCAACTATGTGAAATATGGAATACAAGATCTTGCTACAGAAATCTTGTGGATGAACAAATCAATCAAGGACCCCTTACTTGGATGACTTGTAGTATCTCGTGATCTCGCCTTTGAGAAGGACCTTTATGAGAATCACAAAAAGAAAGAAGAACTACTAGATAGATCAAGAGATCCGAGATTAGAGAGAGATAATATATGAGAGAGTTTGTAAGAAGAGGGTGAGTAACAATGAAGAAATTGTTAATACAAATAAGCCGTAAAACGTTTATTTATATTTTACGATCTTCTAATGTTTTATCGATAAAAACGTAAAATCATTTTAACGAAACAAATAAAATACGTAAAGAGTTTGAGCCAATAATTTTCTAAAACACTTACATTTTCACATAAAACACTAAAACAAGTATAAGTGATTTTATGATTTAGTAATACATATGTACAACAACTAGTTTTTACATATTGGGCAAATATATACATAACTAGTATGTATTATAATGGGTAAAAACTACAACCCATGGTATTGACCCATACCCATTTGACTAGATGCATTGCACACATTAGGTACATTGTATCTAATGAAATACCCATGGATCAACCCATAACCCATGACCCATGACCCATAACCAAAATACCCATGGGCAAAGAGGAGAGTCCCACGGATCCCTAGCTTTACACTAGACGGATCCCTTAAGGGAGGGATCCGTGGAACAGTAGACATTTTCTCTCTATAAATAGTGAGCCATTTCTTCATTGTTTCTTACCCCTTTCTCACATACTTTCTCTTTGAGTTAAAAACTCTCTAACCTCATATCTAAGTGATCTATGTATGTAGTTTTGTCTGTGTGTGATCCTCTAGGTTCCTCTTAAAGGCGAGATCACCACCTTTGAAGTTTAGCAAGCTGAGTTGCCATGCTTCCTCATCATCAAGACTACTGAAGTTATCTTGTTGATGGTTCTTTTTCTTTCTCCTAAGAAGTGTAGTGTTGAAGACATTAGTGAAAGATGTCTCAAGTGTCAAGACGAAGATATTAGTGAAGGGTGTCGATCGTCCGTATTGTAAAGCACTTGTGAAAGGTGCTTAGAAGTCAAGATTAAAGGCATTAGTGAAGGGTGCCTAGAAGTCAAGACAAGACATTAGTGAAGGGTGTCTTGAAGATCGAGTCAAAGTCATTAGTGAAAGGTGCCTAAGGTGTACATTCGATATGGTGTGATTCGATGTACAAGATAGATTAGTATTGGGTAAAAGGATATTGTTATCCTTGTTGATATTATTATAAGGAGTAGATCTCGTTTGGGGTTAGGTGATTGGTGTAGTGTTGGGTAGTAGTTCCTCCATTGTAATGGAACCGGTATCAGCCTAGCACCGGATAAAGGGTAGGCGACGTTGTGATAGGTTTGGTTCTCCTTGGTGAAAAGGACCCGTATCTAGCCTTGTACCGGATAAAGTGTAGGCAACGTTGTGAAGGTTTCTCCACCATAAGGAGTCGGTGTTGTGTAGTGATTACGAACTCGAGTAGGTGACTCGGGAGTGGAGTAGGAAAGAAGGTGTCCTTGTAGTCGAACCACTATAAATACTCGCGTTGTGGTTTTGTGCCTCTTACTCTTTATCTTTTTCATTACATATTTATCTTCCTATATGTTTGTTTATCAACATCCAACACACATCTAAATAGATTGACATAAGTCGATCCAAATAGATTAAAATGAGTTTTAATTGGTAAAACTATTCAACCCCCCCCTCTTCTAGTTTTTTCACAATTGGTATCAGAGCTTCGTTACCAAGTTTCTTAAAGTATATTGTACTTTAAAAACTTGATACGATCCGTGGTTAATTGAAAACTACAAAGAAGACTTTTCATAAAAACAAACACCATATTTTTTTAAAAAACTCTTTGTTTGGATGTTGATTAGATGACAACATTTTTTACTATTCATTTAATTGCACTAATCTTCTTTGTCATGTTGCTTAGTTAAAGCTCATACCTACCAAGACATTGGAATCGCTTGGTAACAAGAATACCTTCCCTAAGAAGGTATCTTAAACACAAAGGAGCCGGAATTGTCTACTGACATTTGTTGTGTCATTTGTAAAGACATTCCTAAGTGCATTAGATTTATGACTTTCCACTTATCTCTAAATGACATTAGCTTGGTAAATAAGTATGCTTACATAGGTATTTATATGATTATCTTTGTGCATATTCATGTATTACATGTAGCTTCATTAGGAAGCCTTTCTCACATACGACATTTTTTTCGCCTAAAGTCGTGGTTTATAAAATTTGTGTTTTATTTCATTTAATCCAAAATCATATCCTTCTAATAATAAAACAAAACACAAATCTCAAAATTCCTCCTTCCCATAAAAACCCTCCGTCATCCACTCTATCAAATCTCCACTTTTTCAAATCTTCCACTTTCAAAATTACCTCTCATTCAAAACTTCATCTTCCTCTTCATCTCATCTCATCTCAAACTAAAACCAAGAAGGTTCGTCATCAACATGGTTTACATTGCCCTCGCGCTCATCGCCTTAACACTCATCGCTCTTGTGTTCCCTATGATGAAGTTCTCATACGGAGACATATACTTTGTGTTGTTAATCTACATTGGGGTTATATACCCAATTATTTGTATCATTCTTAGCATTGAAATGAAATATTACTAATATTCTAGTTTATCTAGTTTATTATCTTAATATGTTTGTCATTTCCTTTGATTTATATCTTTCGTATCTTTTCTTGATACATTAAAAACCATTAATGCATGCTAAAAGAAAATGTAGGCTAACACACATATCTTGGTATAAAACTATAAAACTATCTTTTATCAAAAATATGTTTACATTACTACAGATCTACGGATCCTCAGAGGTATACTAGCGGATCCCCGATAGAAGGAACCGTGGAACCGTCCTTCCGGATAATGATTCTCCATGCAAAATAAAACCGCTTTCTTCCTAAAAGAAATGTTCTACTAGAATGTCAAACATTAAGTGAGTTAAATGTCATTGTTAATAAACATATTCTAAAAACATTAGGTAATCATTATTTTACCCGTAATACGTCACATCCTATTAATTTCTCTTTCCTATAGGTTTCGCTATGTCGCATGAATATGAGTTTGATTTTTCACTCACTAGCGTCTACACTCCTAACATCTTCCTTGAGCCCAACACACCTGGCAATCATGTTCGTGGGTTCAATAATCTCGAAACCCGTCACTTCCACGAAGGACGTATTGTCGACACCTCTCTACAATTCGAAGAAGGTATCAATACTTCCTTCCGAGCCATAGGACTAGAATGTCTTCTCGAAATTAACGAGAAAATATGTCCAAGGTTTATATTGGAATTCTTAGTCAAGTTGAACTCGTCAGAACGAGGATCGCTCTCTATCTCTTTGGTTTTGGATCAAAACCAAAAGTTTGTTTTAACCTTGGGCAATTTGCTCACATCCTCCTGATCTCAAATCATGGACAATGTGCCTTCATTGAAGATTGGTCTCTTGATTCTCTCTTCAACTTTCGTGAAGAAAATAGTCCATATTGTTCACACATACCTTCCTCGAAGACTTGAATCACATAATATGCAAAACCCATTACTACTATCCAAACATTATCCATACACGGGATATCCGAGAAGAGTACAAGCCCTTGCACTCATCCTACGTGAAAATGTTTGGAGCCTTAGGAGAAATCGAGAAATCCTTCCCGCTTGTTGTGCTCACATAATGTATTGTTTGCTAACACAACAACCATACAATCTCACCTACTTCTTCGCAAGGCGAATTGTAAATCTTCAAGGCTCCAAGAATAAACTAATCGCTTATGGAATGTTCTTGACGCGCCTTTATCATAACATCATGTACTTTCATCCTCAATTTCAAAGTCTGTTGTACGTACTTGTGAACAAGATGATGGAACCTCTAAATGCATCTCTCATGAAGACTTTCTTCATCCCTGAATCGGCAAACACTCATCAACCATTTGATGATCCATCTTGCGAAAATGCTCAAGGAACTTAGCCTTCTTTCTAAATAGGGTCAATCCTTAGTATCCATGCTTTATCAATGTAATCCAATTTCTTTCATGAAATAAAACATCTTACATTTGATATCTTAATGTTAGAACCTCTTAAACTAACTTTGAAATATGATGCATTGTCAAAATCATTGCATACCTTTTGTAAAGGTTCTGCATAGCAGAGAGACAGATCCTAAAGTTTGTGCTAGACGGATCCCTACTCTTAGGGAACCGTGGGATCCGGCAAACAGAAAATGCAATTGCAATCATTGTATTTCAAACATGTCTTTATATCACTTCACACTAAGCTAGACATAGTGCCTTAAGGCAAATTGAGTCCTTATCAAAATTGAGTAGATTTTTTGTACTCACACATAACTCATTTAGATCACATTCGAAACACCCGTAGATCTATCATCTCACCAAAATTCATTACTCTTCCGTTCTTATACTCATACATGATCACTCACATGTTAAAACATGTAGCTTTGGAAATCTCTCAAAACTAATTATAATCATCCTTACCTCAAAATTGATCAAATTATAGTTTTTCCATTTTTAAATCTTAGGATCTCCTCCAAGACATTATCCTAAGTTACTATTTGATCTCTAGGATCATTTAGTTCCATTTGACACTCTCAAAATATTTAGTTTCATCTTTGGTCACTCATTGGTACTCCTAAAAGTTCCAACTTCTTCCATAAAAGGCAATCATTAGCTACATCACTCATTACCCTTAAGTATTTAAGTACCTCTTCATTTAAGACACTTAGATGGACTGAAACACTCAAGAAGAAATAGGCATTAGATCTTACAAACATCATTGTTATCCTTTCTTAGCTACTGAGAGACGGATCCCTAGGATTAGCCTAGACGGATCCCTCATTGAAGGGAACCGTGGGATCCGTATGACAGATTTATGTCAACTCTAGCTAAAACAATCATTTCAAACTCATCTTGCTAACTTGAACACTCCATCTCATCTTAAATAAGCTCATAGATCAGTACAACTCTGAAGTTGACTCTTGTGCATGCTAATCATCACATTCCAAAGAAGTTTAGTGGCTTAAATCTTTAATGCACTTGCCAAATCCCTTGCTTTATAAACCACACTGTTAGGACTCCTAAAGTCATCATCTTCATCCTCATTTTCAGCACTTAGAAACATTTACAAACCTCTTTGAATCATCTCATCGTGAGGAAAGCTCCAAGTGGTAACTCATCCACCAAAGGACCACCCAAGAAAATTGCTCGTTTTGTACACGAAATTTCTTCAACTGAATCATCTTCGGTCAAATCCACAAATGCAAGGATTTCTCCTCCACCAACTCAACCAATCAAACCAATCCCTAAAAGGATAGTTCCCACAAAACTACCTATGCCAAGAACCACCATACCTCCTAAACCAAACAATCCCATTTCCACTAAACCATCACCATTGGTGGCTAGAGCTATCTCATTCATGACTCACTCTCATCACCACACCTCTATAATCTAGAGGATTTGCCTCCTAGGCCGCCTCATCCTCCTCCACCGGCAACATTCTCCTCATTAGAAGGAATAATGGTACAAAATCAAAGTGTTGAGTCAACACTAGCTCCGGCTTCCTTTCGCCGTCACCATCAAATAATCCCATTTGGATTATGAGAAATTATCAAAATCAACCACCCGACCACATGGAAGTTGACACTTCTACCACCACCATCATTCTTGGTCGAGCCATCTTCAAATGCACTTCCACCAATCCTACGTCGTTTGAGGCTCCCAACCCGCTTCACTTGATCCTTCGCATCAAGCAATTTCCTTTCTTCCACCACCACTACCTAGCCATGCCAAAGATTGTTATCATTGTCAACATGTTGAAAGTTTGATACATGAAGTACGGAAGATCAACGTTTCATGTTCTATCACCTCCTCGAACGTTTTGACGAGATTAAACCTAAACAAACTTGAGCTAGAGGATTTTAGTGGTGTCCTAGTATCAAGTGTTACTTAGATAAGTCTAGTAATTCCAAGTCATATATCGTTCTCTTAGTTTTTAGAGTCATGTATATCATATCTCTAGTTTTATTAAAAGAAATTACATGATACTTGCTACATTTCGAGTATATGATTATGTTGTATAATACATATCTCACTTTGATGTTAATATTATTTGTTATATCACCATTGCTGAATTTAGTCATCAGCCAGACGGATCCCTGATATTTGCCTAGACGGATCCCCCCAAGAAGGGAACCGTGGGATCCGTGCAACATAAAACTAGTTTTCTACTAACTTGAATCATATTTGCAGGAAATTATGCATTATATACTTGTTTTTCTAACCTTTGTTTTGTAGTTGTTCAATTTACACATGAAGACTTTGACACTCTAAGCTAAGGGGAGCTTTGTGTCAAAGCAATACATTGCAAAATCACTTGCAATATTAGGATTACATTTCATGACGTCCCTTTGCAAAGTTGCAATCATCAAGGGGGAGCATATTCGTCGCATAGACAAAATCTTTTGCAAACTTAGTTGCAAATGAACTTGCTTAGTATTATTTTTTTCTTGACACCCTCACATAGGGATGGACTCGTCAAGGGGGATTTAAGACGAGATCTTTTCCCGTTACTTTCTCTCTTTTTTTTCTTTTTTTCTTATCACATGTTTTTCTTAAAACAACGTGTTAGCTTATTTTCAGAGCTCTTTTTGTTTCGACAAAAAGGGGGAGAAGAAAGTAAAAACTACAAATTCAAACTTTTACGAATTTTCGTTTTTCCTTAAAATAATTTTATGTTTTGTCATCAACAAAAAGGGGGAGATTGTTAATACAAATAAGCCGTAAAAACGTTTATTTATATTTTACAGTCTTCTAATGTTTTGTCGATAACAAACGTAAAATCATTTTAACGAAACAAATAAAATACGTAAATAGTTTGAGCCAATAGTTTTCTAACACACTTACGTTTTCACATAAAACACTAAAACAAGTATAAGTGATTTTATGATTTAGTAATACATATGTACAACAACTAGTGTTTACATATTGGGCAAATATATACATAACTAGTATGTATTATAATGGGTAAAAACTACAACCCATGGTATTGACCCATACCCATTTGACTAGATGCATTGCACCCATTAGGTACATTGTATCTAATAAAATACCCATGGATCAACCCATAACCCATGACCCATGACCCATAAGCAAAATACCCATAAGCAAAATACCCATGGGCAAAGATGGCGTCCCACGGATCCCTAGCTTTACACTGAGACGGATCCGCAGGGAGGGATCCGTGGGATCCGTGGAACGAGAGACATTTTATCTCTATGAATAGTGAGCCATTTCTTCATTGTTTCTTACCCTTTCTCACATACTTTCTCTTTGAGTTAAAACTCTCTAACCTCATATCTAAGTGATCTATGTATGTAGTTTTGTGCATGTGTGATCCTCTAGGTTCCTCTTAAGGCGAGATCACCACCTTTGAAGTCAAGCAAGCTCAAGTCCATGAGTTGCCATGCTTCCTCATCATCAAGACTCATGAAGTTATCTTGTTGATGGTTCTTTTTCTTTCTCCTAAGAAGTGTAGTGTTGAAGACATTAGTGAAAAATGTTTCAAGTGTCAAGACGAAGATATTAGTGAAGGGTGTCGATTGTCCGTATTGTAAAGCACTTGTGAAGGGTGCTTAGAAGTCAAGACTAGAGACATTAGTGAAGAGTGCCTAGAAGTCAAGTCACAAGACATTAGTGAAGGGTGTCTTGAAGATCGAGTCAAAGGCATTAGTGAAAGGTGCCTAAGGTGTACATTCGATATGGTGTGATTCGATGTACAAGATAGCTTAGTATTGGGTCAAAGGATATTGTTATCCTTGTTGATATTATTATAAGGAGTAGATCTCCTTTGGGGTTAGGTGATTGGTGTAGTGTTGGGTAGTAGTTCCTCCATTGTAATGGAACTCGGTATCTAGCCTAGTACCGGATAAAGGGTAGGCGACGTTGTGATAGGTTTGGTTCTCCTTGGTGAAAAGGACCCGGTTTCTAGCCTTGTACCGGATAAAGTGTAGGCAATGTTGTGAAGGTTTCTCCACCATAAGAAGTCGGTGTTGTGTAGTGATTACGAACTCTCGAGTAGGTGACTCGGGGAGTGGAGTAGGGAAAGGAAGGTGTCCTTGTAGCCGAACCACTATAAATACTCGTGTTGTGGTTTTGTGCCTCTTACTCTTTATCTTTTTCATTACATATTTATCTTCCTATATGTTTGTTTATCAGCATCCAACACACATCTAAATATATTAACATAAGTCGATCCAAATAGATTAAAACGAGTTTTAATTGGTAAAACTATTCAACCCCCCTTCTAGTTTTTCCACAGAAATGACTCACTATTTATAGGCAAAATCTCATCAGAGCCGGTTCTGCGGATCCTCACTGGGGATCCGTCCAGTGCAATCCAAGGGATCGGCAAATTGGGTTGTACTAGTCTGGGTTTTGGGTTGCAAACCGGGTCATGGGTCATGGGTATGAGCCTTGGGTACCCAACAAGGTACAATGTATCTAGACATTTGGTCATGGGTCTTGGGTTATGGGTTATGGATTAGCTCCATAGGTATGTGTCATGGGTCTTGGATAATATCCATCCTATTAAACTATTACAACAAATTAATTATTACAACATTTTATGTAAATGACTAAATGTATATACTTTACAAAAATTACATGTATTCTTATAATTTTACTTATGATAACTTTAAATTTGTTATCAACAAAACACACAAAGATCGCTAAATATGAATAAACGTTTTTACGATTTATTTGCATTAACAAATAGTATCTCTCGGTGGATTCTTTGCAAAAAACGTAAATATTAATAGCTTTTTTGTAACAAATTTACTCTCGATATAATCCTTGCATTTTTAGAAAACATTAGGAACAAAATTAGTAATTTACCTTAATGTTTTTATAATATTCTTCTACGTAATTTAATTTTTATTTTGCATAGTTGATGGAGCAAACAATATCAAAAAGATTGGTAATTGTTATCAAAATTATTATGGATTAAATGATAACAGTATCAACTATGGTTACTTACAAATTTTACATGTCTAATTGTTTATATGTTTATATTGTAATATACTAGCGGGCACCAAGCACATCGGCGATAAGTATAGTTATATGTGTTTGCTTACCCGTTTAGTGAATTCGTTTCACAACACTTCGAATGTATATGTGTTAGTTGTAAGTGTTTGTTTGGGTTACCCGTAACTTTCCCGTAGCTTTCCGCGACATCATTATTCCGCATATAGAAATACCCGCAATCTCTTACGTGTCAAACACTACCCCAAAAGTATATGATTTTGACGAATCAAGATTATATTGATTGAAATAAATGAAATAAAGGTTAAAGTTGTAAAATTTGAATTAAAATAAAATAAACCCATTAAAATATAAAACTAAAACTCATAAAAATATATCAAAATGGATGTTGAATTAAAGAGCATAAAATTTTAGAAAATATGGTGAAATTAGATTATAAAAAAATAAATAGATAAAAGATATTTTAATTTAAAAATAAAGATGAATTTTTAGTTGAGAAATGACACATGTCATTTTATAATTGGAGCTCTTTATCTTAATTTTTAGTGGTTAAGAGTTAGGTTTGAGTTTGTTAGAAGTTAGCTTGAGTTTGTTAAGTGACATGTCATCTCATGATTGAGCTCCTTATCTTAATTTTGGTTAGAAAAACTCTTTCCATAATAAGCAAGTAAAAAGTCTGAATTTTTAAGCCTTCTAATTTTAGAAGGCCTAAATGCATTATAAAGTAGTATAGATAATCTATTTCCTTTGGAAAGAAAAAAGTTACTGACGGAAGAACACGAAAATGATGTACAATAAAATCTCTATAAATTAGTAGTGTTGGGATCGAATATTTTATTAATTTAGCGAGATATTATTATATCGATAAATTAATAATTTATTTATTTAAAGAGGTTTTACGATAACCTTTAAATTTTCAAGTCTAATATACTAGTAGTTACAATATATACTCATTAGAGACATAAAATTAATTTGAAAACAAGTTTTAATTAACGCTTTATGAATTCACATTTACACTTCATGAAAATAAAATTAACACTTTTTGTTTCAATACGAGAAGACAACGCACCAACTCTTTAGCGCAATAAGGAGATTTCAAGATAATCTCAATATAGATTTGAAGTTCAACAAAAAACAATGGACTATGGATTTATTTTTGCTAAAGAATCATATTATTTTGAAGTGCATCTCTCTCTCTCACACACACATATATATATATATATATGAAATTTTTAGTAGTTATTAATTTATAGTTTCGTTGGGACTAATATATATATATATTGGGGTTTCAAAAAATTATTATCTTATTATTTTATCGATTGGGGTTCAAATTTGTACTGATCCCAAGTTGAGACTGTACAAATTATTAATTTTATCGAGATTATTAATTTATCGAGTATTAATGTATAGAGGTTTTACTGTATGATGCTACTAAAAACACATAAACTAGAATTTAACAAATATGAAAACGAAGATGCGATAAATTGATTGCAAAAACAAAAATAATAAAATAAAGAAAATAATAAAGAGGAGGTTATGGCCGTTTTAAAAATGGATGTTTTGCATTACGAGAGGAATGGGGTATCTATACAACTTATAATGCACGAAAGCACCTCACTCTTAATTTTAAGACGACAAGAAATTAAACATGGTTTACAACACTTTAATGCACCTAATTTTCATAATTACAACAAAGTAAGCATATTGTACAACAAAATAAAACGTGGTGTCATTTTAAGACAAAATTCTATCAAACAACATTAATGCTATTAAAACACCCTTCACCAAAAATTACAACCATTTAAGCACAATGTACAATAGTCAGCAACCAATTTTCGATTTACAACAAACTAAGCATAGTGTACAACAAAATAAGCATGGTGTAATTTTCATACTTACAACATTAATGCTATTAAAGTGGTCATTGTTATTAATGACTATAATAACTACTACTTACAAGAAAAGAAACATAGTGTACAACATTTTAATGCATAATATTCAAACGTACAAGACAAGAAGCATAGTGTACAACAAAACACCACATTAATGCTATTTAATGTAGTCAATTATTTAACGGTTAATAAATACAATTAATGAGTTATTAAAACACCCTTTACATAAGAAATACAAATTATCAAGCATATTGTACAACCAAATTGAACACAATTTCGCATTAAATTTCACTACTACAAATAATAAAGCGATTATACATATATTCAAGCCCGAACGGCAATGGGCCAAATGGGCTTGAGCCGAGCAGGCGCGGACCAAATGGGCTCGACCCGGCGCGTACACGGCCAACGAGTTAGAGCCCGAGCGGCACTGCCTATACTGAAATTCTTGATATCGATAAATTTATTGTTAAAAGAACATAATAAACTAAAATACATCATTCATCAAAAATTTATTTGTGGTACCCACACGCAACGCGGGTATCCTGCTAGTTACTTATTATGGGGTAATGAGTGATTGCATTATATCTAGTGTCATTACATAAACCATTATCAAAACAAACACTTTCAAAAGGATTTACCAAAATTGACGAAGCGAGCAAAACATTTTGGGGCGAGCAAACATTTAGCGAGAACGACGAGGAAAACATGGGACGAGCAAACATTTTGCTTTTTGATATGACTAAAAGTAATAAAAGTCAATATCTAAACTAGATTACTCAATGAAAAGGAAGTACTATTGTAACTAAAATAAACATAGAAACTTGGAACAATTTTCTCTTCTTTCTTCTTGTTTATTCTCAATGCAAAGTACATATTTATAGTAAACAATAACAACTACTTCCTAGACTCTAGGACACATGAATGATAACATGAGAACATGGGTTACTCTACCACTACTTACTAGACTTTAGGAATAATAAGAAAACATGTGAACATGCATGCAATAGTTAACTAGAATTGGTCTCCATATTAGCATGGAATTCGGACCATGAAGAGAGGTGACCAAGTCAAGACTTAATTATAAGACTAACACTTAAACTAAAGGAAACTTGATTTTCCACTTGTACTAATAGCCCGTGATTAATACTCCCTCGTGAAGATGAGCCTTGTCCGCAAGGCTCACATTGTTAAACTTTGTTCACGGAGATCCAAGGGTGGGTCGTGTCCGGTTTGTAGAAGAAGAAACTTGGGTTGGTTGCATTGGTGACCCAGCGGTATTTCTCGGACAATTGAAACAAAGGCCGTCAATACGTCGTTGTTGCATTTTGCAGGGTTAAGCGCTTGACCGGTAGTGTCTCGGAATTGGGGAAGGAACCGTTGTCGAGGTGACTTAGGTGGTGGTGAAGGTTGGTCATTTGTTTTGTCCTCGATAAGTTTCGAAAGACCGATGGCTTGGGTGATGGTTTGAGGTCGTAAAATGGCGAGTTCTTGCTGGATGTCTTGACGAAGACCCGAGACAAAACAATTTAGTAACGCTTCTGGTGGAAGCCCAACTATACAATTGCTCAATCGTTCAAACTCCGTCTGGTATGCGGTAACAGTGGAGGTTTGTTGAAGTTTGAAAAGCGCGGCTTGATGATTATCGTAAGTAGATGGACCAAAGCGTGTTACAAGGGCACGTGTGAATGCTTCCCAGGTGGTAAGGAGACGGTTTTTGACAAGGTACTTGTACCAACTTAGAGCATCTCCTGTGAGGTGAAAGGCAATCATGGAAAGACGTTGGGGTGGTGTGATGTTGTAAAAAGTGAAGTATTGATCGGCTTGAAAAAGCCAATCGAGAGAGTTTGATCCGTCAAATGCCGAAAGGTTGAGTTTGGGTGGCCGAAGTTGCAGCCCATGAGGAGGTGGTGGCGCGTTGTTTGGTGGTGGAAGCTGTTGGGTGCGTGCATTATTTTGAGCAATGGTCGAGATGAGGGTGGCAGTTTGTTCATATTGTGCTGCGAGTTGTTTCATTATGATATCGAGTTGTGAAGACGATGATTGTGTTTGGGTGGCCCTGATGTGTTCGTTGGTGATGGTCGTGTTGATGCATAATCGCGCGGATGGATTCAACGACTCTCCTTGGGCCGTTAGTCGCCTTCTCGAGCCCTAGTAGACTGTCAACAAAGAGAACTCGTTAGGAGTGGACCCGAGGCCGTAGCCCGGGGTCCACCTCCGACGGATCAAGTTAGTATCACGATGTAGCATATATCAAAATTAGGGTTAGAGATAACTCGTCATGTATTTATAGGACATGGATTAGGGTTTAGGTGTAGAGTGGGCAGATCGCCGGGCCCGACCCATTCTGGCCCGGTCCGGACCATACGTCCATAAGCCCCCAAGTTTAGTATGAGATAGCGCATGGCTATGTTATGCTAAACTTAAGTTCTGCTCATGGCGCGTGGGTGAAAGTGGATCCCGCATGTCGCATCACGGGTAGTGGAGTACCTTTTGTACCGATGGCGACGCGACATGGTGCGACAGAAGCGTGCTACAGTGGCGAAGTGGCGCTGCTATGCGTGACAAAGAGGTGTGACGAAGACGCGCTTACAGTAGCGGTCTTGTACCTTGGCGACAAAGAGGCGACGAAGACGTGCTTCGCGCGATTACATCCGTCTTTACAACCGGCAGAGGACGTCTCCCTGCGGCAAAGATGCGTGCGAATATTTAAATTCGCCCGTGTACCGAGCTTGCTCGCCTAAATATACCGCGCGATGCGCACGGAAGCGATGGTAGTATATACCTGGTAGCCCCCAAGTTTGATGGTGCTACTCATGTAGGAGCATTAAACTTATTTAATCGACTTTAGAAATTGATTCGTGGTCCCAAAGAACCTTGAATCGCCAAGTGGTCTGTGATGCTTTTAATATGAGAACACGAAACATAATTTATTCGTGGTCCCACGGATGGCGCCAACTTGTTGATGCATAATCCGGCGGGATTTGGATTCAACGACTCTCCTTGGGCCGTTAGTCGCCTTCTCGAGCCCTAGTAGACCTGTCAACAAAGAGAACTCGTTAGAGTGGACCCGAGGCCGTAGCCCGGGTCCACCTCCGACAGTCGAGTTAGTATCGCGATGTAGCATATATCAAAATTAGGGTTAGAGATAACTTTGTCATGTATTTATAGGACATGGATTAGGGTTTAGGTGTAGAGTGGGCGCATCTGCCGGCCCGACCCATTCTGGCCCGGCCCGGACCATACGTCCACGATCTGGGACGAGAAGTTTGGATATATTAGCGACCATGGTTGCCATTGTTTCTTCAGTGGTGGATTGTCTTTTTAGGAGGCATGGTAAGGAAAATGAAAGCACCAATTGATATGACTAAAAGTAATAATAGTCAATATCTAAACTAGATTACTCAATGAAAAGGAAGTACTCGTAACTAAAATAAACATACGAAACTTGGAACAATTTTTCTTCTTTCTTCTTGTTTATTCTCAATGCAAAGTACATGTTTATAGTAAACAATAACAACTACTTCCTAGACTCTAGGACACATGAATGACAACATGAGAACATGGGTTACTCTACTACTACTTACTAGACTTTAGGAATAATAAGAAACATGTGAACATGCATGCAATAGTTAACTAGAATTGGTCTCTATATTAGCACGGAATTCGGACTATGAAGAGGAGGTGACCAAGTCAAGACTTAATCATAAGACTAACACTTTTTTTTTTTTTTTTTGAACAAGACTAACACTTAAACTAAAGGAAACTTGATTTTCCACTTGTACTAGTAGCCTGTATCACTTTTCATGTTCTTTGTCTTTTAGCGAAAATGTCTGCATTTTCTTACGAAAATGGCGAGCAAAAGAAGAAGGCGAGCAAAATCAAAATGCTCGATGTGTCAATTTTGATAAATCTCTAAAAAAGTGTCAATTTTTGTAATTTTTGTTGGGAAGTGTTCATTCTAGTAATTGATTTTTATATCAAACCAACCATCACTTTTTATTTCCTTTCCCATTTTTCTTAAATCTAATAACCCCAACCAAGCATGCCCTTATAAGTATGATATATTTAATTTTTTAAAAATAAATAAGATGTTACGTTTGAAAATTTTATTTGTGCATTACGTTTGAAACAATTCGTATAACACAAACCCGTTTGGCCCATGCCTATTTAAGCTCGTGCCCATTTGAACTGTGGCATGTGCCCGCCTTTTTTGGCACCTCTAGTTGTTACATTCAATTTTTACGCATTGAAAGCGTTATTTCTTTACCAAACGTTGGGAACAAATCTACATATATAAATTAACCCAAACAAAATTATGAATTACGAGGCTTTCCTCAACCCGTGCGATGCCCGGTCTAGTGGTTGAGGGGTTATGTTTTTATCCATAATGTTGTATATGATGGTATTTAGATACCTATTAGAGAAGTTGCATTGTATTTATTATTTAGATGGCTAATAATGTTATTATTACTTTAGTTTATATTATTTTAGTGGAATCTATATTTAGATGCCTAATAATGTTACAAATTTATAGCAAAAGACAAATATTTCTATAATAAGCAATTTATGATGTCTGAAGTTTAAGCCTTGCTATTTAGGGAATTGTCCTAAATACATTATAAGGTAGTATAAATATCTAACACGTACATTTGAAATTTCAACATATGTACGATCATCACAAACATTTAACAATTTCCGCTAATCAACCTATATATACATTTTACGTGTGAAAAAATAATAAAAGCCAACTATTGCCCCCTTCGGTACGTATGTAAAGTTGATTACTTGATTCAATCTTGGTAATTTATTCAGTACACAAAAGATAAGATATGTTTATCTCTAAACTATAATGAGAAAGCTAGTTAATTAAACTATACTTAGATAACCCATATCAATAACTTAAGCCATGCATGATACATTTGAGAAGATGAAACTACTATATATTTATGTGTCATTAAAGGTTACATTTTAGCTTTTTTTTTACCATTCTATTCGTGCCCTTCGCCAATAAATGAGAATTAATTGAATACAAAGATATGATCAAATAATCGCTAAGCATCGTGGATCCAAATGAAATAATTGAAGCGATGACTATCATCATCAATGGTGGACAATAGCGGGAGAGACGATCATCGAGGCCATCGAACTCTTTGTGCAAGCTACTAACGTAGTTCCAAGTCTATTGTAATACTTTTGAAGCTGATGCCTACACCAAAACAATGCATACACGTTGCACAATAAATATATCAGAATTCAGAACCCGTATAATACACGGGTTTTAAGCAAAAAATTTAGTTTCATGTAGATCGAACTGTTGATAAGTTAAACATCCAGTTGGTTCCATATCTTAAACAATGCTCTTTCTCTTTATGTTTGAGCTCTTCTTGTGGTTTGATGTAAATAGATAAATTAAAAGCTTTATGTTATCCATGCATTAATGTTGCCATCAATAATCCAAACATATGGTCTGACTCATTTGAATTCAGACCCGAGAGGTTTCTAACCTCGAACCATAAGGATATAGATGTCAAGGGCACAAATTTTGAGTTGATCCCTTTTGGCGTTCACCATAATGACTGTCAAATGGATACATCACAAAGCTAACATGGTATTAGAAACATGCTTTTGCCAAATTTCTAAGACTCAAGGATAACATTTAAGTGAAATGGAGACTCATGGTTGCTTTTGCATCATTTTGCCAGATCACTTCTACGTTAGGTCTCACCATCATGAAAAATTAATGTTATTGCTTTTACCCTCAACCCGTGCGATGCACGGTCTAGTGGTTGAGGGGTGATGTTTTTATCCGTAATGTTGTATATGATGGTATTGCATTGTATTTATTATTTAGATGTCGCAATCATGAAGCACAAATGTAGTTTACCTATTGTTATGGAACCCATGACACATATAGCATAACCAAGAACCCCAAAAATATGTAGTCTTTCTCGTAAAATGATATATGCAAGTACAGCGCTGCAATACATAAGCACTTATTAAGAGAATCTGATTTAAAAAAATAAACAATCAATTAAAATTTACATTTTGATTTCTATCTTGCCTGATCATGATGGTGAGACCTCCAAGAGGAGTGACCATCCAATTCAAGTTTTAACATGTTTCCATGTTTCTGTCCTGCTGTCCTAATACAGCAGCCATTAGTCCTTTTTTTAGCTTAGATTTTGACGGCTTAAAGCTAGATTTAGGATTAGTTTTTTTTTGCAATCAGTTAGTTAGTAGTATGAGCTTCATTTGTGTTAGCTTATCTTTGTCTTTTGAGCTTATTCAGTTGCCTTTTAATGCCCTCAAAACCACCCCATCTGCCCTTATACCTGTTCTGTGTTGTTGTTTCACAGACCCCATCATGTCCCTTTTCTCACCCTCATAGCTCAAATAAGCTTGACAACTAATCAAAGTGGCTTTTTATGTTCTAGGGTTCATGAAGTTTAAGCGGTTAAAAGGCTTTATCTCTCAACATTTCATTGAATTCAATGTTTGTCGAAATAACTACGATATTAAATTCTAAATGACACTTGAAAGTTGAAACCATTAACATATAAAAAGAATATACAATAAAAATATTCAGATACAAATAAATAATGCAATTACAATCCTCAAACATAAAACGACTACCAATTTCCTTCCCATTACATTTGAAACTCGGATACCTCGTTAAAGTAATCATAACAGGGTATTCAACATCTTGGATAGAGGAGCGAACCTCCATATGATTTAAGCGAGTAATGATGCCACTCATGATCTCGACTCGGTGGTGGGAAGAAAGGGTGTGGGATCCATATCATCTTAGGCGGAGAAGGTACAAATCTCTTCATGAGTAATACCACCACTCATGATCTCTAACTCTGATGATGGGATGAGAGCGAGTGTGGGATTCGTATCATCTTGAATAATTAATCCATCATCATTAACATGCGTTATACCATACTTATAATCTGTGCATGCATGCAGTTAATTTGAGCAAGAAGATGCATACCAAGTTTCTCCCAAAACGAATTCTTTTCCTGTGGCCCACGCTTGGTAATCAAAGTTCAGGGTGCCATATTATCACATATTTCCCTACAATAAGACAACAAAAAGAAGTACAAAAAAAAAGACAGAAATATACACAGGGCATGAGCTTTAGCTTTTAAATGTTTTTATAACAATTCTCGAGCATAAAAATGGCTCATATAATATAACATTATTTTGCACTATTACATTCAATCGAATCATTTCTGCTCCAAAAGATTTATTCACATTTATATAGATTCTCACTCTCCCACCACATATACATGACTGATTCAAATAAACACAAAACCTACCAAAGCACTAATGCTTGGCATGACAACAATTTAAACAAACATGAAAGTCTATTTTGGTTTGTTCGCGCAAATGTAATGTCGATGTCACACGCCAGAAATTACTGCAAAATTTTGTTCTTTAAAAAACATATGTCATGCCATCTCCTAAGTCGCAAATATACTTTTATGGCGAGTATCATGAAACAATGCTTATTGGTGAACCATCTTAAAGCAGCCAAACTGGTTTTAGTCTTAGTTCTGATGATGATATCGACTACTACTTTTAAGGAGGACAACATTTGGCTGCCAAGATTTAAGGCTATTTTGAGGACCACTTTGTGTATCACTAAGATTCACTGAAATTTCACAATATTTACCAAATTTCAAAATATTTACCAAATTTCAAGAGCCACCTAAGCATACTAATAAGATCTTTTTGAGATACTTATTCAAAAATTTCTTGCTCACTAAATAAAGAACAATGGGACAGACAATAGTGTCAAACCGTTGGTATTACTTGAGAATGATACAATATTTGCATGACCATCGTGAAACGAACCATTGTTCGTCTGCTAAACAACAAATGATTTTTTATATCTCAAAACCCAGTGTCTTCAAAATGGATCTTTTCTAAACATAGAGATTTTAATGGGAAAAAATTTACCTTAAATTAAGTCATACAATATTGACGGTATGAGCAAATCAATAAGAGCTTGTCTTTTGCATTGTCTCTGTCAAAATCTTAAAACCTATATGCCTGCAGACATTCAGAAACCAATAAACATCAAGCAATCAATCAAACTCTCCACTTTTACAGTATCAATAGAAACACATTATTATGTTTTCTGTGGAATAAATACAATATCTCAAATAATCAACTTTTATGGTTGATATAAAGCTACGTATCTTGATTAGGAGAATGTTAGCCATTAGTCACCAACATACACACAATAAAGAGTTCCAATTGTGTAAAGAAGATAAGTTAGGACATAGTAACCTTTTCTCCAACACCACCGAGCACCACCAATTGTATGGCATATCCAAATGCATGGTATTTATACATGAAGCTTTACAATTGACAATAAATGGGATGATTATTAAGAGTCATCCAAAAGTTCTAATAACTCCATGTTTTTATACCTCCCATAAAACCATAAATTTCGTGTGCCTACGTTGAAGAGAGACATTTCATGCGTGTCATTCAATTCACCATATTCATAAATCGATGTATATTTGTGTGGCTTTAGATAGGTTGTACCGTACATGATTTTGTGCACAACCCCCCTTGCACATTAAATTAAGGGGGATAAGCTTTAAGTAGTATAGATTTGCTATACAAAACCCACCGAGCAATAGTTCAGCCATACTAAATAACATAATTCATACGTAATTCTTTTCATATTTAAAATACTTATTTATTTAATGCACAGTAAATAAACATGCAAATTACCTTGAATATATATGATTTTTAATTTAATAAAATCAAGTTTCTTTTTATATTCATCTTAACTATTGTCGGGTTGGCATTGTATAACAAATCCCAATTAAGAATCACTCAGAAATAGTATGAATGAGCTAAAGAACTAGTTGTTGACTTACAGCGTTGGTCCGCAATGAGTGCGCAACGAACATTACATCCCCACTACCACTCCGTGCCCAAGTCCAACAACAAAGTCTTGATACCTTTATTTCACAGGCCAAAATAAAAACTTATCTAAACCAACAAACAATTGTAGATTCAAAAGAGTTGCCCATACATGGATAGGGTAAGGGCATAGAAGAAAAGAAAACCATTAAAAACAAAACATTTTATAAGCAACATTTTTCATATGGTTAAACTTTCAAGTGTTCTGAAAAGCCAAGTTACAAAAACAGACCATACAGTAAGAGTTCATTCTCGCACAATTGGACGACTAACCCACAAATTTGTTGCTCATATTTGTTCGTCTGTATCAGAACTCGATTTTTTTAAAAGCAACTATTCACAAACTTCAAAAATGAACAGCAACAGACACCTTTAACAGGTGACAGATCCGGGTGGATTCGAACCACCAACCCCCTGAGATATCCCAGGCGCTCTTTCCATTTCCGAGCTCACGGATCTAGAAACACGTTGTCGGTTCAGATCTAGAAGCAGATATTGATGAGGCGCTGAAATGTATCAATCCCTTTTACCTAAATTCAACAATTTCAGTTGATCTAATAACAGACCTTCGTTTGATCTCCACTTGGGATGCCATGGACTCAAATTATGAACACTTCAACACTTTCTTCAGAGACACCTTTGAAGACTGCTAATTTGATTAATCTTTACCCCCAAAGAGGTAGAAGGTCGACCCAAAATGGAAACAAAATTTAGGTTTTCTCGGATAATAATTTTAAATTTGCAGAAAGCAATAAACATGTTTAGAATTAAAAATTTTCCTTAAGAAAAGCCGGTTTTCCCACAGTTACCTAAGAAAATATCATTTGAAAAAGTTTTTTACAACTAAGCACAACCATATTACAAAACTTATTCTATCTCGTCACAGTTGCACATTATTTAGTGCAATAATGGAGATGCCAGCAACAAAGTTTGTAACAAAATAGAACAGCAATAATGGAAATGCCAGCAACAATTTTTTTGTAACAAAATAGAACATCTAGTAAATTTACTAAAACCCAATATTTTTTGCAAAACAGGGAAAAATAAAATATACCTAACCTGAATTGTAAAAATGTTTACCTTTGTTATATACAGCCGTATTTAAGACGACCAGCTGCCCATCCTAGAGAACCCATACCTCAACTAGACTAAAACCTAGTTTGCCCAATTCCAAATTCTTCACCATGAGTTAAGTTATATGACGGCAAATATTAAATTTACTTTCATAGATTGTCAAAAACAGAGACCAACAACAAAGTTACTTGCAAAGAAGCTAACAACCCCCGACCAAATGGACTTCCATAATAATAATCATGCAGCAGGAGACCAGTTGATTATCATCACCACAAGTCACAACAGCAATCTCATCAAAGAATCAGTTGTTCAAAGCAATCCAAGAGATCACAGAACCACAACAATGCTAAAAATGAGACCACCCACCCGATAGTTATGTCAATGTCATCCCATCAACTGTAGAAGAGCTATAAATGCAGAATGGTGACCACCTGATAATAATACAACCAAAAGCACAAGCAACATAGCAGCAGTATACTAATGGTATCAGCGGGTAGACCACCTTTGAGCAAGAGAGAACCAATTCTATACATGTACACTTGACGTCAGTAGCAAACAACCAAACAGCATTGCTCGACCCGAGAAACCACCACCCTTTTGAAGGAAAAGAATAAACTCAGCGAAGAGTCACCAGCCATTCATATTGTTAACAGCTAAAGTCTCCCAAAAAAACCAAGGGAACAACGGCAGAAACGTGCCAGCAGCGGCTGACTGTTAATACATTATAATACGCAACATCACATCGCCATCAGCAGCAGCCCGCCATAGAAACATTGTGTAGACGCAGCATAACCCAACCCTAGAAACTTGTTTGTTGAATGATGAGCTTGAAAACAGCAACATTGCCAGCAGCAGCTCCAGCAACCAAAATACCGCCAACTTCAAAAGAGATATCAAACTAAATCGGAACATTGTGCTTAATGAAGTTATCCCTTGCAAGGCCTCGATAAGTATCTCAAAATTCAACCAGAAAGGTCAAAAGAGAAAGATTATCACTACAGTACACAATACATAAATTTCAGCTCATAACTACAAAGCTCAACTACAACCTTTGCTGTCCGGAGAAAACTTGCACCCGAACCAAAAATCTACCAACAATAACCAATACTATAATAAAGCAATAAATCATTCTCTGAGGAACAGTAAGCAAGATAGATCCATATATAACAACTATCCACAAACATCCCTTGGAAATATAGAGATTAATTCCTTTAACATTTTTAATAGCTGTATTACACTCTTAAAATGGAGTAAAGCGACGACAGGCCGTGTTTGCTTTGATTTTGTAACAGTAAAGTAGTACCAGTGTTTAGTGTTTTGCAACATCAGTGATCTTGTATCCTGATATAAATGTTGGATTTTTGTCGGATCTAGTTGCATTCACTTTTAGATATAACCTCTTTTGAATCAAAACTATTGATCAAGAGCATTAAGTTGAGAGCTTGTGTTTGAATTTGAGCTAGTCTTATTCCATACTATTGAGCTAGCTTGCAAACTCGTGATTGAATTAACTTGATTTGAAAACTGTAACAAACATATGGTCTAGCGGTATGTGACTGTGAGTTACCAGTCGATCAAAATTTTATGGGTTCAAATCTCAATTGCAAAATGTGTTGCTAAAAGATTTGAAAATTTGTGTTCTATACCTCTATCTAGTGTCATGGCCTGGTGTCATATGAACTTGGACCTGTGGCGTAAATGGTGCAAAAATAATATAAGTAGTTGATTTGAGTGTACCTTTTAATGAATAGCTCATGTTAGGTTGATCTTGATGTTGCTCAACAGATAAACGTTGTCAAGCGTGAGTATATCACATCTATGTTAATTCGATGTTGTTGACCGCATACATGTCAGGTTTGTTGATGCCACAATTTGAATGGTTCGGAGTATGGGCCTTTAAGTACACACAGACACACCCGACCAAAAGAGGCGCAGACACCAGAGGAGAGATCCCGGGCAAACCCCCGTGCGACCTCTCCTCTGCAACCAAAAATATTTTTTTTATTATGATAAAAGGTGACCTGCCATGCGAGCGCACCCATCATGGCATAGATCAAACAACAACGGTGTCTGTAATGGACATAGAGAACTCTTAAAAGAGCCCCGTTACATCCAGTTACATATTACTCTACATACAAACCTGAACACCATAAACTTGATGATCCCATCAATAAATCAACATAAATTCCAAATATACCAAACACCGAATCAAGAATGTCACATCTCAAGATCCAACCGAAAGATGACACGAGTATGCCTGACATAATACCTGCAACATTGAATCCATTAGAGATAGCCACGCAATTTCTGACAGTTATAGCTATTCAACCAACGAATTAAACTTATCAATGTTGTAAAACTCGGCGTAGGCTACCAGTTACTCGACGAGTAATCGTTGGATGGGTAGGCGCCTATGTGATTCAGAGCTACACGCTAGACCGCAGGCTACTACTTGGATTTGAAGTAATATGTTCATGTCGGCTATTTGAATTATTAAGTTCATGTTATATACATAACTAAGAAGAGGCCTGATAACATACAGGGTTAATATACAAATATGTCAGTAAACTTGAAAAAAATGTGTCTAAGGGAACAAACTTTTATTTTCATTTTGTTTATAAGAATAATATTGTTCCATAATTTTAATGTTAATCGGAGCAACTTCAACAACCAACTGGGCTAGCTCAGTTGGCCACTAAGTTTTCAGGGAGGTCTCTACGGTTTTTCATGAGTTAAAGTAAAATAAAAATTCGTTATCTTGGTCGCACATATTTGTCTCTACAACTACTATTCAAGTAAAAAGCCTAATAAGTAATAACATAGAGCATTGATTGGCATGCCTAAATCATGTACCTAATTATATGACTAATCTTATTCTATTGGTGACAGTAGATGGACACGCTTCATCACAAACCAATAAAACACTTCCACATCCCTTTAGGCCTGAAATTAGAGTATTGCTACATCCACATATAATTTACAAAAACAAATCCACACAAAAGAGTTGGCAACATATGATTGGTGTGATGAAAGAGAAGAGGGAGAAAGTAAATAAAAATACACTAATCATATGTCGCCAACTTGTGTGGATTTGTTTTTGTAAATTGTATGTCTGAAATTAGGCACACATTTAAGCCCTCAAATCATTTTCCAATAACATATACAACCGTAGTGAATAGTGAGTCTATATTAAGAGGCCTGATAAATATAAAATGAAAACGAATAAACAGAGATAAAATTCATTAAAAAAAAGAAAAAAAAAAATCCTAAATTGTACCTTCAATTAACGCGCTCACGGTCAATGATACATCAAATCACGGTTCAATGACACCACACATAGATCGGTAACCGATCTATGTGAATAACGTGATGATTGAATCGAATATGTTGGGATGGATTGGAGATAAAATAAACGATCTTCCATGTGTGTTATCGTTTTTCGACGAGATGAGAGTTTGAGATGTTGTGAATTGGGTTTTATACAAGTTAGGTTGTTAAATGGACGGATGAGATTTAAACTAGAGATGATGATCTAACGGTTGGTAAGGAATTTGTGACGTGTTGTTACAAGGAATTTCTAGTATGGCGGTTCGCACGAGAAACTCGGCAATTTCGTTACTTGGCGGGTAAGATGAGATATTTTTTCTTTAGAAAATGATAAATAGGCTATAATAGTTCTAAAAAGATCACTGTAACGATAAACGAATCAGACATTAAGTCTCCTTAAGCCTTTTTAATTGCGCGTACGATCAAAGTTCTTTTCTTTATCTCGACCATTTTTAAGTCAATTGAATGATGATCCGACCAAAAAGACGCAACTCCACTGACCTATATGGAATTTTAGTTATTTTACTTCATATATTTTGCGCAGTTTGTTTTTTTAAAACTTTAATGGTGCCTTTGATATAGATGTTGATATGCAAATCATTTTATTTGATAAATATATCGTCATGTACAAGTTATATAGCACATTATACAACATTTTAATATACAAAATGTGATGTGTGTACATCAGAATGAGTGGTTTATGTATCAACTATTGGGATTTAGGCTTCAAGTCATGTTTAAGCACACATGAGATAGATTTACGGTGTATTATAATGTGAGATGAATAGTTGTAAATCAAATAATAATAAGAGTAGTTAAATAAAAAATAATATCAGGCTTTTGTTGGTTAACCGATTCACAAAATGAGACACCATGATCTTTATACAATAGCTAAGAATAACAAGATAATAACAAAAATATGACTTAATTACATAAATTGTCTTTGTTATTTACACTTATACTCATAGCTATTTTAAAAGTTGAATAATTATGTTAGTCGTCTCTGTAGCTGTCACTTTTGCATGAACCGGTATTTTAACCAAACGAGCGTCTGTTTAAGCCGTTAAATCTTGACAGGTGCGGGAGACGTGAGGGCATTATCGTCCTTTTATGTTTATACTAAACCACTGAGACGATTTATGTAACTGGAACTTAAAAAATATATATATATACCGCAAGGACAATTTATGTAACTGATTTTTTTATGTATCTCATTCCCATCCTACATTAACAAAAACACACAACTCCTACATTACCACCACTGCCAAACCACGCCTCCGTCAAAACCCGCCTAGTCATAATACATGTTAACATATACTCTCTCCGTCCTAAATTTATTGTCCTCTTTTGACTTTTTAAAGTCTATCTTTATCAACTTTAATATTTAATATTTTTGTTTGTGTTATACAATACTTGATGAAAATTATATAAATGAAAAATACATTTTAAAACCAATCCATTCATATATTTTACAGCAACAATTATATAACACAAATGAAAATATTTAAGATTATAGTTGAAAAAATAAGACTTCAAAAAGTCAAAAGAGGACACTTATTTTGAGACGAAGGTAGTAATAATGAGCTAGGGTTTTATCTTCTATAGCGATCCAATATATGAATTAACCTACTTATAGAACCACATTGTTAGGATTCTAACAGGAGACCTAAACAATTTAATTGATGTCATTAACATATAGTAATAAGATAAAGACAACCGTACCTCGATTAAACGATCAAATAATTGCATATCGATACACATCTCATAAATAGAAGAAAAGGGGTAAATGGACGAGTGTGATTAAAAGTAAGGATGATGATCTAATGGTTGGTATCGTAATGTCCGTTCAAAATAAAGGAAAACAACTTTTTCGAAGACAACAAATTATATCCACTTCAAAACTCAGTATAACATGGCGAGGGGGTCTTACAACAAACAAGAGCTTTTCCATTGTAAAATCATACATAGCAATCAATGATTTCCTAAAAAATAGATGTGACCCAATTCCCCAGTTCAGAATGCATTAAGAAAAACCCTCCATAGAACTATCAAATACTGTACAAGACATCTTATAAATAATTTTTTCCATATGCCTATAAACTTTTAAAGTATGTACAAAAGAGCCAAGGATACATTCACAAGCCAAGATCGCTTCAACACCGCATATACATTGTAGGTACTATGTCAAACAACAATGGGACAATTAACCCACTGGTTTCCTTATACAATATCTAAAGACTCTGGTTCTAAACTATTAACTCGAGAATTTCAGAGAGGTAGGAGGTTCACCAACAGACACCTTTAACATGTGACAGATCCGGGTGGATTCGAACCACCAACTTCCTGAGAAATATCTCAGGCGCTCTTACCAATTCAGAGCTCACGGATCTAGAAAATAAGTGTTGGTCCAGGTCTAGTAGCAAAAGTTGAGAAGGAGAATAGATGTGTTAAACCATTAAACACGATAGTTTTAATGATTTGATCTCCATTTGAGGTGCTAGACTTCTATTGAAATCAAAGTTTTAATGATTTGATCTCAACTTGAGGTGCCAGACTTCTATTGAAATCGAAGCCGACACTTTGGGTTTTCAGAGACAAGTTACCCTAGACAACAACCAATTTCGGGGGTGTTTCTTTTTTATGTTAATAACTCTTAATGGGGAGATAATGGTGGGGCCACACATATAATATGTTTTTTTTCTGTTAAATGGTCTATATGAGGAGATGAATCAAATGGTGCTCCACCCCATTAAGGGTGCGCTTTGTATCCAACTATGGGAATAACATTATGACTATGAAAGTGATTAAAGGTGTTTGTTTAAGATGAGAGTCCCACTACTATGGTAATGAATGAGAGAGATAATTCATGGAATGGATCTTTCATTGGTGAAGAACCCACAACTACTATCAAACACATACTCATCATCATTCATGGCGGTGAGGTGTGAAATGTCCAAAGAAAAGATTGGCTAAATAAGACATTTTTAAGATTTGATATTTAATTTCTTCCTTTTTGAAATGGTACATATAACCCATTGAAAACTTAAATGGGCATTAACTAAGACATTTTTTTTCCTCAATTGTAGAACATTATGATCATTTTAAAGAATTTTTTTTATATAATATATTTAAGTTTTTAATATAAATAAGATATTACGTTTAAAGAAATTTATTTCAATCATTTTGCGCCTTTTATTAAACATTTGATAATATGCTTAGTTTAGTACGTCTTGGTTAGTTCGTCTTCTTACCCGCCTGTTTGCCACCTCTAATGACAAAGATACCAAACGCACACTAAGACTTATTATCAGGATTAATTTATATATCAGCCTCTTTCATGATTAATTTCATATATATCAAAGTCTGAGTATTGAATCGATAACGTATAAATGCTTTTAATCGTGTTTGGATATATAAATTTCTAACTAAAAGGAGGAGATATAAATCGCTTCTATTAATGTAAAAAGAGCCACCCACTTAATCTAGAAATAAAAAGAAACAAACCCTTCATTACTCTTCGGTCGTTACCTCCAAAACATAAATTTTCGAAGTCCAATTGGTTAAAAACACAACCTAATTTAGATTTTTACAATATCTTATTCATCCCGTTTTACGAAAAAATAAGGGAAAACCTGTTGTACCTTTTTTTGGCTAGAAAATATACCTTGGCCGAATTTAGTAAGTTGTTTGCCCTCCATGTATTGCCCACTTAATACACATCAGTGTTTAGGAAGAACAATTGTAGATACAACAGAACTAATCCGCTTCCAGAATTATACTACCAAGAACCAATTCACAATTGTTAGTTTTACGACAGCTGTAAAGTGTAACTCTAGTCCCAAAAACTAGTAACACTAAAAAAAATGTATTACAGAAGACTAGTATTTTAAATGAACAGTTAACTATCATCAATAAGCATAAGAACCACCTTTAAACCAATGACCACCTGTAATAATATAAACCACCTGATAATAAGCATAAGAACCACCTTTAAACAGCAACACAATAACCAGTTCTACATGTACCCTCATGTCACTAGTAAACAGCCAAACCAAATCGCTTCACTTGCGAAACCACCACGCTTGAGAGGAAAAACATCATCTCACAGAGCAAAGTGCAAACCAGCCATTGACATCTGAATTCAACCGGAAACAAACAAGGCAACAATGGCAGATAATGCACAAAAACATTTATCAGATAATGAGCATCGTCAGCAGCATCCAACGGTAGAAACATTCAAAAACAGATCGGCACGTCACCAGCAGCAGCAGCCCCCCACCGTAAGTGCTTTTTATAGATCAATGCATCACCAGCGGCAGCATAACCCAACCGTATAAACAAACTGTAGAATAGCAAGCTTGAAAACAGCAAAACGCATCACCAGCAGCAGCATCAGTAGCAGCAACCCCAATAAACCAAGAAACCGCCAACTTCATAAGCAATATCATAACCACATTGTGCCGAAAAGGGTACGAGTTGTCACCCCCTAATAAAGCCTCAATACTCATCTCTTACCAGAAAAGTCACAAAAGAAGATTGTTGCAACAATACACAATACAAATAATTCGAACTCATTACCACACAGCTCGACGGTAAACACCACAATACAAGCTTTGCAGTCCAGTATAAATCACGACTAACATAGAAGGATTGCACCTGATCCAAAATTCTACCAACCATAACCAGTACCACAATAAAAGGAAATGATCATCAGCCAATATAAATTCATAAACATTAATTACCACAATCTGGCCTCGCATCAAGGTTGTTGATTTCCCCAAAACATGTTTATAAGCTGTATTGCACACATCAACAGGTCTTTTAATGAAGCACGCCCTGATAGGATATTAGGATGTATTCGCGTCAACTTAGCAAGTACGTAAACTAGGGCAATATTTTTGCAATATCAATGACCATGTATCCTGATAAAACTCATGATTCCATGTAAAATATTCGAAGAGAATAGATATCTCATAAATATGTTTAAGCGGCCGACGTGTTATCATGTTTTATATACAATGTGTGAACATTTGTATTCCTAAAGGTTAGAAACTTGTGTTTGATCAAGTTTAGGCATCATACGGACAGAAACTATCGTATATAGTGTAAAACTAGAGCAGTTTGATTGAGAGTACCTTTCGATGAATATCACGGAACTTCAATATTGGCGTTGTTCAGCAGATAAATTTTGTCAATCATGATGTATCACATATACATTGTTACTTGGATGTTGTTGACCGGCTACATACTGTTGATGCCACAATTTGAATTGTATGGATCATAATCTTTGAGCACGCACAGAAAAACACAGCACAGACCCACAACCCCCAAAAGAGGCTAACACACCACACCAGAGGAGAGATCCCTGGCAACCCAGTGCGATCTCTCCTCTCCAACCAAAAAATATTTTTTTATTAGGATAACAAGGTGACCTGCCATGCGAGCGCACCCATCATGGCAAAGGCCAAACAACAACAACAAAGTCTGTAATAGGACATACATGACTCACATTAAAAGCCACGCTACATCCAGTCACATACTCGCTATACAAACAAACCTGGCATCAATAGCCACACTTCAAGTCCTCCATCATTACCTCAATATAACATTATTCTCATCAATAACCAATCGTCTCGGTTTGCATCTGGCGGCGATATCATAATACCTGCAACAGTAAATCGATTAGGTATAGATACACAGCAACATTAGATCAATTAAGTGTAGATAAACAAGTATTAGAACTATAACACGGTTATAGCATTCAATAAACGAATTAAATTAAACTGATTATATAACCATGGGGGTCCTAACAAATAAACAAACAGTTAAATCATCACCAACAAATAGAAAGATGAATCGAATCATACCTTCAATTAACGCTCTGGCGATCCAAAACTATTTGAATTAGATCCATCGTCAACAGTGAACACCACAATATAAGCTTTGCTGTCCAGTATTAATTACGACTAACATAGAAGGCTTGCACCTGATCCAAAATTCTACCAACCATAACCAATGCCACAATAAAAGCAATAAATCCTTCTCTGAAACCACAATTTGCCCTTTAAACACACCCAGGTTGATTCCTTTCGACATATTTATGAATTGTATTGCACACATTAACAGGAATTGTAAAGGAATAATGCCACCACGACAAGACATGATGATTTTTACTCCCCAATACTAATACACTTCTCATAAAGTATGTTACAGCTTGTTCATGATCAATAAGCTGAACGGGAGGCAAATATTAACTTATCATAAATCATATATATATTAAGAACAAGAACAAAACAATAACATTAACTAATTAGAAATCCTATATAAATAAATAACAAAAATTGAAGATAATACCATAAACCTTTCAGAAATCCTATATAAATAAAAAACAAAAATTCAAGACAATACCATTAACTTAATAGAATGACACTTAAAATTGTGTCTTAGTCGTAGATTTTCATCTTTCCAACACAAACACGAACAGGTCGAATGTCAGCCTTAGGTTTTTCATATTCTTTAGTATTTTCAATAAGATTCATACTACCCATAAGACGTTCAATATTGTAGAAGAAATGCAAATATTCTTAAAAGAAAATTAACAATTAGCAAGTAATTTAAAAATATATATATAAAAAGGTTTTAAAATATAAAACAACTTACCTTCATTAAAAATTTCATGCCCATCAACCTCAACACCATCTCTATTAAACAAAGATAATCGAAATCTCATATCACCAAGATGACATAAAATAATCTTTTGACCGATAAAAATTCTTTACACATATATAACATCTCCCATGCGACACCCTCAAATCCAAATAAACACCATGGATAGTATTTTGTGAAACAACATTCATCCTTAATGGTGAAACATTATTCATCATGATAAAAATCCTTTAGCAAATATCTATAACAATTTTAAATAAATTCAAAATCTAACAAAATAACTAATTAAACAATAATTGAAAATAATACTTATTTGCATCACGCATGAGGAAGCCACTAATAAGCATGAATGATTGTATCCTCTATAATTAAAAAAATTATCGATACACGTGCCTTCAAGATCATAAAACCATACAAGCATATACTCACAAGTCATGTGTCAAGACAAGATATTCCAACCATACATCAATTGTTTCAAATAAGCAAATTCCAACCACATTCAGTCTAAAATTTCATAGTTAAACAATAAACATTAACACAAAAAGTGAGCTTGTTCTCCGTATTAAGAATGTTAATCATCATTCACAAATTATTTGTGATTAACGTTTCAAGTTGTCTTTCTTATTCTCCATCTTTGAACGTTTAAACCGTAATGGTAATTCATCATCACATGTTTCACATTTATGATGATTCGTGGTTATCTGGTCGTCTATGCCATTTTGCCAATTCTACGATACTTGAGATTGGATGCTTACCAATTTCGGCTTCAAAATGGCCAACGTAGAATGAAGGGCCTTGGAAATTACTATTTGGAGTGAAGCAAAACAAGGTTGTCAAGATCGGGATCCTACCCAGGATCGTTTTCGTCTTTGCAAGATCGTGATCGTAAGATCGGATCGGGATCTTAAGATCCTACTCTAATGTTATTTCTTAATAGTTTATGCAATTTTATACAAATCTACAAATTCTAATCAAGGTTTAAAAATACGGAAGGCGAGCCTCGAGGCGTTTTCCCTTAGCCTCACGAGGCGTAAGCCTCGAGGCGAACCGAGGCGTAAGGTTGAGGCGGAATTAAAAAAAATATAGAAATTATATATCTAATATCTTATATTAAAAAATACTTAGCATCAAATAAAGTTCATAATTAATCAGTGAAATCATCCTACATTGCTAACAACAGGAGGTTAGATCTTCGCAAGGTTATAAAGGAAGGACTAATTATGTAAATCGTAAAATATTGCAGGTGACAAATGCAAGTTTAAAACTTTTCTTTGGTTTTATATGTGTTTCTTTGACTATGCCCCCACAACACACACATAAATACACTTTTACACGAACATTTCTCTCTCTCTCTCTAAAATTCGGTGACCGGAACCTCCACCTTGCCTTCTCGGCCAATATTCCGCCACCACACCGGAAAATTACACCACCTATACCAAATGATAGATCGTCGAAAGGAGATGATTTTGACATAGGGTACGCGTGGTGAAACCCACCGACGCGCCCTAGATCTACATTTTAAGTTTCTGCACTTTTGGGTTTTGCCTCTTAGCCTACACCGCCTCACGCCTCTTCCGCCTCATACCGCCTCATTCAACAGAGGCGACGTCCAATATACCACCATGAGCGCAGCCTCATATGCGACTTATGCCGCCTCGCCTCGAGCGCGCCTCAGCGCCGCCTCACACCGTTTTTTAAAACCATGATTCTAATATATTATAACCATAAAATACTATGAATGTTTCATATAAATATTGTCCTAAATTATGATTATAAAATGTTTAAAAAGATTAACATGTTGTTTTTTGAATTCTACAAACAAACGACCCATAAATTTGTAGTTTTTTAGTTTGTAATCCGAGAAAAGTAAGATCGGATCGGATTAGATCGTAAGATCGTATGGTAAAGATCGGGATCCTATAAGATCTTAAGCCTGCAAAGATCCTATGTAAGATCGGGATCGTTTTTGCTTTGCAGTATCGTAAAATCGTAAGATCCTAAGATCAGGATCGGGATCCTGACAACTATGAGTCTTACATCATATATGCTATTTAGGTAGCATATGAAATTACTATTTGGAGCCAATATAAAATATTCAAAACTGATTGACCATACAAGAGGTACCACAACAAGGTCCATATGCAAGGTACAACCCTTGAGCTAAAGGAGTATACCATTAATATGGAACCTGTTGTGACAGCTCGTGTATGGTCAATCACTTTTGAAGATTTTATATCGACTCAAATAGTAATTTCATATGCTACCTAAATAAGATATATGATAACCTTCTCGCCCGCAAGCATAATGAGCGAAAAGGTTACATGGTGAAATTATTATTTGAGTGAAGCAAAAGGTTACCTCAGATATGCTATATAGGTAGCATTTGAAATTACTATTTGAGTCAATATAAAATATTCAAACCGATTGACCAAACACGAGGTGCCCAACATGGTCCGATGCAAGGTACACCCTCGAGCTAAAGGAGTATGTCATGAATATGTACCATGTCGCGATGTACGTGTATGGTCAATCACTTTGAAGATTTTATATCGACTCCAAATAGTAATTTCATATCCTACCTAAATAGATATACGATGTAACCCTTTCGCTCAAATGAGCTACGCCTTAAAAATCACTTCCAAAATATTTGTCGCTTGTAAATCAAGCAACAATCCTAGAGTTAATTGGGTCACCTCAAGTTTTAAGATGTGCGGGGGCTTTCTTTAAAGCGAGGTCCTTCATTCTACGTGGCCATTTTCTTTAGAGTTATCTAGTCGACTATAATGCTTACTATTTAGGTAGGTAGCATATGAAATTATTATTTGAGCCAATATAAAATATTCAAACCGATCGACCATACGCGAGAGCCACAACGAAGTTCATATGCAAGGTATACCCTCGAGCTAAAGAAGTATACCTCAATATGAACCCGTCACAACAACCGTGTATTGTCAATCACTTTGAAGATTTTATATTGACTCCAATAGTATTTTCATATGCTACCTAAATAGCATATGTAGGTCTTTAAAAAAAGGGTCAATTTCATTTATATCCTTGTAAAACTTCAATATTACGTCAATATCCTTACAAACTTCATAATTACACCAATATCCTTCAAAAACTTACAAAATACTCAAATATGTCCAAATATCCAATTTAATTTTAATTTTATTATTTACAAATTAATAAGTTATTCATAAAAAGAAGTATTACCTTTTTACCCTTTATGTCTAATTTACTTTGGTTTATGTATTCTTGTTCTTCTTTTAGATCTTTCCTTTTTCTTCATTAAAACCCCACTCCTTTTCACATATTAAGATCGAAACATGCATCATCAATTACGTAGTTGAGTTATCTTGATTTGTGATTGACTAATAATATAAGGTCACTTATATACTATTAAAGTTTTGCCCTCCACATGAGTAAATTACTCATTTACATTTTTGTTGAAAATAAGAGCACTAATATTGCAAATTCAATTAAGTAGCTCGAGCAAATTAGACAGATACATACTGATAATGTATCTACGAATACAATAAGTGGAGGGCTCTTGTTTTGATGGGATCTTGATTATCATGTAAACCAACACGATTATACTATTTTGATTCAATATTGATAGAATTGTTTTGAAATTAAAAATAATTTGGAAGAGCATTTCAATTCAAGGAAGAAAAAGAAGAGTTATGAAGAAGACCAGCAGATATTACTCAGGAGTCAGGAGTATGTGATGTTTCATTTTTTGTTTGATTATCCTAAGAGGGTAAAGAGGTAAAAGACTCTTTTGATTAATATAGAGATAATAGCTTTTAATATTAAAATCATTTAATTAAGTCATAATTATTTATTTAGATATAAATGTGTATTTGTAAGCTTTAAAAGGATATTGATGTAATTATGAAATTTGAAAGGATATTGGTGTAATATTAATGTTTTGTAAGGATATAGATGAAATTATCCCTTAAAAAAAAACACTTTCAAAATATTTGTTGAGCATTCTTTTCCCACAAGTACCGTAGAATTGGCAAAATGGGTCAAAAAAGGTGACCTGGTCAATTTGCTTATTTGAAACAATCGATGGGCATGAGCATTCTTTTCCCACATGTACTGTAGAATTGGCAAAATGGGTCAATAAAGGTGACCTGGTCAATTCGCTTATTTGAAACAATCGATGGGCATGAAATTCTTAATGAATGTAATTGTTTAGATATAGATACACAACTACATTGGATCAATTAAGTGTAGATAAATGACTATTACAACTATTAACACGGTTAAAGCATTAAATAACGAGATGAATCGAATCGTACCTGCATTTAACACTCTGGCGATCCGAAACTAGTTAAATCAGATCCATCGTCAACAGTGAACACCACAATATAAGCTTTGTGTCCAGTATTAATTACAACTAACATAGAAGAAGGCTTGACCTGATCCAAAATTCTACCAACCATAACCAGTAACACAATAAATAAAAGCAATAATAAGCACGGTGATTATAAACAAATAGCAAAATAGAAATAATAATTAAATACCCTTAACATTTAACTAATAGATGAATTGAATCTTACCTTCAATTAACGCTTTGGATAATCCATCGGTTTTCTAAAAACACGACCAATTAATCGATCAAAACCTGAATAACGTGATGATTGAATCCAATATGTTGGAATGGATTGGAGATATAATAAACGATCTTCCATGCTTGTTATCGTTTATCGACTAGATGAGAGTATGAGATGTTGTGAATTGGGTTTTATACAAGTTAGGGTGGTAAATGGACGGATGAGATCAAAAGTTGGGATAATGATCTAAGGCTGCCCCATAAGTTGGGATAATGATTTAAGGGGTGTCAATAAACTCATGCCTCACCACCCACCAATAATTTCATTCCACCTAATCTGATACCTCACTCATACCTTACCATAGTTTTTTAGTTGCAATGATCATTTCATACCTCACTCATTTTTTTTATTTTTTTTTAAATTCATAATTATATTAAACAATTAAATAAAAACACAATATTTCATTAATAATAAAAAAAAATACATTATACGTAAAAAAAAAATTACATCACCGTTGAAATAAAAAGAAAATTAAACTAGTCATCGGGGTATGCTAAGTTTAGAGCCGCCAAATGCTCAGAAGATCAAATCATAGACGATTATGGATATCTTCGCCTAAGAACTCCTCGTAGAAGGCATCGTCATCGTAAACTCCGTGCCACGTACGATCCATTATATGAACCGTGATATTGTCATCCCGTCGCCTTTTAAAATCATATTGCATAGTATAATACACGCATAAACGAGTCGATTCTTTTCGACCGACATAGCCGTAGAGGACGGACGACTATCATCCATTTTCCTTCATACGCCCAAAAGCTCGTTGGACATCCTTTCTTGCAGACTCTTGTAGTTTTTTGAATCTCTTTTCCTCGGTCATGGGAAACTTATATGCTTTAACCAACGTTGAATATGTAGGATAGATTCCATCGAAGATAATATCCACGTTCAGAAGTCGCCCATTTACAAGAAACGAACTGCATTTGGCGCTGCTCCATTTCGCCAAGAAGATACAACGGAGATTGATTCAAAACATTGATATCGTTATTCGCACCGGAGGTCCAAAAACGAATGCCAAAACCACAAATCATTTGAGCGACGCTTCAAGCATAATAGTCTGGTATCGCGATCACTCTTTATATTGGCCTCTCAATGCTCAGGACAATTTCGCCAAACGAAATGTGTACAATCAATGCTACCAAGCATTCCAGAATGTGATGTTTTTCTTGATGTGCCTCGAATAACCGGTAACGTCATGGGTTATCTACCACGAAGAACTCTCGACCGTATAACGAATTACCGCATGGCAAAAATGATCAAGACAATCTCCTACAAAATATTAAAAAATATATATACGAAAATACAAAAAAAATACGAATTTATATATATTAAAAAAAAATACGAAAATACAAAAAAATAAAATAAAATATCGGACGTTCTTCGTGACATGTTTAAATAGTCATCAAATCTATCCGGAGGTTCACCCATTGCGAGTTGTCGAATGGCCGATGTGCATTTTTGTAACGCCGTGAAACTTTTTTCTTCCTCGCCTCGGCCTCTTTAAACCATTCAAACGCCGCTCAACATCGCCAACAATTTTAAAACAAGCTTTTGCTCATTCAAATCTTTCACGAAAAACATTGTGGGAAACTTTGGTCGCTCGACTAAATAGTCATTCATTAAAGTTTCTAATGCTTTATCACGAAAGGGTCAAAGAATGCCCCGAGTATTGCTTGAGCTAGCGGTGTCTTCATGGAATCACAGACAATGAAATAGGTTTCTAGAGTACTACCCATGGACAAAATGAGTTCGGACGACTCTTCGGAAAAATTAATTCGTCATCGGACGAAGAGGATGATGAAGACATTTTTTTAATGTTATAGTTGATTTGTGTGTAAAAATAATGTGATTTGAAATGAGTTGTGAGGAGTGTTATTTATAAAGGGAAAGGGATTTTTTTTTTTTTTTTTTTTATGCTAGTAAACGGTCAAAAATTCAAACACAAACCAAACGCTTCTTCCATGTCACTGCGGGTTGAGATGTCGCTATTATGCCGTTCCAACCATATCTGCACGGTCAAGCAACGGTGTTAGTGCTGGTATGGTGCCATACCATTACCATGTCCGCATGTTGCCACCCCTGCGTCGCCGGCTTCAATCCTTTTCCTTATCAACCGCCACGCCGCCTTCTCTCTCCAATACCTTCGACGATCAAGTGCCCGGTAAAACGACCATGATCAAAAATTATTATTATTATTATTATTTAATTTTTTAAAACAATTTTAACACAAAATAAAATTTCATTAATAATTAAAATGTTACATAATAATTCTAATAAAATAAAACATTACGAAACTTATTAAAACATTATAACACTTATTAAAAATCTAGGTTGTGGCGTGCCTTGATTGAGTCTTTGATTTCTCGCATTTTTGTTGTTGCGGTCTTAAAGAAGATGGGTCGATTAGCGTGCAATAGAATATGATGTCTTTATCATATTTCTTTGTCGCTCAAATGCAAGTTTTTCTTGTTCTAGTGCTAATCTTTTGTCTTCCCTTCGATTTCTTTTGCTCCACTCCAACTCCTTTTGCTTTGATCCATCTTTCTTCTTCAAATCATAGTATCCGTCTCACGACTCTTTCTTCCGTCCGAATGCCTGGACTTAATGCTTTTCCATTTCGGCAACACCTTCCATGTACCTAGCTTTGGAACACTCAAGATTTCTTTTATTCTTTCTTAGCGGTATCACGACCAATTGGTCGCCAGCACAGTGCACATCCGAGTGCACATCCGAGTCGGTTGAAGTCCTTGCTTTTTTCCGACTCTCATCTTGGCTTAAAAAAGCCGGCATCTCATTATCCTTTCAAACCGAATGGTCCCTCAAAATTTTCCAACAATGCTCCAAAACAAACGCATGATTACACACTACTTGGTATTCATCACACGCTCGTTTATAAATAGCGAGGTCATTCTCACCTCTTCCGTAATTTTGTAAGCATTGTTGTAAATGGCACAAAATTGACCAACTTTAGGACTAATCCTATTTTCCACTTGGTAATGATAGAGTTATACGCTCTTTCCGCACCAACCTCCTTCTCAAAGTAAGTAATGACTTTCTCGCCAAAATCCTTAGCATTTTGGTTGTTTCCGCTATACTATTCTCGGATACATCACACCAAGCATTGCACAAGGCGATCTTCTTCTTTTGACCAAAACGATTTAATCATTCTTGCCTTCTTCTCGACAACCTTCTTCTTCGCCTTTGTAGCTCGTTTCTTCGGTTTGACCGGTGACGCCTCTTCCGAAATAGTCTTCTCGTCATCAATGTTAACCGAATCGTGATACGATCCATGAGCCGAACCTTGACCCGAACCGTGATACTCTTGAGTCGGATAACCAGAACCGGTTCCAACATATAAATCAGGATTAATGTATAATTGTTCTTCGAAATCAAAAGCATCAAGATTGATACGGTTAACCGGAGAATATTGTTGATAATTTGAATATGAAGACGTTGATGAATCCATTGTTGGACGATACACAGATTCGGGTGAGCCATACATAGATTGTTGGCTTCGACGAGAGTGGCTTTGTTGTTGTTGTTGGATGTTTTGATTCGGTGGAACAAACGGACGATTCATAGGATGGTTTATAAAAAATGGATTGTTAGTTTGTTGTTGTGAAGCTTGTTGGGATTGATAATCGAAAGAAGCGGCCTGAAATTGATGTTGGTGAGACACCAGTTAATCCAAAATTCGGATCCGGTGTTAAAATATGCGGACGCTTTGTGCCAATCGATTTTCGCCTTTTGTTGTGGTGTTTTCTTAGACATTTTGATAGAGATGATTATGAGATTTTTGATAGAGAGGATTGTGAGATTTGTGAATTTAGTGTGTAAATATGTTGTGTATTTATAGGGTAGTTTAGTCGATTTTTTATTTTTATTTTTTAACCACAAACGGTCGAAATATTAATCCCAACGGTAGGATTTTTTTTTTTTTTTTTTTTTTTTTTTTTTGAACTTGCAACGGTAGGATTTTTTGGATATTAAATGTGCATTGTTAGTCGATTGTGCAGGTGACCAAGTTGGGGATTTTTTGGACGATCGATTCATGCCACACAAGGGCGATCAATACACGATCGATCATGTATATCGATCCCCAAGCATTACTGCGTCCAGCCTAAGGGTTGGTAAAGAAATTACTTACATGTCGTTATAAGGTTTTCCGAGTAAGGCGGTTTGCACGCACGAGAAGGTTGTAAAAAATATGGTTACTTGGTGTATTGAGATTTTTTAGAAACCCTATTATTTTACGAATTTGGACCACATAACAACTTTTTCAATCGTTATTTTTCCTGACATTAGCTTTCTTTCTCCTATAACTTAAAGACAGCCTTTTAGTCACAGTAAGACGACCTAGACATTTTTATTTTTATTTTTTCTTTTTACAACTTTTTTTTACCAAAATATTAAAATTACCAAATGGACATTAATATTATTGAATTTTTTTTGTTTATCATTTATTATTTTATCTTGCTACCTATAATTAATAGTTGCATCTGACATTTTAAAAAACAAATTAATACTCTTATGAAACAACTTAACAATGTAGAATGAAAAAATAAATAAATAAATAAAAGAAGACACTCATAAAAAAAAACCCATTTATTATCCCTTTCATTCTTCTACCTCACATCATTTATCTCCACTCACCAACCCATTTTATCTACTCAAAACCTGCATATCACCCACACCCTCATCTCTATTCATTACCATTATCTTCCCCATTGTTTTTAACCAAGATCTAACCAGTTTGAATCCTCAAAAAAAAATACGTACACATGTATACATCCTATTTTATTAACCGATTATAAACTCGATTATAATAAGAAAAACCCATCACTTTGTTGTATCCCATATCAAGAAGAAAGAAAATTGATCTACAAGCCATGATGGCCTTACAAAGTTAAAAATGTCTTCTTTTCTTTTTAAATAATGTAACGGTAGGATTTTTTTGTTCTTTTGTGAGTTGTGACCGAGTGTCAACCAAGGTCGAGTTCCCGACCCTCATCGCATCCGACCCTCAGCAGCCGAGAATGGCACAACATGGACGACCGATGTCGACCTTCACGACCGAGTCGGTCGAGCATCTTATTGTGGGTGGCCTTAGATTCATTTGTATATAACTTTTTAATCATAAACGTGTATTGTTTTCGATGTAGGCGATGGTAGGCGAGTTTTAAAGACGGGTGTGTATTGGGCGAGCTGAGGCGTATGTTGGGGGCGTGTGTTGGGCGAGCTGGGGAGATAGTTGGGCGAGCTGTCGGGAGATAGTTGGGTGGGGGAGGGAAGAGTTGTTGGGCGAGAGGCTAGGGCGATGGAAGAGTTGTTGGGCGAGGTGGTTGGACATAAAGTGGCTGAAGTTGTTGCAATTTGTGCTAGAAAGGAAGTCGTTGGTTTGTGAAGGTGATGAAAGAAAAGAAAAGAGAAAAAGAGCTATAGAGATAAGATGGATGATGAATGGTTGGTTGTGATGGTTTACGAAAAAAGGAAAAACACATAAATTAACTTAACACATTAAAACACTATAACAAGTGTAGCAAAGTAATGTGTCTTGGAACTTGGAAAGTTAGAAGTGATAAACAAAAAACACTCCATACTTGTTTCTCTCTCTCAATCATGAATAAATTACTTTTTTTTATGGATAGTGACGTGCAAAGACCATATTGATAAAGCTATGTTTTTTAGTTCATTCTCGTAAACTCAGTAAGTATTTAGTCGAGTTTCGTAATTACCTTTTTTTCTTACCCTTTGCGTTGCGGTGACGGATATTATGTGATTAAAGTTTAGACGTCAACAAAATAACAACGGTGAACTAATAAACCAGAAACAAAATGATCACAATTCGACCCAGCTCATCCGCTTTTACCTGTTCCGACTGTCCTTCTTCATTTTGTTTTCGAACGGCTTTTATTGGCTAGCCGAACTGTTGGCGACTCAAGATTTCGGTTGACCCCGTTGATCCGGTCCGGTTTCAAAATCATATATATTATCAACTTGTTAGCATATAAATTGTATAAAGCTTTGTGTATTTTATTTGTTTGTTCAATGTAGACAATAACATGTATTTTTCATTTATAGGAGTGTTTAAAAAATAACATTAATTAGTATGTTTAATATTGTATTCTCAATTTTAAGATTTTTAGTTGTGTGTTTAATTGATTTATACCAATAGCTTTATATGTTGTATGTTATAATTTTAAGACTTTTGATTGCATTTAATAGAGATAGAGTACTCTCTCCATTATATAAAGTATAGACCACATCTTACCTTATTGTATCTCACTAATTTTAGATCTCACGGGGTTTTTTGATAAATTTTTGTTTGATTTATTTTTGCAAATTGTAAATGAACATGGGAAAAAAACATAAATGGTGCGTTTAATTGAAAGAAAATACTCTTGTTTTTGTACAAAACAAAGAAAATAGAGATTGCCAGAGACTGAACGTGAATGAGATTGTTGGAAGGGCCAGAAATGAAGTTGTATCATTTTGGAGGGGCCAAAATACAAAATTACTCTTACATAAATTTGTTTGTACCCAGTTTAAGCTTAATTTTACATAAGGAGGTCGGATATTTGGAGGACCACCACCCCTTCTAGCCCCTTATATCCTCCGTCTATGAAGATTGCCCCTTATATCCTCCGTCTATGGAGATTGCGTTAAAATCAAATTAGTTATAATACCCGTGCGTGCACGGGGTTTTGACAAAAAAATTATTTTGTATTAATATTTAATAGTAAATATTGTATCTTTAAAGGTAATTGCATATAATAATATAGTTATAAGTTTCGTGCACGCACAAAGTTTAAACATAAAAAATCAAATTTATTTTAACATTTTAGTTCAGTATATACACATATAAGAATTTGCCCATGAAAATTGTGATATAAGTACACCTAATACTTATGCACGAGTTTTTCATTATGCATTAATATCCATTAGAATTTGGTGTAATATTTGTAAAAAATTCCGTTAGGTAACTTAAGATTTAAGTTTATTTAGCTGACAAAGACGTTGATGTTGTTATTTAAATTTCACTACTGATATTATGTTGTACACATGATACAAGTTTAATAGTACATAATGAGCGTTGATAAAGTTAAAGTATACTCCTTAAAGTTTTTTAAAAATGTTTTTCTAGATATTCTTATATAAAAAAAATAAGAATTACATAAATCATTGTTATAAGTACAATTACGTATATTTATTTTTATATTAAAGTAACCCGTGCTTACAATTTCATAATTATATTCCCATTTTCAGTAATTTAGATGTATTTAAAATGTATACTCGTGACCACATAAGTTAAACTTTTAAAAATGAAATAAATGAGTCCTTATTGAACGTATGTAGTAAAAAAATTGATACTTATAAAATTATGCAGTCATTGTTATAAGTACAATCGTGTGTATTTATTTTTATATTCAAGTAACCCGTGCTTACAACTTGATAATTATATTCCCGTTTTCAGTAATTTAGCTGTATTTTAAATGTAAACTCATGTCCACATAAGTTAAACTTTTAAAAATGAAATAAATGAGTCATTATCTTTTTTTCTAATAAAACAAAACCCCTAGTGGGAATTTTTCATTTTAAAAAAATTAATTCATACTTTATTTGGTAATATTTTTTTAATTATTATTTATTTATTTTAACTATGCTTAATTAAAAAATCTAAATACTTCCTTATTTGTCAATAATATTTATAATTTCTATTGATTTTGCTAAAATTTTGTTCAATTTCGATTTTGTGATAAAAATAAGCTAAAAAGTATATGTGTCAAAAATAACAAAAAACAAAACTTTCAAAAGACGGGTTTAATTAGCATAACTTAAAGGCTTAAAGTGTATTTTATGTTTTACGTCTCTATAGCTTTCATTCCCAAAAAAACAAAAGCTAATGACTTCCCCACAAAACAACCACTTCCAAACGAATTCGAACACTTCCACCGCTGCTGCCGCCACCTAACCGACAACCAAATTCCGGCCACTGCTCCCACTAAAGTGTACAAATCTATTACTAGAAGTAAAACATATGAGAATAAAAGGTTAGTTTTGAATTGCACTAAATGTGTTCGATGTTATACCTCTGATAACTTTTGTGTTGACTTGTGAAAAATTTTATTATTATTTTCATGCACAATTTATATTTTTTCTTGATGTTGGTTTATGTAATTTTTTAGATTTAGGGTATCTTTATGCGTTATGTGAGGGTGTTTGGATGTTTGTTCTAAAACTCATAATTGTGATATGAATAATCAGAATCAAATAGTAATTGAGTAAAGTATAATATGGTGTTTGGTTTTTAATAGTACTCTAATGTCTTTGCTAATTACATTAAAGAACAGAAATCATGGTTGAACAAAAATAATGATGTGGTCAACATCTGTTTGTATCATTATCAGTTAGAGAAGTTGAACTCCAATTAGTTTATCTTCAGTTTGAGGTATTTGATTTCTTATGTTTCTCAATGTTTATGTGTTGTTTAGAAGTCTGTTTATTTAATATTTAATCTAAGGTGTAAATTAGTATAACTATTACTATACCAGAAGAATGTCGGACTATAAGGATATGCAAATTTTTTAGCAGTAACAAGCTTTTCTTTTTGGTGATATATTTTGTTAATCTAAAATGAAGGCTCACCAATTTTGAAACTGTATGCGAAGATTGCGCCTACAAATATAACAGAGGTCGTTTAGCAATTTTTCCGTAGTATTTCTATTGAAAACATTGTTAACGAACAAAATTAGCCGTATGATTTAATTCGTAAGTGTTGCACTTTGTACTGATTTGAAGTACTACAATGAAAGAGGAGCAGATAAAACAAAGTAGGTTCTTGAACTCATAAATTTCTAAATTATTTAACGTTTTTAGTCAAATAATATAATCACCGTTTTCGTACTGTAGTATGGGGTGGAGATCCGGTTTACCCAACAATAAACTACATTCAGGAACCAGACCAAGTGATCGATTTCAGGGGTCCATATTTCCACGAGCCTACACATGATGTCTTAGATTATTTGAAACAGGTTAGTAGTATAGGAAGCTTAATTTTTCGTTTCATGAATTGATGACTAAAACACTGATCTTCTTATGTTTGGTGCCCCTTGTGACCAAAATGACAATATAACGTCAAAGGAGGAAATTGATATAATTCTGGTTATCGAGAAGGTTGAAAAAAGTGAAGGTAATAAACTTTATGCAGTATGCACTTTCATGTCATTACATGTATTTGTTGTTTTTTCTTCCAAACTCCAAAATAAGAAGTTAATATCATTGTTGTACATCCTTACATGCATTAGTTCTTCCACAAATCACCATTTTTTTCCGATAGGTAAACACCATTTTCTGAAGATAACACTATGGCTAAAGCTGTTGACATAACTACATTCGAAACCGCACCAAGTGATCGGTTTCAGGGGTCCAGATTTCCATGAGCGTACACATGATGTCTTAGCTTATCCAAACAAAGTTAGTAGTTTAGCAAGCTCAATTATTCTCTTTTGAAACCAAAGTGAAATAGTTGTTCTGGAATGTGAATGTATTAGCTTAGGCATGAATTTAGGCACATCTTTTAGGCCTCCCAATCACTACTCTTTATCTTAAGTCCTAAATCACTTATGTTGGTTGCATGCATTTCCTGTATCAGGATAGCGACGATGAGGGTAAATTTGACGATGACGAAAATATAACCCAGAATTGGAGTGTCTTAAAAACTACCCTTGAGCTACTCAAAACAAAGGTGCTTTTTGTAATTTCTGATCTTATATTCTCAAAGGTTGTTTATGTTACGGCCGATTTGCATTTTGCGCCCAGAAGATCTTCGTTGTATCTTCAAGTTTTTACCAGGAGGATGAATTCATATTTCGAGTGGTAAGGTGCAATCTTTGTATCTGCTATCTATGGGAGCAAACACCATAAGCATAAAATTCATAGCACTTTTTGAAGTTACTATTGCTTGAGAAAATGATGTGCTCTAGAGAAGTTCATATTATTATTCTAAACTGTGATTTCATCTATATACTGTAAAAATTCATTATATAATGTAAAAGTTAATTTTGTATCTTTTTTTTTGACTAAAATACACCGTTGGTCCCTAAACTTGGCTCGAAGGATCGCGATGGGACGAACCTCGCCCTTTTCATCGTCGGGGGTCCTTATTTTCACTGTTCATACTCGTTACAGGTCCTTTGACAAAGTCAATGGCTGATTTTTGTTTTGTAGTCGAGGGTATTTTAGTCCATACACATTTATACTTTTATAACACATTTATATTTTACCCCTTCATCTTTCATCCTCTTCATCATCTACCCAAATCATTCATCTCCCCAACATCATCATCTCCCCAACAATCTTCATCTCCCCAACAATCATCCTGGAAAAAATTTGTTGATGAACATATGCACATTATTCCCTCGGTCTCGTTCTCGTTCGGTTTTGCTCATTACCAGTTAGCATTAATTATGTAATCCTATCCATATCCAAAATTTTGTGTTTTTTCTTTGGGGAATACATTTACCAGTTAGCATTAATTATGTTTCAGACATTTATAAACTACCTTGCACTGTTTCTAGTAATGCATCTCTATACATAGTTAAAAACCAATTGACAAATCTCTATAAAAAGTTAAAAACCAATGTGCTACAATCACGATATCCCGAGATCATATACAGGTCAAAGTTGTCACATTTAACTGGCATCGATTGTAGGAAAACATACAGTTTACATAGCCATGTTTTTATATGTAAGAGATGCAAAGTAAGTAAATCATTCTCATATTCTCATACAAACATTAGAGCCCATATTTTAAAGAAATGAGCCAAGTAATGTAAACAAGTGCACTTCTGTTATTTTTTTGAATTGTACAAAAACTATAGTAAAACCAACGATGGGCGAACATATACTATCATCATCAAGGCTTTGGTTTAAACTTCCTATGGGGTTTAAGGTCAACCACTATCACATATATGTTGTCTTTGCTTCCTTTTTGTAACGCAAGCATTGTTAGATAATCTGCACGCTTGCCGCTTTGTGATCGACTCCATCTACACCCCTTTCAATGGGCATTCCAATATTCCTTTGTGCCAAATAAGGATCCGTTTTCTAGCAACTTCACATGCCTCCTCATTTGACATCACGTCCCATAACCCGTCAATGGCTAGGATAAGGCATTCTGCCTTCTCTAGCTCGTGGAGTGAAAGTGACTTGGTTCGTGTATTATCCAAGGCTTCAAATACCCGTCACCTAGAAAACACACCAATTCAAGAAAGGTTAAGATAAGTGGCTTAAAGGGTATTTTAGATAAATACTACTTCCATCCCAAAATAATTGTCCAATTATGTTTAACTCTATGATTTAGAGAAGTGTATATATACACGACTACACAGTATACATTTAGAAGTGTTAAATTCGTGAAAATATTGATTGATGGGTAGAGGTAAGAGGATATAAGGGGACTCTAATCTCTTAAACCCGACCATTAGGGAATACCGATTAAATAATCCATTTTCAACAACTACAAAGATCTTAAAACCAAATGACTTGATTACACTGGATAGAAGGGTAAGATGGTAACACCGCATGACCACCCACAACTGGAACATCAACTTCCTTGGATCAAGTCCCAACACTTCAGCCTTCAGATAAATGACAAATAAATTTGAAGCAAAGAATAGACGTTATAGGAAATGTGAACGGATAACATATAAGCATAACTATCTATAAGGTTCTAATATCACAAGTTTATGCATATAGAGTATGATTCATGAATAAGTGCATACCACAAAAGTATTGGCCCGAACTACATCAAGCATGGTAACTCCCAACAGCCTCCTTGGATCATACGTGCTACCGCTTAAAAACCTCTCGCAATTGGGATCAGTAGAATTTACAGGATTGCTAATCACGTTAACAATAGCTTTCGGCAAAGACTTAGCAATTCCTTCACAAAGAGTCTTAACGATTCTGCATTGATATTAAACAAATCGTCTCTTGCCATTCCGGGTTTTCTAGGAACGCCACCCAACCCTGTCTCCCACTAAGCGTAGTACAAATGGCAAAACCATTCTCGCTTTAATCGGTGTTTAAGTTCGTAACTAATTAAACTCGGTGACTACTAAATAAATATACCATTTCAACATGTATATGTTCGAATCGTAAGAGATTGATGCTCGATAATCAAATAATCAGTAATCCTCCAAAGGAACTTAAACATCAAGTCATGTTCACCAGATTACAACATATGTACACTCTTATTTGCTAATCCGACTTGAAACCTCTGATTCCTATAAACAATTTAAACGCCTTCATTTCAACCACGGCAACACTCTACCATGGTATTCAGAAACTTGACTGGCTTAAACAAACTTAAGTTAAGATGTTGACACCTTATAAATCATTTCAAACTCTATGCCTATAAAATACATACACATCATTAACTTTTGGTAAATGGTAAAAGAACCCGAGTCGATTTTATTCTAATAGTCTATGCAAGAGAAAATGCGTTAGAGTAACGACAAGCAATAAAACGATGTTATCTCGGCTTGTCACATTATACGTTAATATAGCGCCCACTTAAGAGCGTGTATGCATGAAACCTCACCGTATTTTCTTTGTCAAAGCCTCCATGTCCTTCTCGCTACTAAATCTATCCGCCATTATTAAAAATGTAAATTAACAAAAGTTGAACATATGTAATACTCCGATATCATTAAAGTACAAGTAAAAAATCTCACCTTGTTCATAATTATACGATCCAAGATACGCAACTTGTTCCACTATCAGAACACCCCAACCCGACAAGGGTAAAGATATCACAAGTACGCTTCATATCGTAACCTTAAGTACTATACAATAGCTAAGCCTTGACAAAACTTACAAAAGAAATATAAATAACTTAATAATCAAAATAAATCTAAGATCCCTATTTTCAAATCTTGCTCTCGCCTCTACTCTCAACCCGGATCGCCTATCCCATAAGCTCATCTTGAATGCTTAAAACCGCCGCAGAAAAGAAAATGCGGCCGAGCTTACAAAGCCCAAAGGACAGATATAACAAAACAAAAGCTAAACAAAACAAAGATACGGATAATGAAATCACAACGGAATGAGAATCATGAATCATTGAAGATTCTGCGGAAACACAAATACACAGAAATCCGAAAGAAACAAATGACAGATAAGAACAACACATAGCACATTAATAACACAAACGCAAACACTTCAGAATAACCAGACGCTTAACATATCACGAAAATAGATTACATATAAACCAAACGAAAAGTCTAAGGCTAACGGAAACTATTTCTAGAAAAATAAACATGGCATTCATACAAATCAATTAATCTACATTTAACACACTTAATTCAATATTGCAGCAGCGGAAATAGCAATCAAATCATGACAGTCTCACATACAAATAGGAAACACAGAGACATACTATAACTAACTAAACAAAGACATAACGAGCCATTAGCAATTATCGTAATGAGATAACATAAGCTAAACCAGCTTACATCAAATCTTAACATCGCAGAGTTTTAACATGGCAGTCACATATGCGTATATATAACTAAGCGATATGCAAGGTTTATAAAATTAATCGAACCATCATACATACTAAACTTCCAAAACACTCAATTGTACACTAGCATATTCATCTCGCAGATCAACGCATTCACGTAACGATAAACTAACGTAATATCAGATATACGAATCATGTTTAGACATATATCTTATCCCAGCATAATAGACGATAGTCACATAATCATACAAAAGCATAAACACATATATTAACATATATTAAGCCTAGCATATAATCATAAACATTTGAACATACCGAATCATATCAGAATACTTACATGGAAATAACAGATAAAGATTTAGTTAACTACCACGAGCCCAGAACATATCATATCAGGAGTAACTTTCTTATTCGGAGGGTGACCTCAATAACAAATGGAGTAACTAGCTCTCGAATTTGTGAAGACGCCGTATTGCATACCACATCATTCACCGCATAAATCATACCGGATAACGGATCGATCTAGGATGCATCCATACGCCCCACAGACCTATAGTGGCCATACTATCAATAAACATATAACGAGAAAGGGACGTGGCGTAACATCACTCATCGCCCTAGTAGTCATGTCGAGGTGCATCATCGACACGAACATGGAACCCCATGACTAGTTAATATTTGGCTCGGGTGTCAAACTATCTTAGGTCAAATCGTAATGTCAAACCGATACGGATCATAATTCATCATAAAGATCAAACAGATTTACAAATCGTAGTTTTCATATCATAAGTTCAAATCGGATGTTTCATGGTTCAATAAATGAGATTTCGATAAGCAACGAGCAAACAAATCGTAAAGGGTTCATATCAAATGTTCGTAAATCAAAGGTTCATATCACACCACATATCATACGCTCATAATCGAGGTTCATAATCAGACATAGCAAGGTTCAACAAACAAAAGTTCAGACAAACAGAGGTTCACATAACAGAAGGGAATCATAGCAATGGCATAGGGAATCCTAATAAGCATAAGAGATATGACAACGGAAAGGAGATCATGAGAAAACCTTTACTAAAAAGGTCAGAATATCTGTACCTTAACGCAAATGAGAGAAAAGCAAACGAATGAGTGAATCACGAAGATGTAACGTCGCGTCTCCTCCAACGAATCTACACGGATTATGATTTATTTAATACTTATTAGCATCATTAAGTTATAACGGATTCATCGCATTAACATTCTTAGAGTTGTAAGCATATTCTTACTCTTAGTGACGGACGGAATTACAACATTTTAGAGTATTAATCATTAATTAGCCAAACTTATGGGTTGCCCATGACCAATGGTAAACTTAAGGGTTTAATATGACAAATATCTTATTTGAGGACTTATATGATCATCTTTCAAAGTATATGGTTTATAAATGTCAAGAACGGATTTTAGGACTTTCTTTCAAAATAGTTTACACAAGCCTTCATAACTTACATGACTAACCAAGACTCACACGTAACATTGTTCGAACACAACCTTAATGAGACCATGCATTCAATACCTTAATTCATGATATTTGACTCCTTGCATAAAATCATAACTCACACATGTTTATAACACACTTAATACTAGCTAGTTATACTTTAAATCAACGGTTATTAATGACCTCAAACTTACTATTTTCACATGAAATAATGAATTTACACATTTAGCTTTTAACCCTAACCGACTTCCTATTTATGTTCTAGGGTTTTTCTCATACTTTTAATATCATATTAACACTCATTAAATTGACAAGTTACGGATTAAATGACCAACTCCTTGACCTAGAACTTGTGAAAAACCAAACGGAAGTTTGAACAAAACTCATGCATGTTTACATCAATAACTCACACCACATTGACTTATATAAAGCTTGTTAACGAGGCCAAAGATCACTCGTTTCCTTGCTTCGACCTTATATGCAACCCAAATGAAAATCACATATTACAACATGTTGTTTCCGACTCACCAACCACTCGACAATACAAACACTTAACCATTAACTCAACACTACATGATTCCAACCTACATACTCGATCACCAAGGTTGCTTTTACAAAAAGATTTCGATAGAAAGACAGTATGCAAATCGACCCATGTACGAGTTACTCGATTGTGACCTTATGTGATATAGTTATAAGCTCAAAAACACATTTAGAACTTGCATAAACATGCGTCAATCCCAATATTTACAACATCATATTCGTAATTTTATGTGGCGACAAGGTGTGCTACTTGTTATATGGTTAATGATACATGTTCGACACTTATATATGAGTTTCTGAAATCATGCATGATACATATATATACGCATAACTCGATCCCAGGTTTACACAAGATTCTTATTCCTTCGCATGGTTACTCAAGGACTTTAACACATGACTATTATTCATTCGTAGGGTTTAGTACATATCTCACAGGTTCCATGTTCGACGAGCTACATACAAAAGTTTTTGAGAAAAAGGGAAAGTCGTTATACCTTAGCAAACTGGAACAAACACCACCGAACACAAAAGAGAGCAAACCACGTAAGTCGGATGGGAAGAAAAAGGAACCGTGGAAAACCTCTTTGGCGTGACTTTGAGAACTAGGGTTTCACATTTGAGGTTTGTGTTGGTATATATACTATGTATATACCGATCGGTATCAAGGATGGGCTTTTGATGGGTCGGCTAAAAAATCCAAACCGGACGAGACCTTGACTGGGTTGGACTCTCGGATCACAAAAGGAAAACAAAGCCCGACTTGGCTCGATAGGAATCGGATCACACACAAAACAAAAGAACGCCCAACTCTTGTGTTGAGTACACACGGCTTGCACGAAATTAAACGACCAAAGGTATTCGGATTATACAAGAACAAACGACTAAATTTATTTATTCTTACGACGCTTAGTTTACTTAATATATCGTTAGGTTTTAAATATTCATAAGTTAGGTTTTTAGTTTCGTTAATTGAACGTTATTATATTTTACGATTTTAAAATTTTGATTGTGAGGTAAAATAGTCTTTTAACACGCTTTATATTTTAGGGTTTTACAACTCCTCCCTTCTAAAAAGAAAATTTCGTCCTCGAAATTGAACAAGACGGAACGGAACGGGAAACGAAATGGATTTCAGAATTCCAAAGAATATAGCAAAACGTGAACTATCTTAGAACAAACAGATTCTTGTCAGAACATTTATACTTATATTTTTCGGAAATAAATTCAACAGTCAAATACTTATAACAGATAATCATATGCTTATCAAAGTAATGGCAGATAATAGATGAGATGCCGAAAATCAAACGACAATTTCTAACTTATTCAGATATCTAATGATGAGAACAAACATATGCATAGACGGAACAAATCCTAACGGTCTCACTAGTCGCAGAAGTACGTGGAGATTTACAAGCTTAGGGCAGACATAGCAATTTATAGGTTCACACAGATCATAACGATTTCGGTCCCAAGCGTACAAAACTTATACGTAACAGATGTCGGTGAGAATCTCACGAAGAGGTACAGAATTTCAAACGAATATGAGAAGTGACAAATAACGTATACAAGTCATATTCCATTCACGTATCAATCACAGGCATTTCCCAAGACGTCATACGATTTCAATAAGTTCAAATTATATGATCTCGATATTATCACGTTGATCAGGCCATAATACTTGCATCACATAACAAGTTCTTATTGTCATCATATTCATCCTTGCTCATGGCAAACCACATAACCGTAATCACAACAAAACATATCATATACGATAACATACGATAGCAAGTAACATACTATAATGACGGATCACATACATACAAAGATATACGACATCAAAACAACCTACCATACCACAAAAGAAAAGAAGGCCACCAATGCACAAAATAGTTCTTCATAGCTCATTATCGCCGGTTCCAAAAGAAAGTCGAGATATACCGAATGCTAAACGATAAAACTTCACGATTCACACCGAGTTCAACAAATCGTAGAAAAGCAATACGGATCGTAATCACTTAGCGTAATATCAAACCGTCACAAACGCATGACAAACGAATCGTAATATCACAAGTCGCGCCTAAATCATATGAAGTAGATGAACCTTCCGACCACCGTTGAATCATGTCTTCGCTGCTATGTCTTTGGTTGATTCGTCCGATTTCCTCCAAAGAAGATCCCGATGTCTCCAAGAAGACGGCATCGAGTGGCTTCGCTCACGAGCCTCTCCAAAGACAGAATCTGCAAAAGAACGTTAGGTCGGCACCATCTTCTTTGGCTCTGGGTTAGTCTCCATCTAATGATCGACAAACGGACGAGCTTAAAAGAAAATAACAAAATTCGATGCGAAAGAGGAGGGCCAATTCGGTGAAGGCAAAAGGATATCAAGTCAAATCAACGACCATCAAAAGGAATCGAAAGATATCCGAATGCATCGAAACCTAATGTCTACCCAATCCTCACAGTCATAGCCTAAGCTCTAAGGGTCCTAAAACCTAGAGCTCGATACCATAAATTGTAACACCCCAACCCGACAAGGGTAAAGATATCACAAATACGCTTTCATATCGTAACCTTAAGTACTATACAATAGCGGAAGCCTTTACAAAACTTACAAAAGAAATATAAATAACTTAATAATCAAAATAAATCTAAGATCCCTATTTTCAATCTTGCTCGCCTCTACTCTCAACCCGGATCGCCTATCCCATAAGCTCATCTTGAATGCTTAAAACCGCGCAGAAAAGAAAATGCGGCCGAGCTTACAAAGCCCAGTGAATGATATAACAAAACAAAGGCTAAACAAAACAAAGATACGGATAATGAAATCACAACGGAATGAGAATCATGAATCATGAAGATTCTGCGGAAACACAAATACATGTAAACCGAAAGAAACAAATGATGATAAGAACAACACATAGCACATTAATAACACAAACGCAAACACTTCAGAATAACCAGACGCTTAACATATCACGAAAATAGATTACATATAAACCAAACGAAAAGTCTAAGGCTAACGGAAACTATTTCTAGAAAAATAAACATGGCATTCATACAAATCAATTAATCTACATTTAACACACTTAATTCAATATTGCAGCAACGGAAATAGCAATCAAATCATGACAGTCTCACATACAGATAGGAAACACAGTAGACATACTATAACTAACTAAACAAAGACATAACGTAGCCATTAGCAATTATCAGAACAGATAACATAAGCTAAACCAGTTCTTACATCAAATCTTAACATCAGCAGAGTTTTAACATGGCAGGTCACATATGTAAAACCTGAAAATCTAAAACATAGATAAAGACTAAAATACCCTTGGAATCGAAAAGTATAAAATACGTAAAATACGTTTATAATCATTTAACGAAAATTAAAACCTAACTTACGAATAAATAAAACTTAACGAATATGTTACGTGATCGATTTTGGTACGACGAAAGATTTAACCGTTTCGCCAATATGATGGGCCTCGTTTTCGTTAACGGGGAAAAACCACTTGGGCCGTTCGTTGTTTGTATGGAGCCGAGAGCCAAGAAGCCCAAGGTGGCGTTTGTTTTGTGTGCTCGGTTGGGCTAGGCCGAACCCAAACCCCCCCCTCCTAAAGCCCTAAACTAAATGTTACTAGCTATAAATACAATACATAAACTCAAAAGTGAAACCCTAGTTTTTGGTTGCCTCTCTTTTTCTTTGCTCCTACTCGGCCGAACCCTACAACCTTTGGTGTCGATATTTTGCTTCAACCAAGTTAAGGTATAACGTGTTTCTCGTTTTACTTTGATGCACCTTAAGTTAATATGTTGTCGCATGTTGTTTTAGTCGACTTGTGTTTTCTTTTCCCTTGTGTCGAGCCGTATGAAACCAACAAAGAACAAACCATACGATTTGAACCTTATAAGTATTAAAGAATATGTTACGTAATAAGTATTAGTGAATCGGATCATGGTTAGGTCGAGTATATGAGAACCGAACCACATGCATGTGAACCGAACCATGTGTATGTTTCGCCAAGTGTAAAACATGGTAACTTGAATATGTAAAGTACTTAGATGAGCTAGACTTATGTAAAGTGTTGTAGCCGAAACCCTAGGTTTGAACCGAACCATATAAGAGTTTTGAACATGTATTAAATAAGTAAGAGGTCATATAAACATAAACCCTAGTTTGATATGTGAACCGAATAGTGCATGCCGAACCCTAATGGTTTGTGAATCATGTAACATGTGTGCGTTATTATAAGTCAAGTGAACTTGTAGGTATATAAACGTGTAATTAATCCGAGTAATAAGTAACTTGTGTGTCACATGAAATCATAAACGTGTATGGTGAAACATAAAAGGAAAGATTGTTTTCATTACATGTTAGGTTAAGCAGTGAGGCATTAAAAGACGTAACATGTAAAGTAAATGCATATTAAGGTGATATTAAAAGAATGAGAAAACCCTAAAATATAAATGAGAGTCGATTAGGGTTTGAAGCTAAGAGTGTTAATTCGTTATTTCATGCGTGAGTTATGACGTTTAAACTATTTTCACATGTAACCCTAAACTTTAATAAATGACATGATGAACCCTAATCTACAACATCGAATATAAAACACTTAAGTCTCATTTAATCATAAAAACCCTAAAGTATGAAGATCACTTAATACACTAAGTATAAACACCAAATATTAAAGGATTATTTCGATGATTATGGAATCATAAATAACATGTACTGACAAGTAATGTGTATAGGTTCCGAGAAGAAGGAGTAATCCTTTGCTTTCCGCCTTTCGCTTTTCGATCATTTGCTTTGGAATAAGGTAGATATTCGACCTTTTCAAGAAAGGTTCCTTTAACGCTTTTTTTCGTTAGCTTCTATATTAGGGTTTCTAAGCCTTTGCTATGAACCCCATTCGATTTGTTTGAGTTGTTGCTTATCCGAACTCGATTTCAATTATGAAACATCCGATTTTGAACTATATGATTTGAAAACTCGATTTTGGAAATATGAATAACCTTCGATAAAATATGATCCGTGTCGGTTATGACATTCGATTTGACCTAAGATAGTTTGACACCCGAGCCAAATATTTCACTAGTCATGGGGTTCCATGTCCGTGATCGTTGATGCACCTGATATGACTCTAGGGCGAGAGTGATGTTCGCCACGCCTCGGATGGTGAAGCATATTTTGTATATGTAGGAAGGGCGATGGATGCATCCTAGATCCGTTATCGTTATCGTTATCTCGTTATATGTTATCTCGATGATTGATGTTGCGTGCATGCAAGTCCTTCATAACTCGTAGGTCTCCCTACAAATGTTGCCTTACGAGAAATGTTGCCTTATGAGAATATGATTATGATCCGATATTTGTTTCGGGCTCGTGGTAGTTAACTATAAACTTTATTTGAAAATTCGATTTATACTTTGAAAATGATTATGATTTTGCTATCTTTCGTTCACTATATTTCATATTCGATATCGTTTAGTATTTGCTTTGCTTTCATATCTGTTCACTAGGCTTTTGAAGCTCAGCCGCATTTTCTTTTCTTCCGCGGCAGGTATCTAAGCATTGGAAGCTGGGTTTTGCTTTGGGATGAGTGCATGAGTGGACTTACCTTAGAGATTTTTAGCTTTGATTCTTATGATGCCATTTAAGACTATTTATTTCAGATATTTTGTTTGAAGTTTATCTTCCGCTGGGACCTATGTATTGAAGTCATTTTGACTTGAATTATTTCCGCATTTATGTTAAGATTTTGATTGGTTATTTATGTTTTGCTTTGATATGACACCATTACTTGTGATTCCTTTACCCTTGTCGGGTCGGGGCGTTACAATTTATGGCATTAGAGCCCAGGTTTACAACTTGTAGTCGGGACTCGTGACATAAGAACCCTAGGTTTTGAGACCCTTAGAGCTTAGGCTTTGACACCGCGAGGATTGGGTAGACTTTAGGTTTCCTTCGCGAACTTCCATTTCAGATCTCACCTTTGTTCATTTTGCTAATCGTTTCAATATCGCTCGATGGTTCTAACTCGTACTAACGGTAGCGCCGATGGAGACGATGATATTCCCGGCTTGATGTCTGCGGTTGCCAATGCGCTCAACACTCTTTTCCTCGGTCTTACTACACCGAGATGATGGAACAGTGATCAACAACATTCGTAATCGACCGGTGCTTCGGGTAGTGGTGGAGGAAATCAACCCACCGGCATTCACACTTGGCTCGAGCGTTTGGTAAGCTCAAGCCTCTTTCGCTTAGCACCGCTACTCCCACCGAGGCCGAGGACCGGATCACTCATATTGAGAAGCTTTTGAAGTATTGGGTTGTGGAGACGAGTTTAAGACTTGTTCGACGCATTTAAGTTGGAAGGTGATGCTTTGAATTGGTGGAAGGCACTCAAACATGCACGGAGGAGATGCTTTTGTTGTTACTTGTACTTGACCGAGTTTGGACTATCTTCTATAACCGTTACTTCCTCGATTCGAAAAGAAAGGTATGAGAGGATTATCGTGGAATCTACCAGTTTGATCATGAGAACCCAATGAGTACATGAGTAGATTTATGAGGTCGGTAAGTTTTGTGGGAACGATTGTCGGAGATGGTAGGCGCCAAGCTAAACACTTCAAGTGGGGATTGAAGAAGTGGTTGTTGGACCGATCGCTTAACACCGAGTATGAGGATGTATCGCCCCGCAACGACGCAACTCGTAACATTGAGATCTTTCATGAGGTTCGGGTTCCAACAAGCGAACCGCGATGGTGATCGAATTCAAGGTAGGACTCAAAGTAATGATTATGCGGAAATTCGCAGAGTTATGATTCGAGGGACAAGTGGATAGGAGTTATGATCGGGTCGGTCAGAAGGAATGTGGACTCTAGGCGCCCGAGGCGAGGAGTCGATAAGCGAGTAACCGGTAAGAATGGAAATGATCGTCGAATCAAGGTAACAATAACCGCGTTACAACAAGGATCACGGCTCGAGGATCAAATCGTGGTCGTGCTTCAGATCTTCCGTCAAGAAAGGATACCAAGTTTTGCCTCCCCACCTATCTCGTACTACTTGTGGAAAGGCTCATCCGGACCGTGTTTTAAGGCCACCGGTGGATGTTTCTCTTGTGGTTCCACTACCACAAGATCAAGGATTGCCCTAAGAGGAACCCGTGATTCCCGAAACTACATCAAGCCGCCACCTACCACCGGACGTGTTTATGCTACTACTCGAATCAAAGTGAGCGCACTTCGTGTACCATTACGGGCACTCTTTTCATTGATGATTTTTCCGTCTTCGCTTTATTTGACACCGTGCCACACACTCAATTATATCATCACATTTGCTAAGAAACTTAATATGAAGCCCAAACCATTAACAAATCACTTATCGATATCTACGCCTATGAAAACCACATGATCATTGATCATAAATACGTTATGCCTCTTCGCTTTGATGATCGATTCGCTCTGCAAATCTGATCCTCTCGATATGGTCGACTTTGATATCATTCTAGGCATGGATTGGTTGGCTTATCATAGAGCTTCCATCGATCGCTATGCTAGAACCGTGATCTTTGGAGACATAAAACATCCCGAATTTGTTTATTATGGTTCTCAACCTCTCAAATCTGTTAAGTTCATTTATGCTATGAAGGCACGGACTATGATTGCTCATGGGTGCCAAGGTTTTCGGCATCCGTAGGACACATCTTTGGAGAGTCCCGACATTGAAAACCTTTCGTTGTTTGTGAATTCACCGACGTTTTCCCGATGAACTTCCCGGTCTCTCCAAATAGAAGTTGAGTTTAGCATTGAGTTGATTCTCGTGCCGAACCGATTTCAAAGCTCGATCGTATGGCACCTGTAGAGAATCAAGGAGTTGAAGGAACAATGCAAGAGATGATAGATAATGGATTCATTCGACCCAGTGTTTCTCCATGGGTGCACCTGCCTTGTTTGTGAAGAAGAAGGATGGAAGTATGCGTCTATGTATCGACTCACCGTGAACTCAACCAGACATTATTCGAAACCGTTATCCTCTTCGGCGATAGATGATTTGTTTGATCAACTGCAAGGAGCTAAGTTCTTTCTAAGATTGATCCGAGATCCGGTTATCATCGACTACGCGCGAGGGAGCAAGATGTTCCTAAGACCGCTTCATACGGATATGGTCATTATGAATTTCTCGTTATGCCTTCGGTTTGACAAATGCGCGTCAGATTTATGGACCTAATGAATCGTGTTTTCATGAGTTCCTCGACAAGTTTGTTATTGTTTTCATCGACGACATTTTAGTTTACTCCAAGTCTCAAGAAGAGTATGAACAACATCTCCGTATAGTTTTGGAGATTTTGAGGAAGAAGAAGTTGTACGCCAAATTTTCAAGTGTGAATTTTGGTTAAGACAAGTCGCGTTCCTTGGTCATATTGTATCTGCCGATGGTATCACCATGGATCCGCTCTAAGGTTGAGGCTATCACTAAGTGGCCAAGACCTCGACGGGATCGAGGTTAGGAGTTTTCTAGGACTTTTGGTTACTACCGACGCTTTGTAGAAGGTTTCTCTCGCTTAGCTTTGCCCCTAACCCAACTGATGAGAAAAGGTGAAAAGTTCAGATGGACGGATGAACGAGAAAAGAGCTTTGAGGAGTTGAAACGGAGATTGGTGTCCGCTCCTATTTTGACTCTTCCATCCGGTTCGGAGGATTTCAAATTTATAGTGATGCATCTAAGAAAGGATTAGGGCGTGTTTTGATGCAACATGGAAAAGTAATAGCCACGCTTCGTGCAACTGAAACCAGATGAGGAGAATTACCCAACTCATGACCTTGAGTTAGTCTGCAGAGTGTTCGCGTTGAAGATCCGGAGACATTACTTGTATGGAGACGTGTGACATTTTCATCGATCATAAGAGTCTCAAGTATATTTTCACCAAAAGAGCTTAACATGAGACAAAGAAGATGGTTAGAACTTAAGGATTATGACATCAATATTCGCACCATCCGGTAAAGTTAATGAAGTTCTTCGACGACTTAGCCGAAATCGCATTCTTGCAAGTATTGAGATTGAATCTAGTATTCTTCGCGACTTAGAACGCTTGGATGTTGAGTTGTGTACGAGGTTTTGATGGATACCGGCTAGTATGAAGGTGGAGTCGAACCTTATACCGCAAATTAAAGAAGCTCGTAAAGATGACTATGAAATGGTCGTGGCGCAAAATGTTGAAGAAGGTAAGGCACGGAGTTTAAGGTTGATAATGACGGAATTGTATGGTATGAAGATAGGCTTTGTGTTCCCAATGATCAGTACTTCGTGAGAAAGTTATGATGAAGCTCATAGTTCTCCTTTCACTATCCATCCCGGTTCTACCAAGATGTATAGGGATTTGAAACAAGATTTCGGTGGAATGGCATGAAGCAAGATGTGGCGACGTTTGTGTCGAAGTGTATGATTTGTCGTGAGTTAAGATTGAACATCAAAGGGCTAGTGGACCGTTACAACCATTGGATATTCCGACATGGAAGTGGGATAAGATATCTATGGATTTTGTGTTGGACTACCTCTTACTCGGAAGAAGCATGATGCGATTTGGGTAGTTGTTGATCGACTAACCAAATCGCTCATTTCTTACCAATCGAAAGGATTATGGTATTGGTAGATTGGCGGAAATTTTTCAAAGAAGAGATCGTTAGGCTTCATGGTACTCCAAGATCTATTGTATCCGATAGGGATCCGCTTTTACTTCTCGCTTCGGAAAGGTTTGCAAAAATCTTGGGTACTCGACTTAATTTTAGTACGGCATTTCATCCTCAAATGATGGTCACGTAGAGGACTATTCGGACCTTAGAGGACATGCTAAGGGCTTGTGCTTTGGAATGACCGGCAACTGGGATGAATATTTGTGTTTAGTAGAGTTTGCATACAACAACAGTTGGCATGCTAGCATTAAAAGCAAAGACCGCTTGAACTTCAGATGGAAGAAAATGTAGAGCACCTATTTGTTGGGATGAAGTAGGTGAACGCTTAATGAAGGTCCGAAATGATTGAGATCACTAATGAGAAAGTAGTCATTGCTAGAGAAAAGTTGAAGGAGGCTAGGTCTCGCCGAAAAGTTATGCGACAAGCATCGTCGTGATTTAGAATTTCGGGTCGAGATCGTGTATTTCGAAAGTCTCGCCGTTTAGAGGTGTGAAACGCTTTGGAATCAAGGCAAGCTCACCTCGATTCATCGGTCCGCTTGAAATTCGAACGATAGGAGAAGTTTCAGTCGATTAGCACTTCCGCCTCGCTTATCGCATGTTCATGATGTTTTCCATGTATCTCTTCTAAGGGATACAATTATCATCCGTTACACGTTGCTTCTTATCCGCTTGATCAAATTCAATCCGATATGTCTTTATCTCAAGAACCGAAGCTATTTTAGAAAGACAAGAAAGAGTCATGAGAAATAAAGTCATTCCGTTCGTTAAGATTCTTTGGAAAATCACCCGAGCGAGGCTACTGGGAAACCAAGAGTCGATGCGAGCTAGTTATCCTCATTTCTTTGAATAGTTTGGTATGTTCTCATTTCGTTTGTTTGTTTCATTTCAATTTTCGAGGACTAAAATTTTCTTTAGGGAAGAATTGTAAAACCCGAAAATCTAAAACATAGATAAAGAATAAAATACCCTTGGAATCGAAAAGTATAAAATACGAAATACGCTTATAATCATTTAACGAAAATTAAAACCTAACTTACGAATAAATAAAACTTAACGAATATGTTACGTGATCGATTTTGGTACGACGAAAGATTTAACCGCTTCGCCAATATGATGGGCCTCGTTTTGTTAATGGGAAACCACTGGGGCTCGTTGTTTGTATGGAGCCGAGAGCCAAGAAGCCAAGGTGTGGCGTTGTTTTGTGTGCTCGGTTGGCTAGGCCGAACCCAAACCCCTCCTAAAGCCCTAAACTAAATGTTACTAGCTATAAATACAATACATAAACTCAAAAGTGAAACCCTAGTTTTGGTTGCCTCTTTTCTTTGCTCCTACTCTACCGAACCCTACAACCTTTGGTGTCGATATTTTGCTTCAACCAAGTTAAGGTATAACGTGTTTTCGCTTTCCTTTGATGCACCTTAAGTTAATATGTTGTCGCATGTTGTTTTAGTCGACTTGTGTTTCTTTTCCCTTGTGTCGAGCCGTATGAAACCAACAAAGAACAAACCATACGATTTGAACCTTATAAGTATTAAAGAGTATGTTACGTAATAAGTATTAGTGAATAGGATCATGGTTAGGTCGAGTATATGAGAACCGAACCACATGCATGTGAACCGAACCATGTGTATGTTTCGCCAAGGTGTAAAACATGGTAACTTGAATATGTAAAGTACTTAGATGAGCTAGACTTGCGAAGTGTTGTAGCCGAAACCCTAGGTTTGAACCAACCATATAAGAGTTTTGAACATGCATTAAATAAGTAAGAGGTCATATAAACATAAACCCTAGTTTGATATGTGAACCGAATAGTGCATGCCGAACCCTAATGGTTTGTGAATCATGTAACATGTGCGTTATTATAAGTCAAGTGAACTTGTAGGTATATAAACGTAATTAATCCGAGTAATAAGTAACTTGTGTGTCACATGAAATCATAAACGTATGGTGAAACATAAAAGGAAAGATTGTTTTCATTACATGTTAGGTTAAGCAAATGAGGCATTAAAAGACGAACATATAAAGTAAATGCATATTAAGGTGATATTAAAAGAATGAGAAAACCCTAAAATATAAATGAGAGTCGATTAGGGTTTGAAGCTAAGAGTGTTAATTCGTTATTTCATGCGTGAGTTATGACGTTTAAACTATTTTCACATGTAACCCTAAACTTTAATAAATGACATGATGAACCCTAATCTACAACATCGAATATAAAACACTTAAGTCTCATTTAATCATAAAAACCCTAAAGTATGAAGATCACTTAATACACTAAGTATAAATACCAAATATTAAAGGATCATTTCGATGATTATGGAATCATAAATAACATGTACGACCGTTAATGTGTATAGGTTCTGAGAAGAAGGAGTAATCCTTTGCTTTCCGCCTTCTCGCTTTTCGATCATTTGCTTTGGAATAAGGTGCATGATATTTCGACCTTTCAAGAAAGGTTCCTTTAACGTTTTCTTTCGTTAGCTTCTATATTAGGGTTTCCTAAGCCTTTGCTATGAACCCCATTCGATTTGTTTGATTGTTGCTTATCCGAACTCGATTTCAATTATGAAACATCCGATTTTGAACTATATGATATGAAAACTCGATTTTGGAAATATGAATAACCTTCGATAAAATATGATCCGTGTCGGTTATGACATTCGATTTGACCTAAGATAGTTTGACACCCGAGCCAAATATTTCACTAGTCATGGGGTTCCATGTCGTGACGATGATGCACTCGATATGACTCTAGGGCAGAGAGTGATGTTCCGCCACGCCTCGGATGGTGAAGCATATTTTGTATATGTAGGAAGGGCGATGGATGCATCCTAGATCCGTTATCCGTTATCTCGTTATCCGTTATATGTTATCTCGATGATTGATGTTGCATGCATGCACGCCCTTCATAACTCTCGTAGGTCTCCCTACAAATTTTGCCTTACGAGAAATGTTGCCTTATGAGAATATGATTATGATCCGATATTTGTTTCGGCTCGTGGTAGTTAACTATAAACTTTATTTGAAAATTCGATTTATACTTTGAAAATGATTATGATTTTGCTATCTTCGCTCACTATATTTCATATTCGATATCGCTTAGTATTTGCTTTGCTTTCATATCTGCTCACTAGGCTTTTGAAGCTCAAACCGCATTTTCTTTTCTTCCGGCGTGTATCTAAGCATTGGAAGTCGGGTTTTGCTTTGGGATGAGTGCATGAGTGGACTTACCTTAGAGATTTTAGCTTTGATTCTTATGATGCCATTTAAGACTATTTATTTCGAGATATTTTGTTGAAGTTTATCTTCCACTGACCTATGTATTGAAGTCATTTTGACTTGAATTATTTCGCATTTATGTTAAGATTTTGATTGGTTATTTATGTTTTGCTTTGATATGACACCATTACTTGTGATTCCTTTACCCTTGCTCTGCCCAAGCGTTACAACATATGCAGACAGATAACTAACTGATAGGCAAGGTTTATAAAATTAACTGAACCATCATACATACTAAACTTCCAAAACACTCAATTGTACACTAGCATATTCATCTCGCAGATCAACGCATTCACGTAACGATAAACTAACGTAATATCAGATATACGAATCATGTTTAGACATATTAATCTTATCCCAGCATAATAGACGATAGTCACATAATCATACAAAAGCATAAACACATATATTAACATATATTAAGCCTAGCATATAATCATAAACACTTGAACATACCGAATCATATCAGAATACTTACATGGAAATAACAGATAAAGATTTAGTTAACTACCACGAGCCCAGAACATATCATATCAGAAGTAACTTTCTTATTCGGAGGGGTGACCTCAATAACAAATGGAGTAACTAGCTCCCAGAATTTGTGAAGACGCGTATCACATTACCCACATCATTCACCGTATAAATCATACCGTATAATGATCGATCTAGGATGCATCCATACGCCCACAGATGATAGTGGCCATACTATCAATAAACATATAATGTAGTGGACGGGCGTAACATCACTCTATCGCCTGAGTCATGTCGAGGTGCATCAGCGACACGGACATGGAACCCCATGACTAGTTAATATTTGGCTCGGTGTCAAACTATCTTAGGTCAAATCGAATGTCAAACCGACACGCATCATAATTCATCATAAAGATCAAACAGATTTACAAATCGTAGTTTTCATATCATAAGTTCAAATCGATGTTTCATGGTTCAATAAATGAGATTTCGGATAAGCAACGGATCAAACAAATCGTAGAAGGGTTCATATCAAATGTTCATAAATCAAAGGTTCATATCACGACCACATATCATACGCTCATAATCGAGGTTCATAATCGGACATAGGTTTACACAAGATTCTTATTCCTTCGCATGGTTACTCAAGGACTTTAACACATGACTATTATTCATTCGTAGGTTTAGTACATATCTCACAGTTCCATGTTCGACGAGCTACATACAAAAGTTTTGAGAAAATGGAAAGTCGATATACCTTAGCAAAACTCTAACAAACACCACCGAACACAAAAGAGAGCACCACGAAGTCGGATGGGAAGAAAAGGAACCAGGAAAACCTCTTGTCAGCGACTTTGAGAACTAGGGTTTCACATTTGAGGTTTGGTTGGTATATATACTATGTATATACCGATCGGTATCAAGGACGGGCTTTTGATGGGTCGGCTTAAAAATCCAAACCGGACGAGACCTTGGACTGGGTTCGACTCGGATCACAAAGGAAAACAAAGCCCGACTTGGCTTGATAGGAATCGGATCACACACAAAACAAAAGAAACGCCCAACTCTTGTGTTGAGTACACGGCTTGCACAAAATAAAACGACCCAAAGGTATTCTGGATTATACAAGAACAAACGACTAAATTTATTTATTCTTGCGACGTTTAGTTTACTTAATATATACGTTAGGTTTTTAAATATTCATAAGTTAGGTTTTTAGTTTCGTTAATTGAACGTTATTATATTTTACGTATTTTAAAATTTTGATTGTGAGGGTAAAATAGTCTTTTAACACGTTTTATATTTTTAGGGTTTTACAACTTCATTAACCACAAATCTTGGTTTTACCTCATTCAAATGTCGATAGCATGCTTACAACAACAGTTGTAACAACTCCGTCAAGTTTCACATAACGAGAAATTTGCTCGTCGGTACAAAACGTTTCAATAACCGGACCAGGCTTTGCAAGGCCTGCAACACGCCAACACGTATGCAACAAATTTCTTTAGTACTCACATTTACATACTCCCTTTTAAAGCATACACTAGATAGGATAAGAAATGTTAATTCTCGTAATTGCTCAACGCTTTAGTGCATCTAAAACTATGATATGCTTGAACAATAAAGTATACATCTATCGTAACATAACGTAACATACCAGTGGTTTCAATAACTATATGATCAAACTTATCTCGCCTTTTTTTAACCAACTCCAAAAGCATCGTCACAAGCTCACCACGAACAGTACAACATAAACAACCGTTATTAACCATCACAATATCCTCGTTAGTCGGACGAATGACTCGCCACTAAAGAACCATCAATATCCACCTCGCCAAACCACGCCAAAAAAAAACATTTCACAATCATAAGTTCATAACTAACACAAATTCAATAAACTCCATATAATAGACTTTATACCTGCTTGATAACCGCAATCCGCTTGCTGCGGCCGAAATGTCAAGATATGATTTAATAAAGTTGTCTCATCCAAAATAACCAAATTCTAAGTATTTAACATTTTAGAATCATTAAAAACATTACATAGTACAATGAAGATAAGTGACCTTTCCGAACCTAGAAAGTCGGTGATGATAGTGGTCGCTCCATAGTTTTTCGTTATAAAAATATATCACCCACACACCTTGTTAATAAAAGAGGATGATGATAAAGGTTGGTTGTATTTTGGGAAATGTGATGAATGAAGATTGTTGGGGAGATGATGATGTAGGTGAGATGAATGATCTGGTAGATGATTAAGAGGATGAAAGATGGAGGATAAAATATAAATGTGTTATAAAAGATAAATGTGTATGACTAAAATACCTTCGACTACAAAATAAAATCACCATCGACTTTACAAATGACCAGAACAGTATGAAGGTGAAAATAGGACCCCGACGATGAAAAAGCGAGGTTCGCCTCATCGCGATCCTTCGAGCCAAGTTTTGGACCAACGGTGTATTTTAGTCTCTTTTTTTTTTTTTTTTTTTTTTTTTTTTTGGGTAATTATGCATGTGTAGTATATTTAATGGGTTAATACTTTCAAGACTATCCTCACTTCTTTTGATTTATTGTTTCATCTCATGGTTTTGTAGAAGTTACTCCTCTAGATCCTCTTTATGCATGTGTAATCTATTCGGTTTACGTGGAGAATTTGTTTCTATACAAACATCCAAACACCCTCACATAACGCATAAAGATACCCTAAATCTAAAAAATTACATAAACCAACATCAAGAAAAAATATAAATTGTGCATGAAAATAATAATAAAATTTTTCACAAGTCAACACAAAAGTTAACGTATTTTGATTTTTTCTAAATCAAAATATTAAAAACCTAAATGCGCTGCATTTAATTATAACTAATGAATATATATAAAAAAAAATTAATACTTATAATCTTATGTAAATTTATATGTTGTTATTTTAAAACAACATATACATCGTATTTTTAAGATATAAAGATAAAGAGATAAAAGATAAAAGCGCTATTTGCTTATAATCCAAAGTTATTAAAAACATAGGGATTATAATATTACACTTAACTCTATATAATTTTTAAAAATTCAACCACTAACGCTTTATCAATTACCTCCTATTTTTTAAGTGTTTGCTTTCACAAATTTCACCTATATTTTTACGTGTTATTTTTTCAACCAAATTTCTCCATCAAATTTATTAAAGTCAATTCAAAATCAATTTTATTTTCGACTTTTATTAACCAATCACATAACACGATTTTCTTCTTGGCAAATCGAACTCTCCTATTTACCAATTGCTTTTTCAATAAGAACGAATTGACAAAATCACTCTGAAATGATGTAATTCCTTTATTATATAAAAGATTTTTTCCCACGTACAAAACACAAAACATGTAATTTCGAACTTAACAAATAAAACTACAAAACAAATTTATATTCTCTAAACTAAACGCAATCAAAGTGTTTCTAATAATGACATATGCACGATCTTTAGACTCCTTAAATGGCACGAACTTTAAACATTGATCAATCTAAGTGGGACAAATGAATTCTTGAGGAAACCTTAAATCCTCGAAATATATTTCGCTCTTAGAGCAATATGCAAATCTTCCATTACAATGACGAACAAAAAAGGCAACAAAGAATCGCTTTGCCTGAAACCTCTCTTTAACGAAAACTCCAAAGTGGGACTCCCATTCACAAGACGTCCTATCCGAATATATGCAAGCCTTAATCCAATTTTGCCCTTTGAAACCGAAACCCAACTTGCATAAAACATGATTCACTTCACCTGAATATTAATATGAGAAATATCAACCTTAAGAGCTAAGGATACAATGACGGGCTAAAATCGCTTAAAATAATGCATCATATATGTTAAGGTACTATCTCAAACAAAGGGACACTTACCCACTGGTCTCATAATACCCACTAGTTTCATAATAAAATACCTCAAGTCACAAACTTCAAAGAGGTAAGAGGTTCGTCAACAGACACCTTTAACAGGTGACAGATCCGGGTGGATTCGAACCACCAACTTCCTGAGAAATATCCCAGGCGCTCTTACCAATTCAGAGCTCACGGATCTACATGGATAGTGTTGGTTAAGGTCTGGTAGCAAAAGCTGAGAACGAGAAGGATAAGAGGTGTTGAACCATTTAAAACATATTAGTTTTGATGATTTGATCTCCACTTGAGGTGGCATTGACTTTGATCAAAATCAAAGCCAACGCTTTGGATCTTCAGAGACAAGTTGCCTTAGAGGCTTAAACAGCTGCCAATTTCATTACACTCTCAAGTCTTTACCTCCCAGACATAAAAGTGAATCTAACCGGTTAAGCGCGCAACCAAGTTCAGATTTTTACAATAACTTATCCGTTCAACGTCATTTACTGCATATATGTAACAAAATAAAATATCTAAATAAATTATAGAAAACCTGTTGTACTTCTTTTTTGGCAAAATAAGTGAAAAACATTATACCTGCCAAATTACAAAAGTTGCTTACCCTCCATTGTATAACCCACTCAACAATACACAGCAGTGTTTAGGAATGACAATTGTAGATGCAATCATGCAACAGAACTACCCCTTCAGAATTATATGACCAAAAACCAACCACCCAATTCACGATTATTAGTTTTACAACAACTGTTTAATGTCAATTACGAATTCTGTCAATTCCAAAAATAGTAAAACCAAAAATGTATTACAGAAGACGAGTCTTTCAAATAACCAGTTACCTATCATCAATACACCAGATGTTCCAAGCCCTTGAAGCAATAACAGGACCATAACAAAAGGTAAAATCAAGTAACTTAGCACGCCGACCCAAAGAGAATTGTTAAGGTCATATCACCAAATGTATTAAGAGATGTAAATGTAAATCAATGACCCACCTGATGATAATAAGATACACCTTTTAAGAGCAAGATAATAACCAGTTCTACATGTACCCTTGATGTCAGTAGTAAACAGCCAAACCGAATCGATTCACTTGCGTAACACCACACTTGAGGAAAAAAAACGTCATTTTACTCAGCAAAGTGCAACCCAACCATTTACTTCTAAAATCAACCGGAAACAAACCAACACGACAATGGCAGAAACAAGCACAAAACCATTTGTCGTCAAATAATGATCATCACCTGCAACCAACGGTAGAAACGTTCCCGAACAGATCAGCACATCACCAACAGCAGTAGCCAACCATAAAAACTTTTGTTGATCAACGCATCACCAGCAGCAGCAAAACCGAACCATTTAAACAAACTGTAGAAGAGCGAGCTTGAAAACAGCGAAACACATCACCAGCAGCAGCATCAGCAGAAGTAACCCCAGGAAACCAAGAAACCGCCCACTTCATATACATATCAATAATGTGAATATTGTGCCGAAGAGGTTATGAGCTGTCGCCGCCAAATGAAGACTCAAAAAATACTCGTCTCCAGCCAGAAAGGTCACAAGAGAGGATTGTTGTAACAATACACGATACAAATAATTCGAACACATAACTACACAGGTCAACTGTGAACACTAAATTACAAGCTTTGTTGTCCAGTATAAATCAGGACTCACATACAAGGATCGCACCTGATCCAAAATTCTATCAACAATAACCAGTACCATCAAAAGCAATAAATCAACCAATATAAACTGATTATAGTAACGCCCAAATAAGATTTATTTGCCCAAACTTGGCATGTTGGTAAACTAGGACAATTGCAATATCAATAACTACTTATCCTGATCAAACTAGTGATTCCATGTAAAATATTTGAAGGTTTTGCAACACTGGATATATATCTCACAAATCTGTTCAAGCTTATCTGTGGTCAATAAGCAGATTGGAAGAAAAGCTTGGAGGTCAATGTGTTATCAGGTTTAATATAAGATGTGTGAACATTTGTATTCCTGAAGAGGTTTTAGAAACTTGTGTTTGATTAAGTTTGTCATGGCCTGTTATGCATTATATGGACGCCTCATAAAGATGGAAACTATTGTGTATATTGTGCAAAACTAGAACAAATAGCTAAATCGATTACCTTTTGATGAACATCACAGAACTTTAATGTTGAAGTTCAGCAGATAGATGTTGTCAATCATGAGTTTGGATGTTGTTGACCGTCTACATGTTGTTGATGCCATGATTTGAATTGTATGGATAATAAGCTTTGAGCACGCACAGAAAAACACAACACAGGCCCACAGCCCCTAAAAGAGGCCAACACACCACACCAGAAGAGAGATCCCGGGCAACCCCATGCGATCTCTCCTCTCCAACCAAAAATTCTTTTTTTTATTAGGATAATAAGGTGACCTGCCATGCGAGCGCACCCAACATGGCAAAGGCCAAACAACAACAAAGTCTGTAATAGGACATACACGACTCATAAAAAGAGCCACGCTACATCCAGTCACATACTATACAAACCTGACACCAATAGCCACACTTCAAGTCCTCCATCATTACATCAACATAAAATTATTCTCATCAATAACCAATCGTCTCGGTTCGCATCTGGCGATATCATAATACGTGCAACGGTAACTCGATTAGGTATAAATACACAGCAACATTATATCATCATCAACAAATAGAAGGATGAATTGAATCGTACCTTCAATTAAAGCTATGGAGATCCAAAACTAGTAGTACTCTGATCCATCATCAAGTTATCAACAATCGAACAAGCAAAGGTTGATTCCTTCCGACATATTTGCAGATAGCATTGCACACATCAACCAGGAAGTAAAGGAATAATGCCACGACAGGAGTATTTCAATCACTGACCATGTATCCTTGTATTAAAACTGATTTTTACTCTCCATATAACTTGCAACACTAATAGACTTCTAATAAAATATGTTGCAGCCTATTCGTGGTCAATAGGCAGAACAGAAAGAACGTTTGGTAACCAAAATTATTTAGCAACACTAATTAAATACTACCGTTTAAAATAGTGTGATCTGAAGGCTTGTAGAAAATGAATAGCTTAGCAGCATAGAGCGAGCAATAGTGGGGTATGGCAGCGATCAATAGTGGTAACGTGTGTTTAATATAATATGGCTTTCCCCTAGAATTAGATGTACCTCTTAATAAATATCAGGCAACTTTGATGTTGATGTTGTTTAACAGTTCAATTTTGCATGTTGATGCACGGATTCTAAAGGTTTGGGCACGCACTGAAAAGCACAAACAGATACACGCGCCCCAAAAGAGGGGGAACACACCACACCAGAGGAGAGATCCCGGGCAACCCCGTGCGACCTCCCCTCTACAACCAGGAATATTTTTTTTATTAGGAGAAAAAGTGACCTGCATGCGAGCGCACCCATCATGGCAAAGGTCAAACAAACAATTATGTATAAACCTATCACCACACTTGATGTCCTTGACCATTACATCAACATCAAATTAGTACTAGTAATCACCACACTTCTTGCGATATCATAATACCTGCAACATCATATCAATTATGTATAATTGCGTATGCTAATAGATCAATTAGTATACACAATTATTATACGCATAGCACGGCTATGAAAATGAATTAAACTAAGCACGGTGATTATATTGTGAGGCCAAAAAAAAAAAAAACCGTTAAGATTTAAATAATAGATAATCGAATCTTACCTTCAATTAACGCTCTGGCAATCCAAAACTGAATAACTTGATGATTGAATCGAATATGTTGGGATGGATTGACCAAAAATGAGATATTTTATAGTTTATCGGGGAGATGAGTTTGAGACGGTGTAAATTGGGTTTTATACAAGTTAGGGTGGTAAATGGACGGATGAGATTAAAAGTAAGGATAATGATCTAACGGTTGCTGAGGAATCAGTGACGTGTGGTTACAAGGATAATAAAAATTAAAAAACTCATTGCTCACCGCTCATCGCCCCAAAATGCTCCAAAAAGCTCCGCACCAAACATAACCTTCGTATAGATCCAAATTTAAACCCCAACTGTAAGTTTATCACTTTAGCAATTCAGCACTTCCTCTCTTACTTAACAAACAATATAAAGTTTGTCTTACTGTTTTAGGTCCAAACTTTAAATTTGATTAATTTTCCAGTGACCATTCGGGTCAAAATCAAAGAAATGAGAACTATTAAATACAAAATATCTTATAATAACTTTTTCGAAGACAAACAAACAAACAATAACCACTTAGTCAGTATAACATGCCGGAGAGGGTCTTACAACAGAGTTTTGAGTTTTCCCATTGTAAAATCATACGTAGCAATCAACATGTGACCCAATTCCCTGGTTTAGAACGAATTAACAAAACCTCCCTCCCATACAAGAAAAGAGAACTATTATACAAGACATCTTATAAATAACTTTTTCCACATACCTTTAAACTTTTAAATTCTCTACATAAGAGCCAAAGGGTATATTGACAAGCCAAAATCGCTCCAAATAGGCTGCATATATTTTAGGTACTATCTCAAACAATGGAACAATTAACCCACTGCTTTCCTTATAAAATATTTAAAGTCTCCAGTCCTAAACTATCAACTCGTGAATTTCAAGAGGTAAGAGGTTCACCAAGAGACACCTTTAACAGGTGACAGATCCGGGTGGATTCGAACCACCAACTTCCTGAGAGATACCCCAGGCGCTCTTACCAATTCAGAGCTCACGGATCTAGATAATTAGTGTTGGTCAAGGTCTAGTAGCATAAGTTGAGAAGGAGATGAGATGTGTTAAACCATTAAACACGATAGTTTAAATGATTTGATTTCCACTTGAGGTGCCAAAGACTTCCATTGAAATCGAAGCTGACACTTTGGGTTTTCAGAGACAAGTTATACCCTAACTGGGTTAAAAACACAACCTAATTTAGATTTTTACTATATCTTATTCATCACTGTTTTACGACAAAATAATAGAGAACCTGTTGTACTTTTTTTTGGCAAGAAATAAGGTTAGAAAATACACCTTGGCAGAATTTAAAAAGCTGTTTGCCCTCCATGCATTACCCACTTAATACACAGCAGTGTTTAGGAAGAACTTTTGCAGATACAACAAAACTACTCCACTTCCAGAATTATACGATCAAGAACAAATTACCCAATTCACAATTATCAGTTTTACGACAACTGTAAATTCACTCTCGTCAATTGCATCACTTCCAGAAACTAGTAATCCAAAAATGTATTACAGAAGACTAGTTTTTAAATGAACAGTTAACTATCATCAATATACCAGTCGTTTCAATTCCCTGAAGCAATTACAGGAACACAAGAAAGCTAAAATCAAGCCACCCAGCACAGCGATCCCGTTAGAATTGTGAAGGTCATACCACAAACTGCATAAGAACTATAAGTGCAAACCAATGACAACCTGATAATAATAACCACCACCTGATAACAGCATAAGAACCACCTTTAAACAGCAACACAATAACCAGTTCTACATGTACCCTCGATGTCACTAGTAAACAGCCAAACTGAATCGCTTCACTTGCAAAACCACCACGCTTGAGAGGAAAACATGATCTCACTGAGCAAAGTGCAAACCAGCCATCGACATCTGAATCAACCGGAAATAAACAAGGCAACAAAGGCGAATAATGCACAAAACCATTTGTCATCAGATAATGATCATCGTCAGCAGCAACCAACGGTAGAAACATTCAGATCAGCACATCACCACCAGCAGCAGCCCACCGTAAGTGCTTTTTGTAGATCAACGCATCACCAGCAGCAGCATAACCCGACCGTATAAACAAACTGTAGCTCACTGAGCAAAGTGCAAACCCGCCATCGACATCTGAATCAACCGGAAATAAACAAGGCAACAAAGGCGAATAATGCACAAAACCATTTGTCATCAGATAATGATCATCGTCAGCAGCAACCAACGGTAGAAACATTCAGATCAGCACATCACCACCAGCAGCAGCCCACCGTAAGTGCTTTTTGTAGATCAACGCATCACCAGCAGCAGCATAACCCGACCGTATAAACAAACTGTAGAATAGCGAGCTTGAAAACAACAAAACGCATCGCCAGCAGCAGCATCAATAGCAGCAACCCGAAGAAACCAAGAAACCGCCAACTTCATAAGCAATATCAAAACTACATTGTGCCGAAGAGGGCATGAGTTGTAACCCCCTAATAAAGCATCAAAAGAAGATTGTTGCAACAATACACAATACAAATAATTCTAACTCATAACTAAACAGCTCGACAGTAAACACCACAATACAAGCTTTGCAGTCCAGCATAAATCACGACCAACATAGAATGATTGCACCTGATACAAAATTCTACCAACCATAACCAGCAACACAATAAAAGCAAATGATCATCAGCCAATATAAATTCATAAACAATAATTCCCACAATCTGGCCTCGCATCAAGGTTGTTGATTTCCCCAAAACATATTTAAAAGTTGCATTGCACAGATCAACAGGTCTTTAATGAAGTACGCCCTGATATGATGTATTCGCCTCAAGCCCTCAACTTAGCAAGTACGTAAACTAGGGCAATATTTTTGCAATATCAATGACTATGCATATCCTGATAAAACTCATGAATTCCATGTAAAATATTCAAAGAGAATAGATCTCATAAATATGTTTAAGCGGCTAACGCGTTATCATGTTTTATATAAAATTTGTGTACATTTGTATTCCTAAAAAGGTTAAAAACTTGTTTTTGATCAAGTTTGTCATAACCTTTTATGCATCATATGGACAGAAACTATCATGTAGTGTAAAACTAGAGCAAACAGTTTAATTGAGAGTACCTTCTGATGAATATCACGGAACTTTAATTGGCGTTGTTCAGCAGATAAATGTTGTCAATCATGATATATCACATGTACATTGTTAATTGGATGTTGCTGACCGGCTACATGCTGTTGATGCGATAATTTGAATTATATAGATCATAAACTTTGAGCACGCACAGAAAAACACAACAAAGACCCACAACCCCCAAAAGAGGCTAACACACCATCTTCTTCCTCCCTATAACCTGTAAATCGCCTAGGTCAAATCTCCCAAAGAAGAAATCCAACATCTTTCTTTCGATCATCTCATAACCTCCCTCATCAAAAACATGATTCAAATTGTCTCAAACACCTTTTTCTTGGAGGCTTGCTACTGCCATTCGAATGGAGACAAACAAGTCAGAAGAAAGATGCAAAGAATGAAGCACACATCACTATCCTTTCATCTAGAGTCAAGATTCGAGACCTTCTAAGTTTAGTCAACTCATTTGGTAATTCACCTGACAAACAAGTCAGAATATTTTGTTTAAGGGATCTTCAAAGATTCCTTTTTTAAACTCAAGAAGTGACCGGAGTTCATTTTCCGGCGCCGGAGAGTCCCGGAGATGAGAATGACTGGTAAAAAAAGGAGAATGAGAGGAAACTGAAACATGGGTTTTGCTTAGAATTGAGTGAATTGAAATGGGTATTGATTGGATTTGAGAGTTTTTTGGTGGATGAATTTTTTAGGGTTTGAGAGTAGTAGTTGATTTTGGGATTTTGGGCATTTTGTGTTGTTGATGAATGACAAACACAACAAAACCCTCATTTGTTTATTTTTAAAATCGAATATAAATCGATTTGTATAGACTTCATGGATTAAAAGATGAATTTAAAACGTTTTTGAATCAAGATTCGTGTGGTGCTAATCATCAAAATGGTTTTTGGGCAAGGCCTGGATCTTTCGAGAGATAGGAAAGTTGATATAGGTTTTGTTTGAAGGAGGTTCTACAGGAATATTAAGAGTTGACATTTGTTGATCTTCATGTGTTAAGTTAAACATAAAGGTAGCAGGTGAGGTGGTTTAGGTTGCACACGTTAAATAAAAATATTCAACTTGCAGACGCAGATCATGAGTTCATGTTGCATATCCAAATTTTTGATTAATTAATAACTTGGTATCATCTTATCCTTGAGTTGTGGTTAGTATACGTATTACAGATGTTGAGATGTTTGAGTTTTGAAGATGATGATGATGATGATAGGAGTGTGTGGCGGGGAGAGGTGGTGGGGAGAGGTGTGAAAAGTCAAAATACCTCCACTTAACAAGGCTTAACGCCTGTTAGTCCAACCAGCTAGGGTAGGACCAACGATGACTAACGTTTGATTAAGGACCAACGTGCAATTTTTTTGGTCAAAGGACCGAAACTTGATGGTCAACGTATTACAAGGACGAATGGTGTAGTTTACTCTAAAAGCAATAAATCCTTTTTCAAACCACAATTTGCCTTTAAAGTTTAAACACACCGGTTGATTCCTTCGACATATTTATGAATATTTACACATTATCCTGAATTATAAAGGAATAATGCCACGACAAGACATGCTTTGATCTTAAAAGTTGGTATTGCAATATCGGTGACCATATATCCTTATATTGATGCCGATTTTTACTCCCCAATACTAATGGACTTCTCATAAAGTATCAATAAGATTCATACTACCCATAAGACGTTCATGTTGTAAAAGAAATGCAAATCTTCTGAAAAGAAATTTAACATATAAAACAAAATATATATTAAAAAAATTTAACATATAAAACAGCATACCTTTATTAAGAATTTCATGCCCATCAACCTGAACAACATCTCTATTAAACAAAGATAATCGAAATCTCATATCACCAAGATGACATGAAATAATCTTTTGACCGATAAAATTTTTTCACATATATATAACATCTCCCATGCGACACCCTCAAATCCAAATAAACACCATGGATAGTATGGCCATCAACATCAAAATAACCATTTGGTGAACCAACATTCATCCTAAATGGTGAAACATTTTATTCATCATAATAAAAAATCTTTTATCAAATATAACAATTTTAAATAAATTCAAAAATCAAACAAAATTACTAATTAAACAATAATTGAAGCCACTTATAAGCATGAATGAATGTATCCCCTCTATAATTAAAAAATTTATCGATACACGTGCCCTTCAAGATCATAACACAATACAAACATATATACTAGTAATGTGTCGAAACAAACTATTCCAACCATACATCAATTGTTTCAAATAAGCAAATTCCAAATGTATTCATTTTAAAATTTCATAGTTAAACAATAAACATTAACACAAAAATAAACTTGTTCTTCAGATTAAGAATGTTGATCATCATTTCATAAATTATTTGTGATAAACATTTCAAGTTGTCTTCTTAATCTCCATCTTTGAACGTTTAAACCGTAATGGCAATTCACCATCACATGTTTCTTTTCTTCTCTTAATTAAATGTATGCTCGCTTCTTGTTTTACATTCCCATCTTCACATTTAAGATGATTCGCGGGCTTGTTTTAAATGGTTATCCAATCGACTATGCCATTTGCCAATTCTACCCACACATTATAACTTCCAAAGTCATGACTTACAAACCACAAATATTTTGAAACTGTTGATTTTCTAATTTTTTAAAGGCGACGATAAGTGGAGCAATAAGGTTACCAGATATGCTATTTAGGTAACATATGAAATTACTATTCGAGCCAATATAAAATATTCAAAATCGATTGACCATACAGTGCCACAACAGGTCCATACGCAAGGTACACCCTCGAGCCAAAGGAGTGCACTGGATATGGACCATGTCGGCAAACTGCATGATATGTTAATGAATTTTGTCTCGAATAAAATTTCATATGCTACCTAAATAGCATATACGAGCAACTTTTTGCTTCAAGATGGTACACCTTTAAAAAAATTAAAAAAAACACACTTCAAAGTATTTTGGTTTGAGTCGAGTACAACAATCCTAGATTTAATTGGGAACTATCCGGAAGTTTTTGGGGTGTCTTGCATGATGGGAGATGAGATGATGAAGCAAAGTGGTTACCTTGTATAAGTTTATTTAGGTAGCATATGAAATTATTGTTTGAGCCAATATAAAATATTCAAATCGATTGACCATGCGAGGTGACAATGTGGTCCATATGCGCGTAAACCCTCGACTCGAGGAGTGCACTTCTGATGGACCCTTTGTAGCAACTCGTGTATGGTCAATCGCCAAGATTTTATATTGGCTCCAAATAGTAATTTCATATGCTACCTAAATAGCATATACTGGTAAACTTTTGCTTCAGATCACACGCCTTTAAAGGAAAAAAATTAAAAAAAAAAACACTTAGCAAAATATTTGTGGTCTGTAAATCAAGAAGCAACAATCCTAGAGTTAATTGGGGACGCTCTGGAAGTTTTAAGATGTGTGTATTTTCCGTGTCCACCAAAATGCGGTTTACTTTTAAATTGGAGATCACAGCGGATACGCCTATCGGAGAATTCCCAGTGTCTTGGAGGATAGCAAAATCTTTTTTGTTGGGAGAGAGGCCCTTTCAACCGAATTGGTATCTTTGCTCATCGCTTATAAGTGGCTACATCATGCAAATATGAATCATTTCGTAAGTATTGTTTGATTAGTAATTTTGTTTATTTTTTTTATTTAAAATTGTTCATATATTTGCTAAAGGATTTTTTATTATGATAAGGTTTTAAAGGATGAATGTTGTTTCACCAGATGGTTAATTGGATGGCCATAGTTGTTTTTGGATGTGAGGGTGTCGCATGGGAGATGTTGATGGTTAATTTGATGGTCATAGTTGTTTTTCGATTTGAGGGTGTTTATATATGTGTGAAAGAATTTTTATTGGTCAAAAGATTTTATGTCATCTTAGTGATATGAGATTTCGGTTATCTTTGTTTAATAGAGATGTTGGTTTGATGGGCATGAAATTCTTAATGAATCAAGTTGTTTTATATAACTTTTTTGTTATATATTTTAAAATTACATGAAATTGTTAAAAATAATTTTTAGAAGAAGATTTGCATTTCTTCTACAACACTGAACATCTTATGGGCAGTATGAATCTTATTAAAGATACTAAATAAAATGAAAAACCTAAAGCTGACATTCGAGTTCGTGTTTGTGTTGAAATGATGAGGGCATCTAGCAATATCATAATACCTAAATTGATTAGGTATAGATACGCAACTACATTGGATCAATTAAGTGTAGATAAACAACTGTTACAACTATAACACGGTTATAACATTAAATAGAAAGATGAATCGAATCGTACCTTGTAATTAACACTCTGGCGATCCAAAACTAGTTGAATAAGATCCATCGTCAACAGTGAACACCGCCATATGATCCAAAATTCTACCAACCATAACCAGTACCACAATAAGAGCAGTAAATCATTCTCTGAAACCACAATTTGCCCTTTAAACACACCGAGGTTGATTCCTTTCGACATATTTACGAATTGTGTTGCACACACTAACCAGGAAGTATAAAGGAATAATGCCAGATTTGATCTTAAAAGTTGGTATTGTAATCGGTGACCATATATCCTTATATTGATGCTGATTTTTACTCCCAAAATAATTTGCAATACTAACACACTTCTCATAAAATATGTTGCAGCTTATTCGTGGTCAATAAGCAGAAGAGAAGGAATGTTTGGAGGCAAATATTAAACCATCACGCATGAGCAAGGATTTATTAGCAACATCATACGATGTTAGTTATAGCTTTAATAACATGTTTTGGAACAAGTTCAGTTCAAAACTATTGTTCACAAGCCTTAATTTGAATACTTGTGTTTATCATAGTTTGATCTGGAAGATAATAGAAAAGTGAATTTTGCCTAGCGGCATGGGAGTAATCAGGTGATCAATAGTGGTAACTTGCGTTTGATATAATATGGCATGCCCTGTTGTGCTTCGTATTAACTGAAACTATGAAGTCTATTGTGCAAAACTAGAATAAATACGGGATTAGACATACCTCTTAATAAATATCACATAACTTTGATATGGCATGCCCTGTTGTCGATTTGAGCACACACCAAAAAACACAACACAAACACGCGCACCAAAAGCGGCGAACACACCACACCAGAGGAGAGATCCCGGGCAAACCCCGTGCGACCTCCCCTCTCCAACCAAAAATATTTTTTTATTAGGAAAAATGGTGACCTGCCATGCGAGCGCACCCATCATGGCAAAGGTCAAACAAAAACAAGAGTTTGTTACAGGACATAAAGATCTCCTCCTAACAAGAGCCCCATTACATCCACTTACATACAAACTTGTACGTCAATCGCCACACATCAACAAATTATTAATAACCAATCGTCTCGATTCACGTCTTGCGATATCATGGCTATATAATTCCATTAACGAATTAAACTAAACACGGTGATTATTGTGAGGCCAAATAACAAATAGCAAAAAAAAAAAAACAATATATGAATCGAATCTTACCTTCAATTAACGCTCTGGATAATCCTTGGGTTTTCTAGAATTAATCGATCAAAACCTGTTGATTGAATCGAATATGTTGGGATGGATTGGACTTGGAGATAAAATAAACGATCTTCCATGTGTGTTATCTTTTATGGACGAGATGAGAGTTTGAGATGTTGGGATTTGGGTTTTATACTTTTATACAGTACAAGTTAGGGTGTTAAATGGACGGATGAGATTAAAAGTAGGGATGATGATCTAACGGTTGGTAAGGAATTAGTGACGTGTTGTTACAAGGAATTCCGAGTAAGGCGGTTCGCACGAGAAACTTGACAAAAATATCGTTACTTGGCGGGTACGTTGAGATATTTTTCTACTAAACTTTTTTTAGTCGACGGTTTGGCTGACCCGACCCGATATGTGCAACTACACCGACCTGTATGGTATCTACTCTAAGAAAAATGATTTATATGCCTAAAATCTACACCTAAAACTAAACCTAAATATGTGATTGGTTCATTTGAAATTTTGATTGGTGAGAAATAATAAAAGAGAAAAAGTAAATTACACTTGTCAAAAAATTAATGGTGTAAGTCTAATATTAGGTCTCATTGTTAGGCATAAATATCATCACTCCTATTCTAATTTTCCCACAGTGGTCGGTCACCATGTTCGGTTGACCCATCGGTCGAACTAGGTCGATCCACTGTGGAGCTTCGGTCTCAATCGGTCATAGAATGCTAGAATATGAAATGTAATTTATGGGGTGACCTCCCTTAAGAGGAGAATGAGATTGTTGGGATTTGGAGAATCCATGTTAAAGAGTCGGTCACCCCAATTATTGTTTAGCATGTCTTAACTCGTAGACATTACGTTATTTACTAGTTATTTAGTTAGTTAGTTAGTTTAGAGCAACACCGTGAAAGACGGACGGGTTTTTACCCACTGTATGCCTGATTCAGAGGGCGTGTAGTATATAGTATAAAAGCCTCTTCCCACTTGGAAATGTGCTTTTCATTTTAATCAAACCTCTTCTTTTGATTTACTCTCTCTCTCTCTAGAAAACATCATCTCTTCTCTTTATCTATCTACAATGGCTTACTTGATCTATCATCTTCCTAAACCACCTGAATCATCAAACAACATAAATGAATGATCCTACATATATGAATCTAGTTATCTCATTTTAATGTCCACGTTATTCCTAAACCCTAAATCATTATGTATTGGTTTTTATGTCCTTGGAAAAGTATCTAATGTATTTATCAATTTTAGGTGTTCTATAGTCTTAATTAGCTCATAACATAAGTCAATATTACATATATAAGCTTATAAATTGATGTTATTTTGGACAGCTCACTGCAGTCCCGTGGAAACGCGGATAAGTTGAGTTCTACAAGTCCGTTGGACGCGGGGGTTTTGGCTAAATTTAAGTTTATGTCTTAGCTACATTTCATACAACCGGGCCAAGTTCCAAAAATGACCAGACCTATGAGCTTTTTTCCAAATGAAATCTGATGTGCAGTTTCCGACATGTTTTACCATTTCGGCTCTAATTTACTCATCGGGATGAGTTTTGAGATGGGCCTCGAAGGAAAAAAAACCACAAGATATAGTCAGAAATCTTATCTTATTTCCTAAAGCTCAAGGTCCATTTGAGTTGTAGTGTGATTCGTTCTTTGAAGTGCATTTAGAAGCTAAGCTTTATAAATCATACATAGGGCTTGTTTTAGCTTATTTTTATAGTTTAGATCATGTGTTCAATGTCAAGCACTTACAAAATAATACATAAATCATAAAAATAACTAAAATCTAGTATCATATTACAACCATATTGAATGAACATGAAAAATAAATATAAACCTTACAATGATTATGATGAATATTACAAGAACAAGGACACTAAACAACACTTAATCATTTCTACTCTTCAACCCTTGCTTCCAAATTAATAACCCTTCCTTAAAAAACCTTGATCTACCTTAATCTAATATATAAAAACCCTTGCAAAGCTTTAATAAAAATCCATGGAAGATGATGAGATTTGTGGTGATTTTTTGGTGTTTTATGGTTAAAACAGAACTAGGATCAATCAAGGAACTTAAGCCTTTAACTTGTGATGGATTACAAGATGAAAATCAAGATCATATGGTGTTAAAAAGGTGTGTTTGGGTCGTTGCTATGCAAAAAAGAAAGGAAAGAATTAGAGTGTTTTGATGTTTATGTGTTAGTGAAATGAGAAAATGAATAAATATCTAGATATTAAGTAAAGCAACTTAGCTAGTTTTTCTTTTTAGCTAAGTATCTAACAACGACTTTGTAAGATATTGGATTTCACATACACATCAAACCATAACACAAAGTAGGCGTACAAGAGTTTTTTAGAGAGAAAGTTAGAGGTTTAGGGAACTTTAGTGAGAGAAAGAAAAATCTTATTATGAGCTCCAACTCTACCTTGGAAGGTAGAGTATTTATAGTCTTACAATAAGCATACACACACAGGCGTGGATCGTGCATACAGTGGGTAAAGACCGTCTGTCCTCCACGGTGTTACTTAACTAAATACTACTTAGCTTAAAATAACTACTACTATGAGCTTTAACGATTACATATACTTGAGGTGACCGACTCTTTAATACATGGAATTTCTAATTCTAACAATCTCCCTAAGGAGGTCACCTCAAACATATACTAAAATTACATAGAATACAAACAGATATAACATTAACAATTGTTCTTGCATTCTTGATGTAGCACTTTGCTCTGGCTCGTAGACAATGATTCTTCTCATTGCATGTTTGGTTAATCCAAGTGGAGGTCTTTATCGATCCACGTGATAATAATTTTGAGCCGACTTTTGAAATCATCACTAACAAAATCTCGAGACATCCATTGTGGTGTTGGTATTATGTGATGTTGTGACTTCGGACCGACATGCTCGCATTACGGATCATGATATCTTCTTATCGGAGTAGTGGAAGCTTTCGTTGATTCATGATATTGGCGTGACATGGGTGAAAATATCGAGTCATTGATGCACTTATCATGATTTCTTTTGAGATGAATGTGTAGTGTGAGCATGCGGCTATGGATTGACCGCTTCATTCGATCGGTACCAACGTCGGGTGTACCGCATAAAGCAGATTAGCAATAAAAGCACGAAAGTGTCTTTGATCACTTTCGTTGAATTGAGTACTACGACCCGCGGTTCCCGTTGATCGGATAAAATCTTACGTGATCGGTATAATTCGAAGAATTTCCTTGACGGGGTTTCGCGGTGCTCTAGTCGTTCTCAAACCGAACGTCTCAAAGAAGACAACACGGAGTGAGTGAACCGAGAATAGAAATTCACCGATTGATGAAAAGAGATTTGAAAAACAATCGTGTATCGCACAATAGAAATTGTTTTTGCAATACAACGAAGGTTTTAATGAAAATCAATTATCAATCATAAACACCTTTTGATTTGAAATATTCAGTACACGGTCGATGTGCTAAAGAAAAGAGTTTTAAGCACAATGACCGGTTTTTCAAAGGTATCCGTCAATCCATAACTTTGAACCAGATTGATTCAAAAGATTGAATCGCTCCATTGTTTATGTTCGGTTGTCATATGGTTGATCTATTGAATAGATCTCACATGCCACCCACCGTGAGCTTGTTTGATGTTGGCTCTGAAGGCTTTCCATCTTCATTGTGAATATGTTTGCATATCACTCGGATGTTCAGCAATACCACAAGGATAATGCGAGGACTCGAGATATAATCTCTCTTCCACATTATGTGAAAAGAGTCTTCATTGAAAGTGTCCTAATGAGTTTATATATGATCTTGTGGCTCTAGACTCAATTAGTGCATATTTGGATCCCGTATAGGAGACTAGGAGAGGGTCTCCTTCAATATCAACAATCTCAAGAGAAAGTCGATAGATAATGTAGGTTCCCAGTGAGAATGAAGCAAGCCCTTTTAAGAGGAACTTGAGTGGTTTGGGAAGATGTAGTGCATAAGCGTCCGGGTCCATGACGTCTTGTCTTCAATATCGATGTTACCATCAAGTAGCATATGAATTGTACCGGTTTACGCCTCTATGGTTGAAGAAATGGAGGGCAATTTCTTTTCACCCTTTTCTCATTCAATTCTTTTCATTCTTGACCCTTCCGGTGCTACTGAGACTTCATAGCAAGAACCTTGTTGGGTTTATTCCAAGATTTTGATCTTTCTCGGTCCGCACTCTTCCCATATCTCATTTTTCTCCTTTTATCATCATACCTAAGAACTCTACACTACCTAGTGGATAGTCCCCGGTAGATCCCTCGGTTACGGCGGATCATGGGAACAAATACCTAACCTTATCATCCTTATATCACCGTACATAAAGTAAAGTTGGTCGGTCTATTTGGTATTGTTCATCCGCCATTTGGAACCAATTGAAAACCATTTGAAAATCAATCCGGATACTTGTGATATATTATCAAAGCATTTTGTACCGAATTGTTTTTGATATTTTTTGAATAAAGAGCTCCCCTCAACATGTGCATCAAATGTTTGAAATCGTTTTGCACACAGGCAAGAGAAAGAATTTAACTCTTTGATTACCATTTTCTAAAAGATATCAACATCACTTCACGATCAAAACAAGTAGATAAAGCATTTTCGGGAAGGATGAGGTTTCACAATTTTGCTCCCCTCAATATGTGCATTAAGATTTGAAAGATTTTGCACATACTAGAGGAACATGCACTGATGATATAAATTGATCACGTTTGGGATCTTTGTGGTTTAAGATAGATGCTCCCTCTCGACATGTGCATGGAAAATTTGAAATCGTTTGTCACATGTGGGAAGGAGAGCTTGTTCATCCTTATAAAACCATTTACCGAATTATCGGTTTAAATCAATTTAAATCACAAATTCTCCCCGATCACAATTATCAAATCCTTTGAGATTTGTGATCTCTTGGATTTAAATTAATTTTGAAAGCTTTTAAGGAGAATTGTGACTTGATTATGAAAGCGTTTTAAGCGATAAGGATCGGATTTTAAAACTTTAAACTCATTGATTAAACATGCATAAATATCTTTTGAAAACAATTGAATGACAAATAACTTTTAATTTAATTGAAATCATTCTCCCTCAATCAATGACATAGGTTGTTGATTGAGAGATAGATATTTTGACAAATAAGTCAGGATGATTATCAAAACTAGAGTCAGAGTTAATTTTCAAAGCAGTTAGTTTTCAAACAGATAAATGTTAATAGAATCGAGCATGGATTTTTTGATAAAGTATGACTGTTCTTTCTTTAAAAAGCGAGTTCTTGCCTAAAATGACAATAAACCATTGTTTTCTTTCTCCCAAAATAATTTTTGTTTTTTTTTTTTTTTTTTTTTTTTTTTAAATAAAATTCGAACAATATCTAAAGTCCCGTGTCATTCTTTGAATGACAAGACAAAGACCGTAGATATTATCGAATCGAGAAAGACATGACAAAATGACAATATTTTTGAAGATTTTTCGAATTTTTCAAATTTTATGGATTTTGAGAGTTTTATATTTTTCTATTTTTCGAATAGATATATACAGAGATAGATGAAGAAAACCTTTACTCTCTTCTTCCTCTCAAGACGTTTGAGTGTTTCGGTTGAAGGCTTTAAGGCCAAGTCGGAAGAATAAACTCAAACGTTCTCTAGGAAGAGCTTTGGTGAAGATGTCTGCTAACCGGTATTCAGTCCTCACAAAGTAAAGTTCCACCACACCGTTTTCAACTTGCTCCCCTGATGAAATGATGTCGAATGTCGATGTGCTTTGCTCTTGAGTGTTGTGCGTTGTTGCATGAGAGAGCAATAGCACTTTTATTATCACGAAGATGAGAGGATTTTGTTAAATTCAAAGCCATAGTCGATAATGGGATCTCATCCATAGGATTTGAGCCGCAAAGAAGATGACATGGCTATATTCGACCTCCGTAGAGAAATAGAAGTACTCATTTGCTTCTTTGAAGACCGACTCAAGCTTATCACCCAAAACCGAGCACCTCCGGGCGTGCTTGACGAGTATCTTGACATCTGCATGATCGCGATCTGCATAGTCATTAGTGACATCTGGGTGTCCTTTGGGTACCAAATTCCCATATTGATGGTTCCGTGGAGATACCGAAAGACCCGTTTAACCGCTTCAAGGTGCTTTTTAGTAGGCTTAGCACGGTATCTAGCACACATGCAAACAACGAACAAGATGTCCGGTTCACTAGTGAGGTACATCGGGGATCCAATCATACTACGATATTTCGTTTTGTCTACCATGATCCCCGAGTGGTCCTCATCTAGTTTAGTTCGTTCAATCATGGGAGTGTCAGCGGTCGCATGAATCAAATCCAAATTTCTTTAAAATCTCATTTGCATATTTAGATTGATTTATGAAGATGCCTCCGGACTTTGTGAAATTTGTAATCCCAAGAAAATGACATTTGTCCCATCATTGACATTTTAAATTTTGAACCCATTTCATTTGAAAAGCAGTCACACTCATTGGGGTCGATCGAGGCAAAGATGATATCATCAACATAAATTTGAACATGAATTAAATGTTTGCACGACTTTTCGGTGAACAATGTTGAATCAACTGCTCCTTTGCTAAATCCGGTAGATAGAAGAAACTTTGATAGCAGATCATACCATGCCCTGGAGCTTGCTTTAAACCAGAAGACTCTTCTTCAAACGATAAGCGTGAGTAGGATGCTCTTGATTCACAAATCCTTCCGGTTGGTGGCGTGAGCGACTTCTTTAAGATCTCCGATTCGTAAATGTCGTCTTCACATCCATCGATAGACTACCATGTTCTTACTAGCAGCATTTAGCCAAAAGATTCTCGATTGCCTCGATTCGAGCAAGCGGAGCAAAGATTCTTCAAAGTCAATACCTCCTCTCGACGGTATCCTTTAGCAACTAATCGAACCTTGTTCTTCAACACATCACCATGCTCATCAAGTTTCACTTTGAAGATCCATTTTAGAGCAATAATCATAGCACAACTGAGCGGTACTAACTCCCATACATCAAGTCGATCAAACTCATGAATTTCTTCTTGCATGGCATTGAACCATCTATCTTCATTCATGGCGGTTTAACATCTTTTGGTTCGATCTTAGAGAGTACGGAGTTGAAGAAGCACCATAAGGCATCGGTTGCAAGTTGTTTCGCGTGGATCTTGGACGAGAGGGATTTCAATGATGTTGTCTAATGGATGATCGTGAGTCCATTTTCCGAGGTGTTCATGTGGTAGTTGATGAGGGTCAAGTAGCGAGTCGATGTCTCCAAGAAGATGGTTCGATGAAGATTCGAGAGCAAATATGTTTTCAAATGGAGCATCTTCGGGTAGTAAAGGGATTAACTTCATCATTGATGCAGAAATAGTTCCATGATGTACATTCGAAGATTGATGATTTGTTGATGAGATCGAGTGATCGCAGCAGCGCTTCTTGACTTAATGATATTGAGATCAAGGATTGACTTCGTTCATAGGGATATGGCGAAACCTCTGTTGTAGAATCGACAGTTCATTAGCACTTGGCTCATAATGTTCATCAAACATAGGATCAAACAATTTCTTTAAATCATCTTCGGATGGAGGTACATATGGAGTCTTTGGAGAAGAATTTGGTACAAGGGATGAACCAATGGAATTGTTTTGAAGTGCGGGTCTGAATGGATTTTCCAGAGCCATTTGACCGGTCAGTTCATCGAGCGTAACGTGGAATTGTTTCTATGATATTACGGGTTCTCTTGTTGTAGATTCGGTAACCCTTCTTGTTTGGTGCATAACCAACAAAAACTCCAATATCTGCCTTTGCTCTTAATTTACCTAAATCTTGACTGTCATTTGTTGGATAGCACAAAGCTCCAAACACACGAAGGTAGGAGAGATCAAGTTTTCGTTTATGAACAAGTTCATATGGAGTTTTTCCATGAGAGGTGTGTATAAGGGAACGATTTTGGGTGTAGCATGCGGTGGCAATGGCTTGACCATAGAAACATTGGAACCTTCGAATAAATAAGCATTGTTCTTGTGGCTTCTACAAGAGTTCGATTTAGATCTTCAACTACACCGCTACATTGAGGAGTTCGTGGAACACTTCTTTGATGGTGATTCCAACACTTTCATAAAAGCTGAATTAAGTCTTTGTTGACAAACTCGTGCCATTATGCATTCTAACAATTCCGATTGTATTGTTGAGTCGAACTCAAGTCGTTTGATTAGTTTGATGATGACATCGGAGTTTCATCCTTTGTCCTCAAAAACTTTACCCAAGTAAATCGAGAGTAGTCATCAACAACTACTAGAATGTATTTCTTCCCATTTATCGTTTGCACTCTCATTGGTCCGCACGGATCCATATGAAGGGTATGAAGAACTTCCATTCTAAATTTGTGGGTTTTGGTTTGTGGGCATATTTCGTGCTTTTACCCAATTGGCAAGGTGAACAAAGATGATCTTTTTCATATTTTAACTGGGTAAGCCTGCGACAAGATCCTTTCTAGAAAGGTTGTTTATGGTTTGAAGTTCAAGTGATTGAGGCAGCGATGCCATAACCAATACTTTGTTTAGAAGCCTTTGATAGCAAGCAGTTGGAGAGGACTTCATCATGTCATCGATAGAGATGGTGTATAGGTTAGAACCTCGAGTACCTCTTAATAATTCTACACCATCAAGTTCTCTAACGAAGCAAGTATGTTTTCTAAAAGCCACTTCTAGATCGGAATCACGAATTGACCAACAGAGAGAGCAGTTGTGACCAAGACCTTCCACATAATATACCCATAAACTTGAAATCTTGTGAGAAGAACTCAAATAGCCCAAATGAATCTGTGAGAATCAATTGCTCTGAAACACTCTCGACTATCTTTATCAACCCATATGTGGACAATTTGAGTGACCACTGAAGAAGAAAACCCGATATACCAAACTTGAAACCGAAGTCGAATTCACATTTGTATCTTAAGCTTGCACTTAATGATGGAAGAACGATTAATAGAATTTACGCTCAATAAAATCTCTAAGTACTTGATAAGGCTTTAAAAGGTACCATTTTGAGGTCGTTTAAGCCCTTATTTGATCACTTTTGTATCCGTTATTGCTTAATATCGTTCCTTTTCACTTTTAGGTCTCTTGAAGGCAAAATCTTTGGAATGGCACTTATTTGGACGAAAAGGCGCGAATATCGAAGAAAATGGCCAAAGTCGAATCGAGACACTCAAAGCTGAAAATGTAGGCGACGGCATCATCGCTTATCTGCGGCGGTCGGAGGATTTTTGTGACGATCTGAGCCAAAACCCTATTTTCAAGTGACGTCGGGCTTTAAAAGAGTAGGTTGTCATTACTCGGGCGGCCTAGATGCGACCAGACGACGTCGAAGTCGAAGAGGCGGCGTCGCGAGACATAAGGTGGCGCCGTCGCAAGGTTAACGTGGCAAGACGAAACCCCAATAGCGGCGACACGGCGGCGTCACACAACATAAGGTGGCCGTCGCATATGTAATATTATATATAGAATCCGAATTTTCGGTTTAAGAGAGTCTTTTTGGGTGAAAACCTAAACCAAACCAAGGGTGTCTTGTACGGTATTTTAGGGTTCCAAACCCTATCTTACATCAAGATAAGTATTTACTTCATCAATTCAATTATGTCTTTGATTATTTGTTTGTATGCTTGCATGTTCTCCATGTCCAAGCTAATTTATTTGTGTGTTTGTAGGGAGTATGAAACTTAATTATTGAATATTGATTGGTTGTTTCTTATCTTAGTTGATTAATGATCTAGTAATGCGATAGGTCATTCGTCGTGTATAATGCTTGATTCATCTTTGTGAACCTTAGAATATAATTACGAGTAGTTGTAAGCTAAACCATCCAAAGAGTGCCTTAGAGTAAGAGTTTATTATCCTAGTGGGTTTTGTAGACGAGACCCTTTGGTAAGTTCAAAGAGTTAGGGAGAAAGCGATACCCTACAACTTTAGACACACAACTAACTAAGAATAAGGGCGTGACAACTCAACCATCAATAGGAGATAATTAAGGAGTAGTAAAACCTAAGTAAACACATCTTTAAACTATCATACGAGCACACATTAATTAGACATAGACTACCACCACCTTAGTTTAGATAATTAGATAATAGTAGAGTAATCGGTGAAATACCAACCCCCAAATCCAATACCCAGATTCGTACTTTTCAATTTCCTAAAAACATAAAAAGATAAAAAATAATCTTCCTCGACCTTAACCTTAGCGTAGTAACTTCTCACTAGCATTCCTATTCCCAGAGAGCGATATCAATACCGGTGGCTTACCCTAATACTACACTACAACGATTGGGTTCATCGCTTGGGTGTTGAAAAACTTGCTCGACGAAAAGGAAGTTCCTTTGACCCCGAGCAGCTGCGTAAGCGTATCAAGTTTTGGCGCGTTCTTGGGAATAGAATAGCTAGTTAGTAGTCCACCGTCTAGGTTCTTTGCTTGATTCCTATCAAGTAAATTTTTCTCATTTTAGCTTCCTCTTAGTCTATCCCCTTCTTCGTGACCTTCATTCATAAAACCATCACTCACGCATGATCCGTATCTTCCACGAAGATTCTTCGCTCTACCCGTTCCCGATCCCGAGATTGAGAATGATCCATAAAACCCTTCACCCACTCACCATTTTGGTAATCACCTAGGGCATAATGAGATAAATTGGCAACAACAAAGTCCTTTCTATTACTCAGATTCGATGAGAATTTGATTATGGTGAGGCACTTGATAGCGGGAGGTCATTAATGAAGTTAGTTTTGAAATTGAGGAAGACCCTCCCAATGTTTTGACCCTAGGTGTAGGATTGAGAAAGATGGCCCTTTAACATGCAATTCCCTTGCAAAATAGGACTAGAAGGGTTCGATGCTTATTTGAATTCATTCTTACCTTTAAACTTAATATCGAGGGATCTATACAACAAAATCAAGGTTAATGAGTTAACTTTATCAAGGGAACAATGTTGTTGAAGCGGTAATTCATTTGCACGTGTTTGTCGGAAGTTTTGCTTATTTGATAGAGTTCATGGTCTTAGAAGACTTAGGAGAATTTATAGATAAGGACCTCGCTCAAGTAATTTTTGGAAAACCTTTCAAAAATTGACTAGGTTGAATGAACGAATGATTGATGGTCTAATTACATTCTCTCGATAAAGTTGAAGATTTCATCTACCAAATGCCAGCGCTCATCCTAGGTTTAAACATAAGGACATTGAGGCTTGTAATAGAATGACCCATATTCCATTGCTTAGTGAAAGGGATAGGCAAAGTGGGCTTAGGTACCCATATGAGAAAACTAAGCGGTATTACAAAAAATACCTTGAATTAGGAGATGATTACAAAAAGAATGAAAGAGCGTTGGAATGGCTTAAGTATGAGCATGAGAGCGTGCGTGAAGTCACGTAGGAGTACGACTACGAGTATAGCTACAAGACTCTTAAATAAAGAAAAGCGCTTCGTGGGAGGCAACCCATGCTTAATTGTTTGCTTGTTAGTGTCATATATCTTTTATTAATTGTTTATCCTCATGTTTAAATTTGTAAAAATGCTTTATTTTGTTTTTAACCTCGTCTTAATTGCATATAAAGGTATTTTACATAAGGGATAAGTGTAGGGAGGATTACACGCGTTTTCAAAAAAGCGTAAACATGAGAATAACAATTAACCAAAAGATATATATGTTTGTTTGTTCGAGTCAAATGCTTGTATCGAGTCATAATGGATGTTTTTGCAAAATTTTTTCCAGATTCTAAAGATGTAAATTTTCTAGATTCTAAAGTATTCATGTAGAGACTGATCTGAAAGACTCACCAATAGTATCTTTGAGCGGATGAGGTAGTCATTTTCCTTAATGTTCATGTGGTTGATTTATAGAGTGTACAATAATCCGTGAAGATTTGGCAAAGGATACCAAAGAGCGGATCATTATTCATGAACGATAATCCGTGAAGATTTGGCAAGAAGTACCAAAGAGCGGATCATTATTCATGAGTGCAACAACAATGAAGGTCATTAACAACGCCTTGAGGAATAGCGGAGATTGAAGTATTCATCAAACATATCTTGACATCCAAATATTCAAACATCCCAAACAATGAATCCGGATATCCTTAGTAAGTGAAGCATTAGGCGTTGAAGGAGAGTCATGTGACCATAATTCAAGCATCCATCAACATGTAGTATATGCACTCTTTCTCCCTCAAAATTGCATCCAAGTTGCCATTTTTGACTTGAACAAGTGAATAAGAATAAACACCAATGAGCGTAGATCCACTTGAAGGTTGAAGAGCGTGGAAAAACATGAAGCTTGTTGATGAAGAATGTCGATGAGAATGGTCATACACATGAAGATTTCTCTTCTTTTGAAGATAAAGCGCCTTTGAAGCATACACTTTTCTTTTCTTTGAGGAACGGGGCTGAAGTGTTATCTGCAGGCGCCATAGTGTTGAAGAACGAGGCTGAGGCGATGTGAGCAGGGCGTCATATCCGGTTGAATATCAAGGTTGAGTTACTTGAACCCGTGAATTATGAGATATCAATCCTTGTGTTATCCATACTTTAAACCAGTCCATGTATTGAAGGATCGAAATATCTGCAACAGAGTAAGGACTACATCCACTAACATCACAAGCTTGATTGCATATATATTGGTTAGTGACATTAGTATCCAAACCCTTTGGAGGTTCATGGTCAACCTTGATTTTGTCATCAGAAAACAGATTTCCGGTAGGAATCCACCTAAGTCCAACATCCTTAAACATTCTACCAGACGGTATCCACTTATGGCAAGGTCTAGGATTGTAAGGCTTCTTATGCATAGTGGAAGACTTATCTTTGTTCCTAGTTTCCAAAGATTTAGCGATTGGTATCCATCTAGGCGAAGTTTTGGTTTGCTTTGCTTTATAACATGTTGAACCTTAGTCGCATTAGTAGTCTTAGTGGATTGTACCTTGGCATGTGAATTAGGAAAATGTTTCTTATGTGGAAAAGATTCAGAATTTCTAGTTTTGTTTTCTACATGCTTAGCATTCTTATGCACGTAACTACTCTTAGATGTACTCCAATCCCTTGTCTTTTGAGTGTTCATAGGTAGTGGTTTACAACTACTAGCAGTTCTTTGAAATCTCGTAGAATTCATCACCCTAGGTCTTGCACCTAAAATTCCGTCTTTTCGAATCCGTGCCTTTTTCCTAGCTTCTTCTAGATAATAGTTCTTCCACAAGTCATTCATATCATATGAATTCTGGGTTTTAATGCTTGGTTTTGACACTATTTTTGAACTAATCCTAGAGGTGCTGGGAGTAAAAGTAGATGTATGTTGAGGTTTAGAGGAACTAGAAGCATGACTCTTAGGTAACACAGGTGAAGTGAGTGGTTTTGACAAAACTTGTTTCTCATCAACTTGGGAGGCAAACCGTGTTTTGAAAATTTTAGTCTTTCGGATATAAATGCGATGGTTGCTAACAATAGACCGGTTTCTAATGGGTTGAAAGCGGTTTCCCAAGGTTAATGGTTTTGTAAACTTAGTGCTCACACTTTTCCCTACAGTTTTCCTAAGCTCATTCTTTAAGGCAACAATAGCAAAACTCTTATCACGAAGTTGAGCTTTGAGTTCATCAATTTTTCTATCAAAGAGTTTGTTTTTCCATTGACTTAGTTCTAGCTTCATTGTGAGTCACTTAGTTCTATATGATGCTTCCTCAAAGACTCATTTTCCTTTAGTAATTTAGCCACATAAATTGACAGTTCATTATTTCTTGTTATAATAGCATCAATGTCTTGTGTATTCATGACTAAATTACTTTTCTCATTCAAGACGTAAATATGTTTCTTCATATTGTAAATGGTTGACTCTTTGTCTTGAAGTGAGCTTTCAAAGTGTTAATTTCAAAAGTTCACGAATTCGAGGAAGTTCCGGTTTTTACATGGTTTGTTAAGTTGAAAACTTTCTTCTTTACTACGAATTGCGATTTCAAGTGAAATGCAATGTTTTCAAGATTTGAGAATTTGTTTGAAAGTTCATCAAAAGCCTTCTTATCAACCATATCTTTTGTTTTGAAACACTTAATCTCGACTCACCTCGATGTGAACATTAATGATAGTCATGTTCGACATCATGATCGGTTTATTTAAGTACTTTAGCGGATGCTCTATGTTGAGCGATAAAGGGTACCTCATTACATGACACCGCTCAATTTACGTGCGATATCGCATCCACATCATGTGTAACAAGAGTCATTTGGACCATTGGATGTGTCAAGCTTATCAATCTACGAGCCTCGTATTCGGTGCCAAGCGATCCATCATCTGGTGTTTTACCCGACTCATCATTATTTGTTGTCTCGGACATTTCGCATTCAAGAACACCCGATTCTTCAGCAGATACATTACCCAACTTATCACAACAATCTCTCAATCGCACGAGACACTCATCCATTTTTTCATATGTCCGAGTAACTTCCTCAATATACTTCTCCACATTATCCATGAGATGGATAAATGTCTCTATGAACACACTAATTTCCATTCCGGTGTGTTTCTTGAAAGACACCGATCATGTCTTGATCATAATCGATGTGAATTCCCTACTTATGCATGGTGAAATTGGTTGTGGATCACTTGAAGTGCGACCTTTGGAACTACCCTTTTGAACCTTTTCTTTATCAAGTTGTTGTTCTAATTGTTCTAAGTTCAATAGTAACGTTCCGTTAATGTGGATAAGTCTTGACGGAAAATGGCAATGCATGTTCGTTCCATTCTTATCGGTGTGAGTAACATGAGGTGTGAGTGAAGTAGATGATAAGGTTCAATGCTACTTTCCTTTTGCATGGCATTACGTAGTCTAAGCAGTGCAATTCTCTTTCTTCGGACTACGAACACGAAGATCTCACATCCTCATTGATTAATTCAAGCATCTTTAATCGTTCGATTAGCATTCATTATCTTTGTTGTCCACAACATCATACAATTTAAGCACTACGAAATCAACTGGGTCGGTGAGAGTAAGACATGATGTGGTAGAATGCACGGGATTTTACAAGTCTATAATTTAAGCAGAAATAGAATCTTTCGGGATTTTACTAAAATCAAGACCAAACCATTAAGCAATGACCAATGGAATGTGTTAAGATGGTGATGGATCGACACAATGATAGACAATTGTGTGTTAGGTCTTATGATTGTTTGTGGGATAAGCGAGATGTTGTTTGGTTGTGATTTGGGTTGGTTGTTGCGATTTTATGGAGAAATTTAGGTCTAAAACTTGAAAGCTCAATAACTTCCTTTCGGAGGATTTGGGCCTCGAAAATTCGTTTCACAACATCGTGGTGAAATCTCACAATATTCATTTGTTCGGTCGTTTGACGGTATTTATTTGAAAACGGATTCTGGATCAAAAGTTATGGCCGTTTGAAGTTTTGGCGTAAAAGGTCAACTTTGGTCAAACCTCTTCTTCGTGAAAATCAACCAAGTCGCTATAACCCTTGAACCAAGTCGCTAAGCACCAAGTCGCTAAGTAGCAACTCGCTAAATCACCAAATCGCTAAGCACCAAGTCGCTACACGGTCAAGTCGCTAAATAGCAACTCGCTAAGGTCCAGTCGCTAAGAATACTAAGTCGCTAACAATTTGCCGCAACTCGCTAACACTTTACAAGCAAGTCGCTAACCTCACTAAGTTAAGCTAGCAGTAGTGGAGAATCCACTAACTTGTACTATTTGTCGACTTATCTCAAAGACAAGTCGCTGGGACCAAGTCGCTACCACTTAAAGCGCAACTCGCTACCAACTTACAAAGCAAGTCGCTACCAAGAATAACAATCCGTGGCTCAAGTCGCTAGCAAGAAAATCTCAAAAACACCACTTTTCAATCCAAAACAACCCAACCACGATGATTCAAGCACCAAATCAAAACCCAAGCACATACAATGATTCTAAACACAAAATACACCCAAGATTCAAACTTTAACACAAGAAATGATCGAATGATGCAAAACCACTAAACTTTTCAAACTCTAAAACCACCTAAAAGTCACTAGAAATCCAAAGATATGTAGAGATGATCAAACCATGGCTCTCGATACCAATTGTAAGATATTGGTTTCACATACACATCAAACCATAACACAAAGTAGGCGTACAAGAGTTTTTAGAGAGAAAGTTAGAGGTTTAGGGACTTTAGTGAGAGAAAGAAAAATCTTATTATGAGCTCCAACTCTACCTTGGAAGTAGAGAGTATTTATAGTCTTACAATAAAGCGCCACACAACGGGTCGTGGATCGGGCATATAGTGGGTAAAGACCCGTCCAGTCCTCCACGGTGTTACTTAACTAAATACTACTTAGCTTAAAATAACTACTACTACGAGCTTTCTAACGATTACATATACTTGAGGTGACCGACTCTTTAATACATGGAATTTCTAATTCCTAACACAAAGCGTAAATGCAACGTAAAAAAATATACTCTATCTTAGTATATTAGATGAGTGATAACTTTAACGGAGAGTGTAAACGCTGTTAAAACCTAGAAATGTAGGTTTAAGTACGCGTAAAACGTAAACCGTATAAGGTTTAGATAAAAGTGGCAAAATAGAAATAGTACATATAAATTATGACTATAAGGAAAACTAAAATGTATGGAACACCTAGACTTATCATAGTCTGGTGTGGTTACGAGTTAAGCTTACGCGATTGAACTTTCTTGATTATACGCGAAAGTATTTACTTTAAATATTAAAGTAACAATAAATAGAAATACAGAGTTAAATAGTGACCTGAAATGTACGAGTTGCTACTGTCTTCCCCCATTAAAGGAATCACCTCCTCGTGATTCAGTTTGTGTTAGATGTTGAAGCGGTATCGGTGACGAGATGTGGTTACTTGCGGCGAATGGAACAAATTGCAGTGTCTGGAGAAAATGGAATTAGATTTGAGAAGGAACAAATTGCATAGCAATTCTTGGAGCATTTTCAAAAGTTCTTGGGTACCAAAGACAGTGTTGCAGAGTTTCAAAGTAATCATGTAACCTTCACAAACAAGCTATCAACAGAAGAGGCTGAAAGATTGGTGAGACTTATTACTGATGAAGAAATCAAAGCTGCAATGTTTGATATAGAAGATTCTAAAGCACTTGGACCAGATGGGTACACTGCTAGATTCTTTAAAGCAGCTTGGAGCATAATTGGGAAAGAGGTGTCTTTGGCAGTGTAGGAATTCTTCATTTCAGGGAAATTACTAGGTGAGTTGAATGCTACCCTTATATCTCTAGTACCTAAAATCCTAACCCCTAATAAGGTCTCTGAGTTTAGACCTCTTTCCTACTGTAATGTCCTCTACACGTGCATAAGTAAGGTGTCACAAAATAGAATCATGGGTGTACTACGGAATTTAGTCAATGAGAACCAAAGTGCTTTTATTGCTGGAAGACAGATAACATATTATTAGCACATGAAATTTTAAAAGGGTGTAATAGAAAACAAAAGATCAAAAAATGTGCCCTTAAGATTGATTTGCAAAACGCTTATGACACTTTGGACTCGAATTTTCTCAAGTGTGTCCTAGTACAATTTGGTTTTCGTATCAAAATGGTAGGATGGATCATGATCTGTATTACCACTACCAAGTTTACTTTGAATGTTAATGGTGAAAGGATATGGTATTTTAGTGGTGGCAGAGGATTAAGGCAAGGTAATCCAATTTCACCTTACTTATTCACTATGGCTATAGAAGTGTTCAATTTATTCATGAGGAAGAACATTGCAAGAGGCTAAAAATTACACACTTGGGGTTTGTTGATGATTTGATAGTCTTTAGTCACGGAGATAGTAATTCTGTCAAGGTCATCAAAGAAACTTTAGAAGAATTTAGTCGATTTTCTGGTCTAAAAGTCAATACGCAAAAAGTACTATATTCTTTGGTGGTTTATCAGTACCTGAACAGGAAAGTATAGTGCAAATTCTTCCTTTTACAATTAGGAAACTGCCTGTTAGGTATCTAGGAATTCCACTTATTACAAAAAAGTTGAGTATTAAAGACTGCAAACCCTTGATTGAGAAAGTTAGAAGTAGAGTGCAAGATTGTAGAAATAGAACTCTTTCCTATGCAGGAAGATTATAGTTAAGAGCCTCAGTCCTTTCTTCTATGCAAGTGTATTGGGCCTCAGTTTTCATCCTGCCCTAAGCAGTTGTGAAGGAAATTAAGAAGTTGCTAAAGGGCTTTTTGTGGTGTCAAAGGGATCTAACCAAAGGTAAAAGCTAAGATTTCATGGGAAAACATATGCAAACCTAAGGATCAGGGTGGTTTGGGAATCAAGGATTTACAAATATGGAATGAGGTCCTGATTATGGAACACCTTTGGAACATTGCTGCAAATACCCTGTGGGTTAAATGGATAAATGTGAAGAAATTGAAAGGAAGAAATATATGGGAAGTAACACATGATAGTAATAGCAATATTGGATGGAACAATATTCTGAAACTTAGGGAAAAAGTTAGGAAACATGTGTTTTACAAGCATGGAAATGGTAAAATTGTCTCAGCATGGTATGCCAATTATCTCTGCTAGTCACATTTATGATGCAAGGCTAAAAAATGATTATACTGTGGACAAGCTGATCAATAATGGCAACTGGTGTTGGCCTGTGGAATGACCTAGTAAATTTCCTACTCTAAACAATGTTCAAGTTCCTATCATGCATAATGATGCCTTTGATAAAGCTATATGGGAAACTAATACAAGACATAGAACTGAGTTTGCAACAAGATTTGTTTGGAAGGATTCATATTGCGGTGGTTATAAAGTGTTATGGAAGGATTTGGTTTGGTTTCCACAAAGCATACCTAGGCACTCTTTTGTCTTTTGGATGACAATTCAGGGCAGGCTTATGACACAAGACAGAATTGCAGCATGGAAACCTAATGATGACATGAAATGTGTTTTCTGCAAACAAGTTCAAGATTTTCATGACCATTTGTTCTTCTTGTATCCTTATCTATACTACTTTATAATGCATTTAGGCCTTCTAAAATTAGAAGGCTTAAAAATTCAGACTTTTTTACTTGCTTATTATGGAAAGAGTTTTTCTAACGAAAAATTTAGATAAGGAGCTCCAATCATGAGATGACATGTGTCACTTATTAACAAACTCCAACCTTAACTTCTAACAAACTCAAACCTAACTCCTAACCACTAAAAATCAAGATAAAAACTCCGATTATAAAATACGTATATTTCTCAATTAAAATTCATCTTTATTTTTAAATTAAAATATCTTTTATCTACTTATTTTTTTATAATTTAATTTCACCATATTTTCTAAAATTTTATCTTTCTTTAATTCAACATCCATTTTGATATATTTTTATGAGTTTTTATATTTTAATAGGTTTATTTTATTTTAATTCAAATTTTACAACTTTAACCTTTATTTCATTTATTTCAATCAATATAATCTTGATTCGTCAAAATCATATACTTTTGGGGTAGTGTTTGGCGTAAGAGATCGGGTATTTCTCACGGGAATAATGATGTCGCGGGAAAGCTACGGAAAGTTACTTAACCCAAACAAACACTTACAACTAACACATATACATTCGAAGTGTTGTGAAACGAATTCACTAAGCGCAAGAAGAAACACATATAACTATATTTATCGCATGCTTGCATGGCATCCGCCAAGTACTAATAAAGTATGGAATGAGATGCAAAAACTTATTGATAAGCAGTTCTCTTTCACTTGGAAAAACATCATTGAAGAGTTTTCCATTTTGAAAGCAAACACGAATATATGAAGTATTATTAGAAGATTAGTACCGGATGCAACAGTTTACTTTATGTAGCAAGAAAGAAACAAGGATTTTCAAAAGCAGTGAAAAGAAAGCGAAAACCCCGGTATAGAACATCATAGATAGCATCAAGTGGAGAATAATGAGCTTTATTGTTGAGAGATTTTGTTGTTGCCAAGACTGTAAAAGCTAAATGAAATGTGCAAATACAGAGAGCCAAAAAGTAAAGCAATAAGAATCCAGGTGAATAAGGAGAGCCAAAAAGCAAAACAAATGATGTTGTGAATCATTAGTATGTGGACTTTTCTGTCGTGTCTTAATCTTAATGTAAAGTATAGATGTGTAAAATCAGGATTATAAAATGCTTGTTTTTCGATAGCTTATTTGTTTTTAAACTCAACATCATGAGGCAAGTCTATGGGTGTTGAAGAGTCTATTGTACTTTTGTGATTAATAATATTTTTATCTTTATCCGATTTCAGTCGGCCCATAGATGATTATACAAAAGGAAATGATTTGCTCCTCATTTAATTGATTTACACACTCTAAATTAAAATGTGTTAGACAATTATACATTTACATTCAAACTTTAATTTAATGTGTCGATCAATTTGTAGAGTATGCTCCCTTATACAAAACATACATATTATCACGACAATACAAACCGATTCCCTTCATAGTGTATATTGTAGGGAAAAAAACAACTCGTATAAGAAAAACAAGGCAGCAAAATACGAACTCGGAACTTCATCTTACACGTGCACAAGGCCAAAATCCAAGATAACCAAACATAGTAGAAATTTACAAACTTAACACAGTAGCCCTTTTTAGCATTTGATCACAGGCACGCTAGGCATTCAAGAGTTGGCTTAGGTCTGGTTTCGAGCTTTTTCCTTCTCCTTCACCTCGCTTCCTTGCGACTTGTCATAATCTTCAAAATCATCACTCATTAGATGTAATCTAAACAAAAAATATATTAAATGAAGTTGGGTTTAAGAATATCTACCGGGAGAGTTGCCATGGACTACTTTGTCTGTGTCGTCACGAGAAAATGACTGGTTGCCTCCATATGTTCCTCCAAATCCTTCTTCATCTGATCTAGTTGCGTATCCTTCACCATAGGAGTCTGACATCACATCCCTATTTTACCCAAAATAAGCAGACTATCAATTGCTACTTGAATTAACTAAAAAAATACAGGACAACCATTTATGTAAGATACTAAGATTATGTTCTTATTCAACCTGGGATACATAGCAAGTTAGTAACCACCGGGTTAGGTATTTGTCTAAGTTTATATTAAAAGCTCAGGAGCTTATTGAAAACTTGATAAGCTTACCCACCGGAGCTTATACACGCTAAAAACACATAAACTCAAGTCCAAAAACCCACGAGCTTGCTTTTTTTTTTGGGCTTACAAGGTTATCAAAATTTTTAGAAGCTCGTAGGCCAATAAAATAAGCTTAGACAAACATAAATTCAGATTTTAGAGCTACAAAAGTGTGCACTTGCTCACAAAAACGGTCGAATTTAGTAATTATATCGACCTCTATCTTATCAACTGGCTTGTTGAAGTCATGACAATGATCACCAAGTTCATGTTAGATATTTGGGGTAATTAAATTACCCTATTTCATTTTATAATGAGCTCATTCTATAACAAGCGTGAATCGATACAACGCATAATTTTAAGATTTAAGATGACTGAACCAATAGTGCCTATTTGCTTACAAAAGCATACTTCCAAAACTTCTTTTTTGGTAACTATGGTTTTAGAACCTTCGGCCGACTAATCCACGAGATTTGGCCGACTAATCCACGAGATTTGAGACCCGCCACACATACTTAAACCATATAAAACCCTCCCTTTTCAGAAAAGTTGATGTTGTCACTTAAGAGTCGTTCGCAGAGCTAGTAAGAATTGAACTTGAGACCTCTCAACAGTTGCTCAAGCTGCTGGACACCCTTAAGTGGTTTTCTAAAACAAATTATTTACACACCTATATATAACTTACTATTTCAAACATGTATCAAGACTTGAACTTGCATAGTAGTTGATACACAAAGTAACAAAATTTAATCATAGTACATAACGAAGAGATGAGAAGCTATATATAACATAATCCTACCCTTTCTTTTGTGCTTCCTCAGCTTCTTTATTCTTGTCCATGTCTTGAGGCTCTTTTTGTCCAGCTGATGCTTGCTGAAATCTTACAGTTCCTATGGCCGGAGATGCTTTTTTGGCAAAGTTGTTTGACGTGGCAAAGAGTGTTGAGAGTGATGGTTTGGTTACTTTGATGGCACTACTGAACATGTCGATATTATTGGGATTCTAAACAGATGTTTTGATTTATGAAGGTTACAGGATGGGATGAGAATATGTGCGATTTTTACACGTGTTTTGTGGATGTTGACACGCATGTTTGTGTTCCAATGCTGGGTAAATTAGAGATTGACACGTGGCATATTTGACAGATGGTCGTCAAATGCTAGATAGAGATACACCTTTCGAGAGAAACTATCTTTTTCTAAAGATCTTTTGTTTTTCTAATCATATTTTGACAGATGGTCAAATCATATAAACGCAGGATGACACCACAAGAAAAGAAAAAAAAAAAAAAAACCCAAAGGGGTAAAGAGAACTACATAAATAATTTTAAAAAGCGCTTGGGTTTGTTTCAATGGCAGTTTAGTGATTATCATGTCAAACATCAAGGTTTAATTCACTAGCTGTAAATCAATAATCTAATAGAGCGATCTCTTTTCAAGTTTAAGCTTCTGGACTCCTTGTTTGCTTTAAATCCGGTACCAAAAGTGAAGCGTAAAAGTGCCAAACAATCTTTGAGGTTGAGAAAAATGAAGTCAAAGTAGATAAGCTTCGAAGTGTCTCATATTAACCTTGAATACAATCTACAACCTTTTAATTAGGCCCCTTTATCATTTTCCTTTAAAAAATGAGGTGAAGAGAAAAGATATGGAGATGACAAGACTTCCTGCTCAACTCACTCTGGATATCAGCCAGCAAACGTTTTCATGTTCGAAAAGAAAACAGCTGTCAAGTGGCTCAATTTCAATTCACTGACGTTTAAAACATATGGTCTAATCTCATAACTAAATACCAAGAAGAATACTGGCATTAACTAGCAACACACCATAGGGATGATATTAAACTTTCATAAACTGCAATCTTATTGTTAATCAGGATCCGTCGGTTGATCCATAACAAGTCGAAGCAATAAGCTCAAGTTGTAATTCAAAATACAGAACATTAATTTCTAAGTCTAAAACAACAGAACAAACAGAAGCTACAATCTGAGTTTTGCAAGGACAGCTTATGTGCAGGTTTTTGGGGTCGCATCAAGCAGCGAATGCAACAACTTATTAACAAAATTTGGCAGTTCATAACAATTTTTGGTATTGGTAACCTCACAAAGCAAAGGAGCAAATTATTGTGAGATGGAATTTAATATACTCGAGCCTTTGGCGGGAAAGTCTCGACCTCGTCATCAAGTGTATTCATGTGAACTGGCCTGTAGTCTAGTCGGACCTTCTCATTCTCCCAGTATCTGCAGATTATTAAGATAATTATATACTAAAAATAAAATACTGAAGATTTGCCTATACGGTAAATCATTACCACTTTGACATCTCAAACTCATACACGATTTCCATAATAATAACAGATTATAATAGAAAACAATACCTAGTGTGTGTGTGTGTACACATTTTAAACCTATTTTATGCATTATGTTTGTTAAATAATATTCCATAATGCGATGTACGAAACTGAGTTATATTCAGTTTATTTGTAAATATGTTTCAAATTTTATAAACAAAAAACAACTGTCACCAATAGAAGTACACCATTTCCCATTAAGCATCACATTAATCAAATTTAGAGGTATGACTGCATAAGGGTGTAAGTGGGTGCAAATGGCGCTTGTTAACTGCTATGCATATCGTGTTTGTGCACATGCATATAAGAAGATTAGAGGAGGAGAGATATACCAGTGTGTGTTTCATCCATTTCTCATCATCTCTTTTCTGCAAAACCATACATTTTTCATTGTTATGAGAGAAGTTGTTAAAGAACCATCTTGAAATATAATAGTGAATCTGAACAAACCGTGAAATCTTCACGGGCATGAGCTCCTCTGCTCTCTTTCCTAGCTTCAGCTGAATGCATAGTTATACATGCATTAATCAAAAGGTTTTCCAACTCTATGGTCTCCAGCAAGTCAGAATTCCTGTAATATGTTTTCAGTTAGTTAGCTCTCTATAAACAGAGTACTTCAAAGAAAACCCGAACCACTAAAAATCGATAAAATTTTACCATATTAAGCTTCGGTCTTTCAAATTAACATCGTGATAGCTCTCCCATGCTTTATCAATCAGATTGCAACCTAAAACACCCGACAGTTAGCCAATGTAGATAAGAGGGAACAATAGGTTATTTCCAAATCTTTCCAAAAATTTAGAAACAAAATTATCTGGTTCTACAAAAAGAGAAAAATAATTCATTCCTTATTTTGCTTGCTTTTCTGGTTTACCTTCTTCTAACGTCTCCTGTGTTCGAAACACAGCAGCATTATTTTGCATGATACGCTGCATATTCAATCTAATCTGCGAGGTATGAAGTGAACCATTTGCATTCCTGATCTTGTCTAACCATGCAATAGTCTTCTCTCCCGCATCATTTGGTAATGGGTTTTGTTTCTGACCTGTATATCAGCAATGTGAGGCCATATAATGCTTCACCAATTTTATAGCTTAAATTAAAAATCATGTAAGACAACGTTACCTGGCTTATAGGTCTCTGCAACTCTATTAGCACAGGCTCGACCAAAAACAACAATATCAAGAAGAGAATTTGCACCGAGCCGATTTGCACCATGAGCGGAGGCACAGGCTGCCTCTCAGCAGCAAAGAGTCCAGGTACAATTGCATCTGGATCATCGCCTTTTTGTTAACAACCTTTGATAAGAAAAATGGTGGTTAACATCAAATCCTCTTAAGGTGGCACTTTTACCAATTTCTGACTCATCTACTATGAAGTTATAATTGGGTTATGAGTCGATTTAGGCTGTGTTTTATCTCAAATGAATCAAATAAACTTCGTTGCTAAAACTTAATCGAATAGCCAAATGGGCCAATCAGGTTGAAACTTGGCTCGCCCAAACTTTTAATCATTTTAATGCACACAACTTTCGATATCATTTTAATCAAATATTATATCCTGATAGGACAAAAATAATTATTTCTGAAATTTCAAACAATGGAAAATAGTGACCTGTTACAACCCAAATCCTTTTTACCTCTTACCCAATCCGTCTACTAATAAAGTTATAACTGGGTCAGAGGTTGAAAACTTAAAAAGGGAACACCAATCCGGATTGACGGTTGAAAATTACCGAAAATTTATTTAAATGCATACAACTTCCTAAATCAATTTACTCAAAGATATATATTTGATGAGCCTTAAATTAAACATGTTTTTAGTATCAAAAATCCCTCATTTACGGCTAAATAAATAACAAATTATGTGTTTTAATTGCAAATATTATGAAAAGTTGTTATATTATATTGTAGGGACATTATGAAGAAATTTAGAGTACAAAAACTCAGCCCAGAAAATGCAAGGATAAAAGTATATGGTTTCCTTAATCTAATGCAAAATCCAAATTGGCCTAGTGGATGAGGTGCTCATTTAAACCCAAGCCCGTTATAACAGTTGTTCATAAGTCATAACAGTTTTTGCATATTAGGAATTACCTCCCCATGGTAATTTGTTGGGATTCCACCCATGTTGTAATGAACAGTAGGCAAAACTGGAATTGGTTCCTTTGTAACATCAACACCAGCAAAGATGGCAGCAGTTTCAGAGATTCCAGGAAGCCTCTCCTTGAGAACATTTGGTGGAAGGTGATTCAAGTGTAGATATATATGGTCCTTCATTGGTCCTATTGAAAGGAAGAAAGGTTACGCACATATAATAAAAGCAGAATTGTATGCCATCTATCGTTTATGGTTTCATTGTCTCTATCATTTATCGTTTCATTGTCTACATAAATGTACTTTTATTTAAAGAACGTGATGGAAATGAAAGCAAGGATGGCCGGGCTTATAATTTATTTAATTAGTTTCCAGTAGATACCAATAAGGGGGTAGCCATTTCAACCCATTTGCGTGAAAATTGTCTGCTAATGGGTCGAGCAGATTAAACTTAAAAACATAGCTAAAAAGGACATGGATAAAACAAATCAACGCTTAGCTAAATTATTTCCAAAACAGATTGTTATATAAAAAGAAAAATTTATACTCAGCAATTAGATTATAAATCATCTACAAAATTCATTTGAAATACTACAAACGTTGGTCATGGAACATACCTACACCACGACCTTCCCGGATTTCCATGGTCATAGACCTTGAAACGACATCTCTTGACGCAAGATCCTTTGCCGTAGGAGCATAACGCTCCATAAACCTTTCACCTTCACTGTTTCTTAAAATTCCACCTTCACCACGTGACCCTATACAAGGCATATGACGAACCAGGTTATAACTATCTTCAATTTATTTCTTAGAGTCGGTCACAAAAGAAGTACACTAACCTTCAGTAATGAGGCACCCAGCACCATAGATACCAGTTGGATGAAACTGTACAAACTCAAGATCCTGAAAACGGCAAGTCACAGGCAAAAATACTGATTATACTCAAATATCAACAGAAATCCATAGGAATGAATAAATAACGAAATATGATTTACAATACCTCAAGAGGAAGGCCTGCACGTGCAACCATAGCATTTCCATCTCCTGTGCAAGTATGAGCAGAGGTTGCTGAGAAATATGCTCTACCATAACCCTGTGAACAAAATAAAATGGGATAAGATAACATCATAATAATGAGATTGTCTATTTAGAAATTTAGGGTGCGTTTGGTATATGGTAATCGGAATGTGGGAATACTTTCATTCCGAAATAAAATGTTTGTTTGACTACTTTGAAATTTTATTATTGGTATCATACACAAATATAGGGTATACTCCATACCCCGTTAACTTGGCTCATATGCAATCTATCATAGAAACCTATTATTTTTCACATAAAATATTTGATACCTATATCCGATTCATCAATCCAATTGATTGAATCCATTGTTATTTCACTCTATACCGAAACTCATACCAATTGTGATTCATGAGAGCAAACCAAACACACCCTTAAGCTTAACTAGTTGAAACTCACCCCAGTTGCCAAAATTGTTGATGAAGAACGGAATCGATGTAATGTCCCATCTTCCATGTTCAATGCAATAACACCTTGGCAACTACCTGATAAATCACTTGTATGATTAAATTGCTTTTAGACATATATAAACAGCAATACTAAAGCAGAAAAGAAGTAAGCTTAATAATTCCTAACCTGTACATATATAGATAGAACAATAAATCTACATCTTAGAAAATGTCTATTGATAATATCAAAAATGGATACAAAAATAGGCAAAGAGAACAATTTTCGGTAAAGTTGTAGAAGCAATTATTTGTTATTTCATGCTCATGGGTATAGTAAGCAAGTAAAGGTTGTATCTCCTTGAAGAAAGATGGGTGTCAAAGGTAAAAAAATTAAAAAAACTCAGTCTTGTCATGTGGAGCTGCATTAAGTATACATATCAGATAAACTAGATAAAGAATTTTAGCAGTTGAATGTCTCCGTGTGTATATAAGTGCATGATATCCTGTATTTCCAGCCTTCTATCAGGCATATGATTGCACTCTTAATATTGAATATAATCAAATATTATAAGAGAATATGATGTTTAACATACCATCACTACCCATGATAAGATCCAAAGCAAAATATTCCACAAAGAATTGTGTGTTATGTTTCATGGCCTGGCCATACAATGTATGCAACAATGCATGTCCAGTTCTATCAGCAGCACACGCACAGCGATAAGCTTGCCCCCCTATAAAAGAACATGATGAAAGTTAAAGACTGATTGGTTTCGCTTAAGATTGCAACTCATATGATCAGTAAAGAGCCATCATATCAACCTTTGCCAAAGTCAAGACTCTGACCACCAAATGCACGTTGGTAAATCTTTCCCTCGTCGGTCCGAGAAAATGGTAAACCATAATTTTCAAGCTCAATAACTGCTTTTGGTGCTTCTCTACACATATACTGGATAGCATCCTGATCACCTATAGAAATGGATAACATGTGTTATGATAAGAAAAAGGACCAACGAGTCTCTTACCAAAGTTATTATATTAAGATGAAGCATAAATTGAAAAAATAAATAAATAAATAAATAAATAAAATAAAAATAAAATACAAAGAAACAGGAAAACACACTGTCTAATTTTGGAATAATCATCAACACTAATACAGATATTCTAGTACAGTACTTTGATCAGTCCATACACAACTTGTAAAAGGATGTACCTAGCCAATCGCTTCCCTTGACTGTGTCATACATGTGCCACCTCCAGTCATCCTCAGTCATATTTCCTAATGCAGCATTTATACCACCCTGCGTTTATTGAAAAGAAAAACTGAAGTGACTTTTCATAACAAAATACACTTGATGAAAGCATCTCAACACATATAAATTAACGTAATTACATCATGGAAGAGCAAATAATACTAATATAAGACAAGGAATTGATGTAGGACACCATAACTTGTAAAGATCTTGGAACCATGATACCCAATAACTCAAACTTTCTATTATCTTACATCAACATCATCACACTATCAATGACTAGGACTATTTTCAAAAGACGCAACAAGGCTTACTGCAACAATTCACTATAGTTTGTGGAAAATAATCTTTTTTGCAATATAGATTGGTAATAAGATGAGAGATATTAGAGAGTGGCCCCAATGTATACTATAACTTCGATTGGTTACATATTATCACACACAAAAAGGTGTAATACATTTACTTCAACATTGCAAGTAACACAAGCCCTCCTTAATAACTTTGCACATCATGTCTTAATAACAAATTAGTCTTCGATACTATCACACCAATTAAAAAAGTAATAGATTTTAAGTCGTTACTATAGTTACAATGCATCTAGGCAATACATGTGTTCCAAACGCAAACAACACTACAATGACTACTTGTAACAAAATCATATTTGCAATTACATACCAAGCTTTTACAACTTTTTTGGGGATGTTTGTTTCGGCTTATATAGCCAGGTCATGGCTTATTTGGTTCAGGGCTTATGTTACATAAGCTCACTTTTTGTGACTTTATTTGAAACCTTTCGGCTTATATAAGCTTATTATGTCATAATAAACTTATATTAGCTGAGAATTTTCAAAATAAGCCACAAAAAGTTAGCTTATGAAACATAAACCCAAAACCAAATAAGCCATAAGCGGGCTATATAAGCCGAAAGAAACACCCCCTAAGCAGAACGTGCTTGAAACACAAGTCATGTGATCAATCTTCTTTTCCTTCATTACTTACCCATATTTTTATTTTCTAATCCCTAACTAAATAAATTTGCTTATTAACGTAAATTCAAACAATCACACGACACGCAACCAAACAACCACGAACCTGAGCTGCAACGGTATGCGACCGCGTTGGAAACAACTTAGTAATACAAGCAGTATTAAATCCATGCTCAGATAAACCTATCGCAGCTCGTAAACCAGCACCTCCTGCTCCAACCACAACCGCATCATACGTATGATCAACTATCGTATACGCCGGACTTGCCGCATTCTGTTACATCACATCCAAAATCACACACACAAACACTAAATCTCAAAAGGCTAAAATCAATCAATCACATAAAAACTAAATAAATTATATATAATTAAAAATAACCGATACATATATACAATTGCATGATAAGCTAATATTGTAGATCCGTTTAAACCTAATTTTAAATATATATAAATTTATAAAATGAATTTAAAAAAAAAAAAATAGGTTACCGATTGAGAAGAGAAGAAACGATGTGTAAAAGAGGAGTCGCCGGAAGTGGATCTCCGGGAAGGAATGCGTAGACCACGTGACACGCACCGCCACATATCTCCTGATTGATTTTTATTGTTATTATCTCTGTGTGTGTAATTAGTGTGTGTGTGTGGGTGATTGGTTTTGGGAGTGGTGATGAAAGAAATGGGGAAAATGGGAGTGCTGCTTTGCTAAAATGAAGAAGATGGACTGACATTTGTTGGGTAGTAGTATACCATAATTGCCCTTGGTTTGTTTTTCTTATTTACCGATATGCCATTTGTATAAGGTAAAGTCGTAAATGCTAAAATGCAACAAGTTAAACATAACATAACTTATTTGTATGTAAAACACATATATACCAAGTTCAACATAGCATGCCCTGGTTTGTTTCGCAAAACATTGATAGTTAAACTTATATGTGTCTAACAAAAACTATTGTCTGAGGTAGTTGAAGATAGAAGTCGTTACTTGGTAAGCTTAGATCATCTGTGACTCACGATAAAAGAGTTAAACACGTTAATCCTAGTTCCAGTAGTTCTTTGGTATAGCATGGAGGGGCAATTATGGCTTTGTTTAACAACTAATTGATGGATATTTATTTTTGAATTTCTGATTTTAAGGTCGTTTGATAATTATTCCACATATATAATAGTTATAACTCATAAGAGCGTTTGGTGTAGTAACGAGCAAGGGCTCGCCAAAGGCCAATGGCGCGCACCATTGGCTCGCCACCACACTAGGGCCCGCGCCAAAGGAATGTGATCGAGGACATCAACACAGTAGCGTATGCTATAACGGGAGTTGAATGTTTTTTTTTTATTGTTGGGGCTTTGATAGCTAGTTGTATTTTATTTTATTTATTTCAAATTTTATCATTACATATAATACCATCAAATACAACCATTTTACCTATAATTTAACCATTTTCATTTTCATTTCGCATACATATTACAATTTAACTTTTATTTCACTCGCAGTATTTAATATGGGTTATTACGATTTTTGAAGCTTATTTACTAGCGATGACTACGTACGAATATCTTCAATCGATGAAACAACAAGTTTTATGGATTTGGCATGCCTTTTTTGGGGTGGCGAGTTCTAATAATGACCTTGACGGTTGTTGTCGAAAGCGATTCCTTAAATGCGGTTTCTTGGGTTCGGCATCCTCTTGAGAGACCATGGCGGTTGTTGTCCCACTTTGAAGAGATTGATCTTTTTCTTTCATCTAACGACAACCGATCCATAGCTCATATCAAGCGTGAAGGTAAGCGTGAAGGCGATAAAATTTGGCTAAAGAAAGCGTTCTTCGATTCATCCCTCTTAGCATCACGGAATCGTAATCTAGTGCGGTGAATGGAGAGCTTGTCTTGCTAGTGTTTGGGAGTTTGTTTTGTTGGGTTTGATAGATGTCTTTGGTTTCGATGCCTATATGTTGGTGGTTTTTTTCGTCTTCTTTGGATTGTCTTGGATTGTGTTCTTTTATTTCAATGATATCATCTCCTACTTTCAAAAAAAAATAATGACCTTGACGTTCTTGATTATTCTTCGTTATTTGATGATTTGTATAACGACACCACCCCAATTGCTTCATTTGTAGTTAATTGAGTAACATCCAAGAAAGGGTATTACCTAGCTGATGAGATTGAGTAAATTGCAAAAATCGTCTTTGTGGTTTAGCCAAATTGCACGTTTCGTCCTTGTGGTTCATTAAGTGCAAAAATCGTCCTTATTTTGCATTGTTTGGAATCATTTTAGTCCTTCGGCAGTGCAAAAATCGTCCATGTGGTTTCTAAAATGTTAGTGTCGAAGGACCAAAATGATTTCAAATAGTGCAAAATAAGGACGTGATGAGATTTATCCACAGTGGGATAAGTTTGTCAAATCTTATTCGATGGCACGAGACGAGAAACATTTACTTGTTTAAGAGGAGTTAAGAAAGTGCAAGAAAGGATGTCGAAGAGCTTCTACAAGGACGTTGGGGAATTATACAATAAGTGACACGTGATTTAACAATCAACAAGATACGAAGAGTTATGTATACATGCATCATATTGCATGACAAAATATTGAAGGATCAAAAGTTTTCCATAAGTGATTTCAACGATTTGTATATTAATCCCCAACCAAATGTACAGCTTAATTGGATTGATATGTGGGAAATACATAAAAAAAAATCAAAAGAATTACATAATAAACGCGGAAACGAACCCATGATTTTTTAAAAGGTGTTGTACATATTTTTTTCTTTTATGATTATGAGTACTATAGTTTTCCTATAAAGAAGCTATTAGGTTAGATTAGGGATTGCACGTGTCTAGAAAAGATATACCATTATAAAAAATTTACACTTCGTGATTTAAAATCGGGTGTGACCTGTGTCACACCCGACTCCCATGTGGTCTGTTCCTGAATAAACATACGCACGAAACGCTTCAAAGAAATATCTTATGGATCACCTACGGTAACAACAACAAGATTAGGTTTTATAATTATATGTATTTGCTTTTCACATTTGTTTTTAAATTTTTATTTATAATTTGTATTTTAGTTAATGAATGAAAAATTATGTTGGTTTAAATAAATGAAAAAAAAAATGTGTGTGGAGTCCAAATGGCATTTGATAGCATGTTATAAAAGAAAGTGTTTTTTTGTTGTAAGCTAAAGTGTTATGTTATGGCATAAAAGCTGACGTGATACCAAATAGTATGTCATATTTCTCATGTCATGAATCCTCATGCTCTAAACTTGCAAGAAATTTAATACCAACTACTACGAATAATTTAGAATGACAATTATAAATATACACGACTCATTTGTAAAACCCATAATCATATAAAGTTACTATCAACCATTTAACTTAAAGCTTTATATTACCAAAATGATACTACAAAAGTAAATAAACACAAAGTGGGGTGCCAATGCTGACTATTGCCAAAGAGGATGAATATTGAATAGGTAGTGGGCTGGTGCACGGCAAGTAATCAATGGCTGGTGAATAAAATAGACGCGATGGTTCATTTTTAGCCTTTTGCATGTCCAATGCGCGGCCACTGGGGCAGCCACCCATTCCAAACCGAATCACCAAAATGTTACGCTAGTTTTTAATGCTTTTCATTTCTAACTATATCACACAATTTTGGTCGATTAAAATGATAACACTTTATTCTTTTCCATATACACTCACGAGTTTTTTAAAATGTACTTGGTCATAAGAAATCACAAGTTCTTTTAAATGTACTCGTTTTAAAAATTTGTGTGACATTGCTTGCTTAGTTAATTTATCGATATGTGAAAAGTAAACTCAAAATTTCTTAAACTGAGGCTTACTAATTCGAGTTGTACTTTTTCGTTCAGTTTATTCTAAAGTTCAAACAAGTTTGTGCAGTCGATCATTTTGAGTCATGGTTCCGCACTAGTGTTGTACTATATCTCGAGGATAGTTTGGATTGCTTTCAGTCCAATTGTTATATGTATTAAAAGTTACATGTAGGTACTCTAACATTGTATCTCCAAAAGCTTTTTCTAATAAATACGGTGAAATGACATTGGTTAAGATCATGACAAGATGCTAGTGTAATCGTCGAGGTTGTCAAATAACAAACTCTCGATCGATCTTTATTACTTCGATCGACATAATCAACCGAACAAAAACTCTAGGAACACGAGGATCCATTCGACATTATTAAGTAGATATATAATAGACCAGAATTTTGGTAAAAACAAAATCAATGACATGGCGTGATTCTTCGTTAACTATATTTATGAACTAGAATGTGTAACGAAAATCATCACTTGATGTCGTTAAGGTGAACTGTTTCCCTATTAATAAAGACAAACCCGAGATCTCAGCCACACCAAACTGTCCACTACCACCACCCTCCAACCCGATAAATGTTACCTTTTCAATGATCCACTTTCGACTCAATGCAAAACCACCATTCTCAACTGTTGATCTCAACGTCGCTTTTCCATTCACAACTTCACTAAAGAATCTTACCAACGTCCACTTCCCACTGGGCCCACCAAACTCTGTCCCCTCCCCATCGTCCAAAACCACCTCACCGGTGCTATTTTTACTTTTGCTAACCACAACCAATATATGAAATGGCGTCTCCCTGGCTGCTTTAGTTGTCAAAGCTTCTTTTTGTAAGGCTAATATGTTCCCTTCACGGATATGAACATTTATATTATCAGCTGGTGCATCGAGCCTAACGTGGGCTCCTGAGTCCACACTAACCGCACTAGAATAGTTGAATAGACTGAACCAGTTTCCAGATGGGAAGTACGCGTCAACTGAGACTGCTCCCGGGGTTAAAACAGGTGAGACTAATACACCTTTTCCAAGGAGAAACTGTGTGCTGATATCGTAAGTTTTAGTGTCTTCTGGGAATGAAAAGAATAGAGGTCTTGCAATTGGAGTTCCTTTTAAATGTGCCTCGTACATCAATGTATACAAGTAAGGAAGCATTTGGTAACGTAGTCCAAGAACCTTACGAGATGTTGCAGCTACTGAATCCCAAAGGTAAAGCTCTTGCCGTGTGCTTGTTTTCTCAGCATGGTCCCTTGAAAAGGGATAAAAAGCACCTAACTGCAAATTGCCAAGTCGATGAGATCAATAAACTAAGCACTTATTTGGTAATTGTTAAAGTAGATAAACAGTTTTGAGTGTTTAGATGAAGTTGATGATTTGCTTACTCTGGAGTTGATAAACAATTGCAAAATAAGTACCTACTTATGTTCTAAGTAGATAAGCAGTTTAATAAGCAATCCCAACCCATTTTGACCCGTTACCCAGGATCTTGCAACATGTTTGCTTTTGGGCAGCAGTTACATAAGCTCAATAACCCTCAACATATTACATTCAACCCTCTTTATGTGCTTTGGAATAGTTTTTTTTGGGTAAAAATGTGCTTTGGAATAGTTGTTCGAGTCAAAAGTGGTTTACAATTTGTACCTGAATCCAACGTCGGCAAAGTTCTTCAGTTGTGTCTTGAGAAAAGCCACATATATCGGCCCCCACCATCGGAATACCAAATAACCCAGAGTTCAAAATACTAGGAATAGAATACGCCAAGTCATCCCATGTTGCAGCATTGTCCCCAGTCCAGTGTGCTGTATATCTCCCAGACCCCACAAACGTCGATCTAGAAAGTATAAATGGACGTTTCCTTGTAATTTTAACCAACGCATCATTTGTTGCCTTAGCTTCCAAAAATCCATACAAGTTATGTGCATCATAAGCAGTGATATTCCCGAAATGCAAAGCACTAGCAGGCACAGTTTTATTATTAATAGGCATTTGGATTCCCGAATTGTTAATCTTGTAAGGAGGGTTATCGAGTTTAGAAGAGGGAGATGGAGGAGACGATATGAAATTGGATTCTTCGTTCATGTCGATCCAAATGCCATCAAAGGGTAGAAGATCTAGAAATCTGTTGATCTCGTCGCCCCAAAATAATGCTCCTTTTGGATTTAAAAAATCTGGGAAATAAACATTACCAGGCCAAACTTCCCCTAAATAAGGTATACCGTCACGCTTTATATAGATATCCGCTTGTAGTCCTCTTATGTATGTCGCGTATGTCGTGTTCACACTGATACCTAATCATAACATCAGTTGGTTTTATTACTTCCATTAATCCACAATACAAATTTTACTTGAAATAATGTCTAACAGATAGTTGTGTTACCTGGATCTAATATGAGCACGTATTTCTGACCATTTTGGTGAAGCTTCTGAACAAATGCCGACATTTTTGCTAAAGGGAAGTTGATGGGGTCTAATGTGAAATCTTTGTAAGCATCCATATAGTCTATATCGGTCCACATAACCTCTAGGGGAATGTTGGCTTTCGCATAGCCCGCAACAACACCCTCAAGATCATTAACATCTTTGTAACCCCATCGACACTGATGGAACCCTGTAAACATAAGCGAATGAATCTTAGCTAACAGAATTCTACGTGTTCTTGATGATTAGGATTGGTTTGATCCATGTCTAGGTACAAATGGGTGGGACGGATAACGGGTCAAAGAACTTAGTTTAAATGGGTCAAAACGAGTTGGGTTGATTGATCTGTAGACATTTTTTATTTTATTTTTTTGTATTTGCTTTAAATTTTTTAAACAAATCATTTCGAATTGTAAAATCAGAAATGAATAAGTTAGTTTGAAAGTGAACTCACCAAAGGACCAATACGGCATAGGAGTGGGCCGCCCGATGAACTGAGTATACTGATCCATAACCAATTCCGGAGTCGGTCCAGCAAAAAAATAAAAATCAAGAACACCCCCAATAACCTTATAAGTAATACTATCACCACTATACACAACATCCATCCCATTACTATTTAGCAACAACACACCATGAGTACTTCCCGCCAAAATTTTCCCATCAGAATTCGGCGATCTAACATCCATATAAAACGGATGTGATCCATACAGATTAAGATCAGGATTCGCACTTCCAATATCAGCATTCCAAAGCGTTAACGTCTGATCATGTGTTAACTTAAGCGAACGTTTAGTATGCTCTCCAAATCCATATATAGAGGACCGGTCGGCAGGAAGTGAAGCCGTTAGTTCAAGGTACTGATCCTTAAAAATGAGGACAGAGTTTGAGGTATCGAATAGTGTGTCGCCAGTAGAGCGACGGGTGACTGTGAAACCGAACTGTGTGGTGTTGTGGAGGGTAAGGATGAGGTCGGATTTTGAATCCGAAAGAATGAGGTTGGCAGGAATTTGTTTGCTGGGTTTTGGCGGTAAAGTGTTGGGGTTTGATTGACGTGGAAGGATGTCTGTTGGGATTTCCCAACGTTGGTGATTGGGGTCAGTGATTTGAATCCTTAACCGATCAGCTGTTTCAAAGCTTTACAAGAAACATATATACAAACCAATTAGTTCAATAATTATAAGTAGATAAGTTGAAACTCGATCAGACCTAGTAGTCTAGTTGGAAACTTGAAACCATTTGTGCTACACTGAGAGAAACTTTGGTCTAGTTTACTTATATTGTTTCGTAATCACATATTTTTTAGTTGAGCTCAATTATCAAAACACCGTATCATTTTGCATTACAACGGCCACATGCATATGTATGTATCTATGTGATTGTCATGCTATTTTACTGGGGAAACCCTTTACCAAAAAAAAATGTGATTTGTCATATCATATAATCAACTAATCAAGTCAAATCCACTCCAAAGTACAGACTCGACTAATACGAATTTTGATAAATTGTAATTAATAATAAATACCAAAAAAATGATTCAAGTCAAGGCAAGCTTGGAATTGAAAATTGATGCCCATGCTCGAGTTTTAACTGTGAGACAGTTTCTTGCTGCACAAGTTAAAGTTAAAGTTAACTCGGCTTAATTTCACCCTTCCGCCCTTCCTACCTAGCCCCAAATCCCCATTGATATCATAATACACAGTCTACACATATGGTGATACGTAGTAATAGATAATGTACTCACCATGTCCAACCAAAACAAGTGTTTCTCTACTTTTTGTCTCAAATTAATTATCCTAAGTCTAATTTCAGTCGATCACAAATTTGTCTACAATAATGTATTAACTTTTGTTCCATGGATAATGAGTAACGAGTAGGCAAAAAAATTAAGTTAAAAAAAAAAAAAAAAAAAAAAGTAGGCAAATAAAATTGGGCTGAAAAAAGTTCAAACTCTCAAGAAACTTATTCAACTATTCAAGTTTGGCGACTGAAATAGAAATGTTAGAATTTTTTTGCCACGTAGCATGACACTTCGGTGACTCCAACAAAAATTTTATTGAACAGACAAATTCAAGGAAGCCTATACTCAACTTATGAAACAAATTCAACTTAAAGAAAACCAAAACTACCTTGCAAATAGCCTAAGCTCATCAATATCAGGTCCATAAGTAGAAGACTTCTTAATAAGCACAAGATCAGCAGCCAATGTTTTTCCTGACGAACCGATCCCAACAGACCTTAAAGAATAGCCATAACCAATTGGTTCTGATTGTTTATCATTATTAGCGACTGTTTTTTGATGAATTGATAGTAGTAGAAGTGATAGTATGAATGCTATCGACCCCATTTTTTTCTAATGGAGTCTTTAGTGACTCATAATGAATGGGATAGCCACGTATTTATATGTGAGGATGTCATTTTTGTTGTTGTCACAAAAATCAAGATTAGTCGGTCCACTCAAGGCCTACACTATTTATTTTGTTTTGCTTATTGAGCGGGCCGTTGAATATCAACTCATTTTCATCATATGCTACCTTCAATACGTCTACTAACAGAACAGGGTGTCGAGGAAAATATGTGAATAGATTGAGTTTTAAATGTATTTTCATTGATATAACTTTCATCAAGTATTATATAACACAAACAAAAATATTTATAGTTAAAGTTGAAAAATAAAGACTTATAAAAGTCAAACTGGACAATTAATATGAGAAGAAAGTAGTACCAAAATTCGCTTCCATTGATGCTTGTGAAGACCATTCTCTGCTTGCTGTCAGCGTGTCAGATGTCTTCGTCAAAAAATATTCCAATCACATTTTTTCAAAAAAGAGGTTAAAAATATCGCTGGTGTCTACCAACGCCTTATGGTTATTTGCTTTCGCGGCTGCAGTTTAAAATTTTGCCATCAAATGCTATCGAATTCACTTGACAACACATATTTTCTTTTCTTTTTATTTTTAAAGTTTTATACTCCAGTCAAATATGCATATGCAAATTCCTCGAATGGTTCATTACGAATATAAAGACTATGAATTCCACAACACTTTTGACAAAGTTCATCCTGGTAGTGGATACGACTGATGATGGTGACTTGTTTTGGAAAAGAAGAAAACGTGACCTAAGGGCAACGACTTTTATGAGAACCAATATCATGATTTTGTTAATGGTGTCGGAGTGCTAAGCATATGAAAAAACTAGGCTTACTGATTGAATCATTGGTTTGTAAAGAAGTTGCAAACACATCACTACATGTGATAAGAATAAACGAGTTTTGTAACATATTACATAGAAAGAAATGAAAAATAACCATAACACTGTTTGTTCATCTTTCACTTTTGCAAACTATATGTTGTCGTAATTACTGTAAAACCAAAGGTCTAAATAACTTTCAAAATGCAATCATGGATATCATCTTTTGAACCATATGTTGGAAGGTACAGATAAGAATTCTAGGAACTTTGGTCCGTCACATACACGTCTATTCATGCATGGACCACCATATCTCTTAATATGCAAAACACATATATGTAATATGTTATCTCAAAAAAATATTTGAATGTAAAGCTTATTATATTATAGATTTATCGATATAATTTTTAACTTAAATTAATTAATAAATTTTGACGACAATGATACTGATACCCTTTTTTCTTTTCTTCTATTTGCATACTGTAACGTTCTCCTTAAGTTTTCAACCTTAATAATAAACTGATAAGCTGATACTTGAGAGCTGAGAAGAAGAACAAAAGAGCTAGAAAACATAAACTATGATCTGTTAAAATTATTGCAATCAATAAAATAGGACAATTGCCTACCCGAAAAGACATAGACAAATATCAAGTGACGCTACTTTTGATACAATGACACTACGTATAAGATATAAAGTGGCCATTCCTTGAACTTGGTTTTCTTTTATTTTGTTATAGTTGACCGACGAGAAAATGTGAATGGCAAAATATAAACGTGTTTAACATGACATATATGACAATCATGACCGGGTAGATAATATCATTAAAGGGTTAACTATGTGATCTCAATTGATAGAACAAAATGGTAACGGACAAATCACATATGATTAGAAAATTTTTGTACCTTCTATCTTTTATTTCTATTTTTAAGATTGGTTCCATGAGCCTCAAGCTTTTTGATAGTTTTAAATGAAGTCATCATTTACTTCAAATCCAATGGCAAGTACACATATAAAGGGGTGATAAAATAACAAATCAAACAAATCAATGTCTTGCCTAATAATTGATTCTTTTATTCATGAACTACATGTGCTTTTGTTACTCATGCTAGTAAACAATGATTGTGGTTAGGCAAATAAAGGGACGCGCATTATAACAAATATTTGTCAGATTCTTGTAATATTAAAACCAAAAAAACATGTATATATTGATCGACCATAAAACCAAAGAGCGTTGATTGATACTCTTTCTTTTTTCTTTTTTTTATTTGCACACGTTAATATGCAAATAAAAAAAACAGTATTTAATAATGTAAACCTTTTATAGCAATAATAGAGTGTATAAATAATAATAATAATAATAATAATAATAATAATAATAATAATAATAGTAATAATAAAATTAAAATACAATGGTCCCTAAACTCGTATCTAAAAGATCATAGTGGACAAACCAGGCTTTTCATCGCATAAGTCCAAAATACTACTTTAATGCAAATTAATCCTTTCGACAAAGTCAAAGTCGATTTTGTTTTGTAGTAGGGGTATTTTAAATTCATACACATTTATCTTTGATAACAATTTATATTTTAGCCCAAATCATTCATCTCCTCAACGCCATCATCTCCCAACATTATCATTCATCTTTCATCCGGTATAAAATAATATATGGTGATTCGCCCAAACCGAGTTTTATCACGCATGAACCATCATGAATGGCTAATCAGAATAAACTTAAAACGATCGAAAACAAATGCAATGAAGTCCGGAGAGTATAGTGTTTCCCAGTCGTTATGTCCCAACAGCCGATGCGAGAATAATCGACGTGTAGTGATCGGAAGATTTGAATGATGCAGATTTGATTGATTATAACTACGAAATAGCCAACAAATTACGTGAGGCTTAAATGCAAATTAAAGAAAATTAAAAGATAAAATATATTAAATAAATGCTATCACTATTTGCAAAATGATATTTTGTTTTATGTTTTATAAAAGCGAATTAAAAACTACGTAACGTCTTAAAGAAAATGTGAAACTTACACAATATTAACCCTAAAATATGAAAATGATATTTTACAAACCTGTTGATAAAAGAAAATTTTTAGAAAAGAAAATTATTTTATAACTATTTATCTAATTATTATTAATTAAAACTATTTTTAACTATTAAATAATAACCTAAATTACAAGAAAATAGGAAATAAACCTAGAAAAATAAAATTAAGACTTAGAAAATCTAAAATAACAAAGAGAATTTTCAAAACTATTTTATATTTTTTCGATTATTTTTCTATTTTTTATGGATTTTAAACTATTTAAAACTAATTAAATTATTAAAAATTACAAAATAAATAAAAATTCCAACACTTTTTTTACTTTTTATATTTATCTTAATCTAAGAAAAATGAAAACTTATTTTTTTGAACTTTTTCTGATTTATTTGCAATAAAAGCTAATTAAAAATGCTTAGAAACTGTTTTTAATTAAGAAAAATAGCAAACAGTGTTGGAATATTATGAAAATTTCAGGAAAAGTCTAGTTTAATATCCTGAATCTAAGAAAAATAGAAAAACATGGGCTTGTGTGAAGAAATATGAGACTGCTATTGTAAGTGCTTATAAATAAGCACATCAAATAAGCCAATGTACACAAACAAGCTCCAAACTGAAACAGAAGCTCAAATATGCTAAAATTGCTTAAATGCAACTAAAAACAACAAGCCAAAGCCACTGAATTGCAAGGTTAACAGATTTGATGTTTTTGAGTTTATAAGCTAAAACAGATTTTGGGACCAACTTTGGGCTTGAGCACAAGCTACTTGATAAGTAGAGAATGGAAAACAAAAGTTGGAACTTAATATAGACCTGGTTGGCTATCTGAAATCCACAACTGAGACTTGGACAAGCTCAAATGAGCTTGTTGCAAGCTCGCAAATAAGCAGCACACACACTAATCATTGAGTGTGTGTGACAGGCATATAAGCCCTGTTGCCAAGCTCATTTGGAGCTTAAAGAAAAATCACAAAAATATGTAAAAATGGTAATAAAGAAATAGACCAAGAGAAGTTTATACACCCACAATTTCACTTGATAAGATCTAAAAATGAAGTAATGAAAATTCACCCTAGCTGGACTCAAAACCACTTTTCAGTTTTTGACTTTTGAAACAAACTTGATCAGTTGACTTTTATGAACTTAGCAATCATTTTGTGGATTGAAATGGATGTTATATGATGAAATGAGGATAATACAAGCTTTGTCTAAGACTTTTAAACACAAAATAAGATTTGGCTTTTATAAAAATCCCACAGTTAAGTTGTTAAGACAGATTAACTGTGATTTTGACTTGGAGTGCTAGCAGATGCAATATTATGACTGAATTGAGTATATTAAAACTACACAAGCATGAAACAACAGGACCTAACTTCTGAACAAACCTTAAAGACAGTGTAACAAGTTTATCCAAACACCACTTTATAATACTGATTTGAAGATTAAACTGAGCAAACTATTGAACTAGTACAAACCAATGATTATAATGACTTAAGTTATACTAATTACTACTATTTAAACATTTTTAAGCTATTAATGATCACAGGTTACAATCACAAACATAAACTGCAAACTGATTGAAAAATGAAATTGAGAATACACTCACAAATGTCTCAGCTTGTTTTGTAGCTCAAACCAGAAACCAAACTAAACTATTCTAAGCTAATCCAACCCATTCCAAGCACTGCATCACCCAAATACCATTTCCATGCCCATTTGGCTTCTCAGTTGACTTTTGTTGACCAAGGACAAATTTTGCTTGTAATTGAGTGATAGGCTTACCAAAAGCTATGATAAGCTTAGGTAAGCTTATTTGAGCTTAAGTATAAGCTATGAGAGGCTTGGATTTAACAGATTGAAATTGGAATTTTAAACAGTAAACCATGAAATTTAAAACTTAAATGAAACTTTGAATTGAGGCTCAAAACAGATTATAATGATCAAATTACTTAAGTTCAATACAAGAAAACTTGAAATTACAAATTTGAAAACTAATTAGGATACTTTAAGAAAAAACGACATACATTAATTTAAAAAAGCTAACTACTGCCTTGGACAAGCTACTTCTTCTCTCTTTTATACACCCAATCTTCTTATCTCTCTCCTCTGAGTGTATCCCAGCTATCTTTTGAGCCATTGGATGGCTAGAACTCATATTGGCCTTTGGATTGGTTTTGGCGGGAAACTTTGTTTTGACAGTTGGGCTCTGATATAGCACTAGGGGGTGGCATTTATTCTAGTGGGTAAGGTGATGATGAAGGGGAGGGATAAGGTGAAAAGGTGAGGTGATGGTGGGAATATTGCCTGAGTTGCAGGCACAAGTTGTGAGGTTGAAGAGGATAAGCCAGTGGGCGGGCTTTGACTATATTTGACCAAGGGGTTCAAAAAGGAAGGCAGGGGTCAAAAGGTTAAGTGGCAGGGGTCCAAAGGTTAAGTGACAAGGGCCAGGTGTTTAAAGGGTCTTAATTATCAGGGACCTTTATGCAATTTCGAAAATGTAAGGACCAAAGCGCCAATATCTCAAAGTTGATCCAAGGGCTGAAATTGACAAGTTGCAATAGTACAAGGACCAAATCGACATTTCCAATTTTCCAGGGCCATTTCGCCAAATTTCAAACTTGAAGGACTAATTTTGTAATTTCTCAAAACTTTGATATTTTTCACCAAAGGACTAATTTTGACAAGTTATGATTTAAAAGGACCTTTGGTGATTTTTCTTTGAAATTAGGACTCGGGGACTATTTTGACAATTTTAGAAACTTGGGGATGAAGCGCCAATTATGCAAACTTTGCTCATTTTTCATCCGATTTTAAACATTTGCATCCGAAACATATAAAATGCAATTTTGGAATATTTTCGATTTTGATGTATTTCGAGCATTTTAAACGTTTTGCGATTGATTGACCAAAATGATGAGATTTACACACTCATCAATCCCCACACTAAACTATTGCTAGTCCCTAGCAATCTTTTGAGAAAAACATAATGGATTTGAATCTCTTTACCAAAAGCCATTACTCGAGTAGCCAAATGTTTCAGTTCAAGTAAGAACCATGGTACACCGATAACCATGTGATTTTGAGCAAACCACCACTTTCAACGAATTTGATTTTGTCTTTACCGAAGCCGTTTGCTTCGGACTAGCCAACTCTTAGATAAACTATCAATATTATCTTTGGTGAGCCGATTACAATTATGGTTTTTCCATCGCCTTTACCACAAGCCATAAACTTGCGGGCTAGCCAACTCTTCACTTTTTAGGATATGGTGAGTGAATACCATACAATTTTGGGCAAATTGCAAGTCGTCAACGGATTTGAGATATCTTTACCAAGAGCCGTTTGCTCTCGGATTAGCCAATCCTTTTGTTTATTAGATAAAGCGGATCGATAACCATGATATGAGTAAGTGAAGAACACTTACTCCAAAAAAATTTTGGCCAAAATGGGGAAATGGGTGGTATAATTACATGATAAAATTCGTGAGAATTCCCCACACTTAGAAATGAATATTGCCCTCAATATTCAAAGCACAAACAGATTATGCCGAAACATAGAACGAAAAGGAAATACTATGGCCATTATTTAGCAAGATTTTTTTTTTTTTTTTTTTTTTTTTTGATGAAACTTTATATATACACAACATGTGGGCAACTCCCCACACTAGGGTGGTAGAAAGTAGAAAGAAGAAGCTAAGCATCAAGTTTTGTCACACAAGCTAGCCACTTGTGAATGGCTAACCGTAACAAACTTGTGACACTCGTAAATATGGGTGACAACCCATATGGCATGCTCTTGCTTTTTGATTACCGAGTTGCTAGCTTGACTCGACCCGAATTCATTTGTTCATGGGGAAAGTAACGTGGAAAACCAATCTCGATCGGACTTTCGTTCACAATGTTAATAAACATATGAACATCGAAAGTTCCACACCGATGAGATATAACCGCGGTATTGTTAATAGTAGAAACTATAAGGATGATACCGGGGTCAAAGATGGTGTCCTCATTCCCGAAAGAGAAAAGGAAAGAGCAACCACACCATCTGTGAAGAATGGAATAAAGACGATACATGAGAATGCAAGTCCATTCCTCATCGAAAGAAGCAAATCACCATTTTTGACATTTTAAGCTTAAACTTGAAGCTTATATGGTGATTGTCAATAAGATGTCCGGGAGGAGGGTGGGAAACGGTTCTTCAATCAATGATTTTCTAGAAAAGGATGTCTCCTCCGGATCAAAGTAAGTGTTATCAATTCTGTTGGAATTGACTCATCACTAAGAAAGGCATCGACTTCATTCCAAAATTGTCATCTTCCTCATCGTGAGTGAGAGAAGGGATGGAAGAGTCGGGAATAATAAGACTAGGAGATGATGGATCATTTTGAGCAATTCATCAATGGTAAGAATGTCTCCCATTGGATCACAAACATCATCATCCAATTCAGATGAAATCAAGAAGAGTTTAGTTTCATCCACGAGTTAACAAACTCGACACGACAAACCGATCCGGAGGTGGGACAAGTGGTGTGCTCTTAGAGCTAGCGTTTCCACCACTTCCGATAAAGTCTCCGATTCAAGATCATCATCATCAAGTATACTCTTGACTTCCACAGTACGACTTTCAAACCATTTGTTTGAACCGGGGTGATTTTCAAAGCTTTGAGCTCAAGACGTTTTGGTGACTCGTCTTAACCGTGAAATTTGAGAGTGTTACATTGAATCTTCGGATCTTTGATCAATTGTGGCAACACTGCTGTTTGTCTGAGAGGTTTGGAGTTCTGGTTGATATTTAACGTGAGCTCTTCGTTGTCAACTCGAATGGTCAACTCTTGACAAACACATCAATCGAGCACGACTCGTTCTTAAGAAAGCTCTCCCAAGATGAGGGGAACTCTAGGATCTCGTGATCAAGTCTACTACAACAAAGTCGGAGGAAAGTGAAACTTTCCCACTTTCATCACGACATCCTCGGCTATCCCAAGTGGACGAGTTATGGTACGGTCCGCTAGCTCGAGTGTCATACAAGTGGATGAAAGTTTAGGAAGAGATTTCTTCCATACCGAGAGTGGCATGAGGTTAATGCTAGCGCCAAGATCGGCCAAGGCGAGCATTGGACCATCCCCAAGAAATCACAGGATTAGAAATCGCCGGGTCTTCAAGCTTTTGGGAAGCTTCTTGAGAAGGACCGTGAGCATTGCTCATTTAGAGGAGTTTAGCCATCTCGGATAGCTTATCTTTGTTGGTGAGTAAGCCTTTAAGCGTGGATGCAAATTTAGGCATTAGAACGAGAGCATCAAAGCTTATATCAAAGTGTAGCTCATTGAAGATTTGGAAAATTTTTCCATTTGCTCTTTGTTTTTGTCTTTGAGCTTCTCATCATTCATTCTTGATGGGTAAGGAAGTCGACTAGACTTTTGAGCGGGATGGAAGTCATTTCGCTCAAGATTTTCTTGAACTTCGGTTCCGGACTTAAAGTTTGGACCACCGAAGGTTGGACGTGTCTTGGTACTTGGGCTTGAGAATTGCACGTTGTCCGTTGTATCCTTGGTAACTTGACTCACCGCTCCGGTGGAGGAGGCATTGAGTCGAAGGTCCATGTGCGTCTTACCACCACGAGTGGTGACGGCTTTCAACTCGGCATTTGGATTGGTAATTGTATTGCTTGGGAGTCCTCCGAAGATGATGAAGCTTGGTTCATATTCATGTTCGTAAACCGCTCATCATATTCTTCAACTCATTTGTCTGCCGAGACATTGTGGTATCAATTTCCTTCTTTAGCTCAACCCTCATGTTATTGATCCGAGTTTGCATTGAACGATGCTTGACTCGATAATTTTCATGAAGTCATTTGGTGGGGAGCATGAGAAGGTTGTTGATAACTTTGTCGATTTGGAGCTTGATAGGGTGGGTTGAAATTGTTCTGTTTTGATTGAAATTTTGAGAGTTATTGAAATTTTGTCCTTGATTTGGAACAAAGCGATTTTGATTGCCATGGTTTTGCAGGGAGGAAAACCGGTGGTGTCATACCGCTAGGTGCACGGTAGTGAGGATCACCGTGGTCGGTATTGATTGTGGTTTACCAAGCTACGGAGCTTGGTAGAAGGAAGCATCGGTTGCTTGACAATCATAATACGCATGTGGACCACTACAAGTTTCACACACCTTGTTTACGGCTTTGATTGGTTCCGCTTATGAATTTCGCATTTGATTTCCTTAACATCCTTAATCATACAACGGATGGCATCCGTTAGAGCGGCTATCGGAGCGGCTAACTCGAGAAGAGTTCTTGGATGAAGATGCAGGAGTGTTAGGATTATTGACTTTGTTGCAGAAATAGGAACTTTTGATTTTGCTCGCAAATCTCAATCACATCTTTAGGCTTACGATTCAAGATATTGCCACGGCGGCGTGCATTCAAAGAATCTTGATCGTTACTGCTCAACCCATTATAAAAGATATTGACTTGTTGAAGCTCGTGAATTCATGATGGGGCATTTCGAGGAGATCTTTGAATCTCTCCCATGCCTCTCCAAAGTTTTCATCGAAATTTTGACGAAATCCGAAATTTCATTTTAAGATTAGTCGTCTTTGATGGAGGAAAGAAATGATTGACAAACTTTTGAACAAGTTCCTCCCAAGTTTCGATGGATCGGGGGTTCTTTTCTAGCCAAACCGGTCGTCCCTCAAGTGAGAATGGAAATAGCATCAACTTGATGACTTTTGTGGCACATCCTTGAAATTGATAGTTGAAGTCAACTTGTTAAACCAACGGATGTGTGCACGGGTCTTCTCGGTCAAACCCGTGGAATTGATTTGTAGACACAAGTGTGATCAAATGTGTCTTCAATTCAAGTGATCGAATTGATTCTTGGTAAAACGATGGCATCTCCATAACCCTCGGTGGGTGCTTGGAGCATTTCCGCCATAATACGTTAAATCGCCATATTGTTGCTTGGAATAGTACGAATCTCGAGTTCGACTATTTGGGCAAAGACGCTCACGAGAACGCCTTCTAGGAATTTTCGCTAGATCACGAAAGGACTCAATGATCTAGAAGAACGAGCAAGATGTACTAGAGTTAACTCAAGAGATCTCGAGTTAAGGAAGGAATTATGAAATTGGTGAAAATGGGGTGAAGAATCTTTTAGGTTTTCGGTTCGGCAAGTAGATATACCAACAAAATCAATTAAAACAAACTCGAGGCAAAACAACGATGAACTTAACCAATAATCACAATATGAATGGCTTCTTTGAAAAGGTACACCAATCACAAGGACACAAAGGCAAGTTTTAAATCTTTGGTTGGGAACTTATTATGGTCGCACCCCGGTTAGGTAGTGCACCGCCTTGGTTTCGGTGGTAAGATTTTATGTTGTTATTATTAAAGAAAACGCCAAATCTTTTGTATTTTTATATTTGATACATATATAGAAACAAAAGAAAAATATTTTTGTGTTTTATACGTTTTTTTGATGTTTTTGGGTTTTTGGATTTTTTTATAAAAATATGGATATATATAGATAGATGGATGGATGATATGAACAAAGAGTGAGTATTCAAACTACTAATCTGCTAGACGTAGGATTATCAAGCCTGACTCCCGCCGGGCGCCAAAATTTGATTCGCTCCAAACCGTCGAGTTTTATCACGCATGAGTTAACCACTTGTGAATGGCTAAGCTGTAACAAACTTAAAATCACGAAACAAATGCAATGAAGTCCAGGAGAGTATAGTGTTTCCCAGGTCGTTATGTCCCAACGAGTAGTGCGAGAATAATCGGGCGTGTAGTGATCGAGAAGATTTGAACAGATGCAGAGATTTGATTGATTATAACTACAGAAATAGCCAACAAATTACAGAGGCTTAAATGCAAATTAAAGAAAATTAAAAAGATAAAATATATTAAATAAATGCTATCACTATTTGCAAAATGATGTTTTTGTTTTTATGTTTTTATAAAACTGAATTAAAAACTACGTAACGTACTAAAGAAAATGTGAAACTTACACAATATTAACCCTAAAAATATGAAAATGATATTTTTACAAACCTATTGATAAAAGAAAATTTTTAGAAAAAGAAAATTATTTTTATAACTATTTATCTAATTATTATTAATTAAAAACTATTTTTAACTATTAAATAATAACCTAAATTACAAGAAAATAGGAAATAAACCTAGAAAAATAAAATTAAGACTTAGAAAAATCTAAAATAACAAAAGAGAATTTTCAAAACTATTTTATATTTTTCCGATTATTTTCTATTTTTATGGATTTTAAACTATTTAAAACTAATTAAATTATTAAAATTACAAAATAAACTATGAAAAATCTGGAAAATTACTTTTTTTACTTTTTATATTTATCTTAATCTAAGAAAAATGAAAACTTATTTTTTTGAACTTTTTCTGATTTATTTGCAATAAAAGCTAATTAAAAATGCTTAGAAATTGTTTTTAATTAAGAAAAATAGCAAACAGTGTTGGAAAATTATGAAAATTTCAGGAAAAGTCTAGTTTAATATCCTGAATCTAAGAAAAATAGAAAAACATGGGCTTGTGTGAAGAAATATGAGACTGCTATTGTAAGTGCTTATAAATAAGCACTTCAAATAAGCCAATGTACACAAACAAGCTCCAAACTGAAAGAAGCTCAAATATGCTAAAATTGCTTAAATGCAACTAAAACAACAAGCCAAAGCCACTGAATTGCAAGGTTAATGATTTGATGTTTTGAGTTTATAAGCTAAAAAGATTTTGGGACCAACTTTGGGCTTGAGCACAAGCTACTTGATAAGTAGAGAATGGAAAACAAAAGTTGGAACTTAATATAGACCGGTTGGCTATCCGAAATCCACAATCGAGACTTGGACAAGCTCAAATGAGCTTGTTGCAAGCTCAAGAATAACTTCACACACTCGTTAATCGAGTGTGTGCATTGGCATATAAGCCCTGTTGCCAAGCTCATTTGGAGCTTAAAGAAAAATCACAAAAATATGTAAAATGGTAATAAAGAAATAGACCAAGAGAAGTTTATACACCACAATTTCACTTGATAAGATCTAAAATGAAGTAATGAAAATTCACCCTATTGGACTCAAAACCACTTTTCGTTTTGCAACAGTGTGAAAACGTAGAGGGGGGTGAATACGTTACCGTTTAAAAACGTTAGATCTTTAGTATCAAATCGTTTATGAAGCTTGTTATAATATGAAAGTATCAATTATTGTTTGTAACTAATATAAAGCATAGTAAACCAAGTTGTCACACAAGCATAAACATCAAACCACATCACAAGCAATTATAAAAGTAAAGAGATAAAGAAAGGAAAGTGCAAACCGAACACGAGGATTTATAGTGGTTCGGTCACGGATCTCCTTTCCGCCTACTCCACTCCCCGAGTACCCAACTCGAGAGTTACTTCACTAAATCAACAAGCTCCCTTCTCGCGGAGAAAACCTTACAATCGTCGCTACACTTTTTCCGTACAAAGCTAAATACCGGTTCTAGTTCGAGGTAGAACCAACCTAACGTCGCTTATACAATATTTCCGACACTAAGCTAGATGTCGAGTTCTTTTCAAGGGTACAACCACTCCCACTATGTTTTATGACCCAACATAACAAACCTTGTGTTTTATGGTACAAACACATAAACCATCTAATCTAGTTTGGTGAAAGTGTTGTGATGATGCAATGATGTTTATAATGATGATCCATGACATAAATGTCTAATGGATATGAATAACTAATCTAAATGATCTTCTTAAATAAGAAGTCTTCAATCAATGAGGATATCAAGAGATCTTGAATCTTCATATGTTGATATGCTTTGGTGAATGAGGATGGCTAGATCTCCAAGCTTTCCTTGGTTGATCAAAATGTAAAGTATGCTTACAACAAAGATGAATGTTAGAAGCATTATGATCATGTGATGATATGGGTGATTAATGTATGTTACTACATGGTTATCTATAGATCTAAAAGATGAAAGAAAGATAGAAAGAATGTGTGTTGGAAGGGATGATTGAAATGAGAAGACAATGGGCTCTATTTATAGCCAAAATGTAATCTAAAAATAATACTTTATTGGATTTGATATCTTAGAATATCTTTCAAGATCTTTCAAATCTAACCAAATATTGACCAAATCTTCTAAAGATATGATGATGCATGAAGTGATGTAAAATTGTATTTTCATTTAGATTAAAATGTTCATGAAAATAAACTTGTAAAATGTATTATGTAACTAGTTTATAAAAGTCTAATTGCCTTTTATAAAATAAAATATCTAGTTAGGTGCTTGTCAAAATAATATATATTTTGTCAAGTGTAAGTAAACTTTAGTACTTGTATTAATATTATAGTTAGTTTACTTGTACAAATAAAAGTATATATTTGTTAGACATTTTACAAAAGAAGTATTTGTATAAAATACTTGTGAATGCAAAATGTAAAATGAGGTTCAAATAGAATGATTAACCTATTAAAATACTTAATGACTCTAAACGTATTTTAAACATTCTAAATGATTTGTTAATGGGTTTGATCATAATGCCACATAACAAACATGTACGAACCTCGTGTTGTAACATACGAGGACTTGAGACATCGAGAGGTGTTGAATGTATATTGAGACAAATGTAATTACAAGTAACTTGTACATTTTACGTTATGTATTACAAGTTACATGTTTGTCATCAATCAAAACAAACGAGATCAGATAGATTAAATATCGTAATATTTGCACTAACAATCTCCCCTTTTGATGATGACAAAGATATGTAAACGTAATAGAAAGTAAAATGTAAAAGTTACTTGTATCCTTACTACCTTTACATTACCTTCTCCGCTTACACTCTTCTCCCCTTTGTCGAAACAAAAGGGCGTGTCCTTGAGTTTAACTTAATTTCTCCCCAAAAGGCGAGCTTGCATCATCCCTAGTGAAGTTAAACCATCCACTTCAATCCGTCCCTTGTTTGGTAGCGGATCCATGGATCAAATAAAGAGGCTTAACCTACATCAAGGTTAGTTTTATGCAACAAAATTATGAGAAATATATGAAAAGAAAATGCATAGCAATGTTAGCCTATTTTTCCATCGCTTATCAAGCACAAATGCTTGTTTGAAAAGTGAGAATGATGCTAAATGCGTGCATGCTCCCCTCGACGGTTGCTCCCCTTGTTTGAGGCGCCGTGGTATGATTAAAACCTAAAAACAAATATTAGTGCAAAACTATATTCGCTATTGACGAGTAAGTGTTATACAACAAAGTGTGTATAAGATGCATTCAAGAATTCTTGATGGAAGCTCCCTTACTCTAGGGCCAAGATGAACCTTCAAAATAAATATTAGTATAATAGAAGCTTTGTCTTTAGACAAATATGTCATATACAACCAAGTGTATAGACGATGCAATATGAGTGCTTAAAGGATATTCCTCCTTGTTCTAGGTGTCAAGAAGCACCTAAAATAAGAAAAATAATTGATGCAAACTTCATCCTTAGATGAGTAAGTTATATACAATCGAGTGTATATGATGATGAACCTACAATGAAAAACATTAGTGCAATATATTTCATCTTTTCACAAAGAAAAATAAGATGTATATATGTGATAAATGATATAATCAAAGATCTCATGAAGTGTAGTCTCCTAATTACAATCATAAGAAAAGTGAGAATATAATATGATAAAAGCCTACAAAATAGTTCCTAGAAAGAAGATATGAAGTCTTCCATCGTGTGCCACTAGTGGTGCTAGTGTTGGTGTCGGTTTACTAGTAGGATTCATGTGGTGATGGTAGATGACTCGAAATTTACAAAAGCAAGTTTTCGCTAATCCATGGTGGTGATGATTAGTGAAAGTGGTGATGGAAGGTGGTGGTGATTAGGTAGGAAGCTATTAAGGAGTTAGAAACTCGTATGTATAAAAAATATGGATTTATGCAATCCTTTCGTCATGTCAAGTGACCAAAGCTAAGAGGAAAAAAAATATATGAATGGACATTGCATTTCAATGATGCATATGATTTGAATGATTTATTGATGCTAACAATCTATTGTTATGAGCAAGTTCTCATATGCTTCAACCCAAGAATAATCAATAATGCGTTCTATCTAAGAATATATAAAAGTGATAACATGAAGATAAATTGCTCATTGATTGACACGAATTATAAAATGACCTATTCTAGGTGACAATGGGAAAGGTAGTATTAGCATGGTTTTGACCGACATGGATGATTATTACTTTGAAAAGAAGTGAAGACAATATGGAAAATACTAATAATAAGGATGAGAATGACATCATATAAGTGAGAGTTGGATGGACCAACGTGTTGGAAATGACCTGCTTTGATTAATATATCGCTTTAACCGACAATGAGATGCATGATATATGTCAAGCGAGAAAAGGATAAGATCCTATGATGGTGTTCTAGATAGTGAAGTTGTAGGGTGCTAGTTTAAGGAAAATCCTAGATTCGTTGATTGTGGAGATGAAGAAGTTTGTAAAACACATGATGTGTTTTTCACTTGATGAGGTATTGGTGCAAACTTGTGATATAAGGATTAAAAAAGTTGAACTAGTTGTGGTTTCGTGAACCGGTTTTAGCTAAGTGGTGTTCATGTGTTGGTATTTTAAAGTCTAAGAATAAGGTTAAAAGAGGTTGAACTAGTTGTGGTTTCATGAACCGTTTCAACTAAGTGGTGTTTGCCTATGTGTTGGTATTTTAGAGTCTAAGAGACATAAATTTGACAAAAGACAATTATGTGAATGGATTTCTCTCCCTTAATTGGTGGACATCCAACATAATGTGTAATGTATCAAATAAGGAATGACAACAAAGTGTTTAGGAGGTTATTCGGGTTAACGAAAGAGATGAGCTTAGTGATGTTTTTCGGATGATGGTTAGCATACAATGAACTTCATCCTTAAAGTCACGTACTCTTCTCGATTAATACGAGATGATCGTATGATGAGGCATGTGGTTTCCTAATAGGAAGTGAAGAGGATTAGAGTATTGTTATAACTAAATAATGATGGAGGTGATTTTGGAGAGCGGAAGCAAAATGAGATTTGGAAAGAGGTCGGTTGAAATACAAAATGCAAAGCCAACCCGCTAGAACTTAATTTTATATGCTTTTAAACTATATGCAAGTGTAGGGGTCCCATAAAGCATATTACTAATCTATGTAGCAATAAAGGGATTATGCAAAATGAGCATATAAAAGTTAAAACCAAGTGAGATAACAAATAATTTGTTATCGACCTACAAAACAAGTTTGTTAGTGACAAAAGATGTTAACATGATAGAAATCAAATGATAACATATTATATAAGCAAAACAACACATTGTACTTAGTAGACAAGAAATCACCACATAAGATAGCATCAAAGCAATCATATTATGCAAGAATACAACTTTATTCAAGACATTTCATTATGAGATTGTTTTGTCGTTAGACTTAGACACTTAAGCATACTTGGATATACAAAATTATGTGATTAATTTGTAAGATAAAAGGCTTCTAAAAGTTTGTCATACCAAAAGCACTTTGATGATTATATGTGCCCATGTAGCAAACAAATAGTGTGACAAGAAGCAAAAGAAACAAAATGAAAGATTCATGCAAGCCATGTTTAAGACATAACAATTTGGAGCATGTATCATTTGAATCGTACTACACATAGATATAATGAATGCCAACTAATAGCTTTCAAACACAAACTTATCATATCGTAATTATCACGTATCAAAATGACATATTATGATTTCATAAGTAACATGTTAATCATGCTAAAATTAATTTAAAGTAAGTATCATGCAAATAAAGTTTTAGGTTTAAACGCTTAGTAGCATGAAACAAGAATACAAGCATTATAAAGATAAAACCGCACTAAGGTTTACACATTCGACTAGTTATCAAACACTAAGATAATGTCAAATCAACTTATCGATTAAACAAGAACATGTAATCAACACATGTAAGTGCAATGCAAGTGGTTTTAAAATAAAAGTCATATATACTACTTGTTTGATTAGTATTCCTAAGGCGAGGCAAACTATCAATGTTTTAACACTTACTTTAGGCAAGTATAGGAAAACAGATTTTTCAAGTTGGAGAATGAATATGAGACTATTATTAGCGGTGCTCAATTAAGGCTAAACACGACCATTTTACGGTGATTCCACAAACCCAACTTCTTCTCCGTGAAGCAATTCAACCGTTAGGTCAAATTGAGTTTCTAGTGCAATAGATTCTCCAAGAATCATTCTCATGTTAGAAAGATGGGAACTCCTACTTTTGCCTATTAAAGTGTATAAAGATGATAGTTTACCAATACTTGGCTTAATGTGACACAACTAATATGCAATATAACTAAGGAGATGAAGATGTCATGTTATACACATGAATTTTAACAATGGTGTGTTTGATAAACAATGTGTTTTAATCTTGTGTTTAGAATCGAAAGTTGTTCAAATTACACACTAATTGTATGATCTAATGGATGACATCTTGTACTTTAAATGTGAATTGATTATCTAAGACTAGAGAATGGAATATGTTAAACTAAGAACGTTCTCAAGAAAGCTCTTTGAACATTTTTAACAAGAATCTAAGTGAGGTTACCAACTTCAATAGATCTTGTGTATGCTCTAAAATTGTGTAGTTTTAACCTTGGATGTGCACTCGGTTTGAGCAAGGTTAGGTTATGATGTACGCTTGAAAGGAAATAGATACAAATAGTATCTTTCAATAAATGAGATTATCCCATGGGATAAAGTTATCATGCTTATGAAAACAAGTATGACAAGATGAATTGGATATGCTAGTTCACGTAACTTGTAGATGTTTGTTTCAAGATCATTTAGCCAATGAGGTGTAATGAAATCTCTTGTAGCACAACTATTTATGTCGCAAGAGTGATGCATAGGATATACAATATCCTTTTAACAAAATGAAAGCTTAATGCATGAATCTTAGTCATAATGTTCTTCAAAACATCATGTTTTCCTAAATGAAGATATGAAGCCAAAGTGTTTGAATCGGATAGTCCCATCTAAATAAACTTGGTCTCAAGATTATATTCACTAGATGATTACAAGAGGAATTCACCGAGTTTCTTATGAATACTCCTCAAGAGTCATTGTTGCTTGGGGTGTATGATGTTGGCTTTGAGATTGCATTTTAACATATGTTGTTAAAATGTTGATTTGAAGTTTAACGAAATTTATGCAGAAAGTTTATCGACAAAGTATTACTAATACTTTGATAATTTGTGAAGGTAGTACTACTTATACCTAGTGGACATTGACAACAATTACCAAGAGCACCATGCTTATTTGATAGTTGAGGTTCTAGCCATAATGAATTATCTAAGTCCTTATATATGGGAAAGGATGGTTGAGTTTGTTCAAACGCATTTGATTCAAGACAAGTGTTGGACACAAAGGCTTTTTGGGCAATACACTCAACGAATTCAATTGATGGTAAGGATGGTGGATTGGTTGATCTAGATGGTATGTCTTCTAGTGTGTCTAAATAAGGATGTGGTGATGTAGGGTTTGTTGTGCTATGGGAGTACTTAGGTTGATTATTTGTCCATAGACTTTGAACACAAAGAAGTACGGATACTAATTTTATGGTTCATTGGTTGCTACAACTAGTGGGTGAAGTGCTTGAAGTTTTGGTCATGTCTATGAATCTTAGGGGTGAGGTATAGGTTCACCTTGAAAGGGACGTTTGATTTAAAGGATGCTCTTGGAAGATCATGAGCAATACGCTTAATGGTGCCAAAAGATGGAAGAGGATAGTAGGTGTCAAAGAGGATAAGTGGCACAATGGGTTGTTTGTTTTGGATAAGTGTTTCAACATGTGTTGTTAAAATACTTGGTGTTGATTTTTCGGATATGACTTTTAATGACTACAATCGTAAGTCGATATACTTGAATATTTCGGATGAAATACTTAAGTTGTCAATCCTAATTTGTTGAGATTATAAAGCTTAGATTGAACTCAAGGATAACAAGATTTGATAGTATGTCTTTAACATATGTGTGAGTTATGACTCTATGTAGATACTTATCGCTTGAAGGATGACACATTATTTTCATGTTAACCAAGTGAGGCAACACATGTAGATACAAAACAATATCTATAGTCATATGTTAGACTTGTGTATGATATCTTTGCAAATAATGAGTCCAGATTTGTTAGTCTCGGTAAGTCATCTAAGTCATCCGCAAACGGGTGAGGAGATGTTGGTGGTGTTGCACAAAGTACAAGTTTTGGAGACTTTGGTTGTGAAGGTGTTTTTGATGGTTGTAAAGTAGTCATAATGATGGGTGATTTTGGTGGTGGACTTGGACTACTTAAGTTTAGAAAGTTCACATCTTGAATGGGTGATGAGATGTTGAGAGGTAATGAGTCTGAGGATGAAGAGCTCAAGCTAATGAAGCAACAAGATCGAATGCTAATCCTAGTGGTTTTCTTAAGTGGCTTATTTGAGGTTAAGGATTTAGTCATTTTGACTTTGCTTTAAGAAATGCTAAGCTTGAGGAAAAGTAACAATGAGGGTGTGAAAATGATCATCTTGAATGTGTCAATTTATGGAACTAAGGATTCATGGATTTGATGTTAATCCATACAAAGATGGTAGTTTCTAATGAGATGGAAGTGTCTAAAATCATGTCAAACATCCTAAGTTAATCCATTGAGGATGTGTTGAGTGAGGTATGAAAGATATGTATTAACAACTATCCTAGAAACGAAGTTTGGTAAATTAGATTGCGGGTTTTAGTAAAATTCAATAACTTACCGTAGGATCCACGGCACCATTTTTTTACACAGCGGAACCCTTAAATTGGTGCCACCGGTCCGCCTGCATGTGTATGGCGGTACAAAATGCATAATGACGGTACCAACATTTTGGTGCCGTCGATCCGTGGACATCGTAAAAGTTCACAGACCCATTTTCTAGGTGTCGGGAGTTTTCCGAAACCGAAATTTTGCTTAAAACATGTGACATTAATTACTTCTAGTTAGGAAAAGTCGATAACACATATACAAACATAGTGGAGCATGACTTTGACTATACTAACGATTTTCACATAAAAGTGAAAATGGGTAAAATTTGATAACACACTTGTGCTATCCACCGCATAAACCGGTTAGCATACAACATTGTTTTAAGTCATATTATCATCCTACAAAGTAAAAACAAGTAAATTACATCATACAATATTGTTTTTGTCCTTGTACCAAACACTCTCTTAAAACCTCCATTTTTCAAAATACTTGACTAATTTACTTAGTACTCATTGCTAAGCGAGTCATGACATTTCATAAGTTATGCGAGATGTTAGTATAACCTATGCAAAGGAAGTGATCTAAGTCTATAAGTGATGGTAAAACAAATTTCCAACTAAGTGCACAAAATCTAGCAAATGGCCTATTGTGCATAAACAAGAAATCGCAAGCAAGTTTAATAAATAACATGGCAAGATTGACACTTATATTATGCAAACAAACAAGTGTAAACAACAATTTGAAAATAAGCAAGCAACATATATGCAAACAACATAAACAAGTGGTCATTTAGCATAGCATAACAAGAAAAACATTTTTCGTCATTTATCGTTTAAATGTGATGATGTTACTAAGCTTGATTAGTTTTCTTTAAACATATTACATAATTATTTAGCTTCAAAATAAATTATATCAATGTTCTAAGAATACCATCTTAAATTGTTTGACTCAAAATTTTGAGTTTTTATGTTAAAGCGAAACTTAATATCTTGGACATACTGTAGTATTTGGTCTATTTCACTTATTTAAAATTAGAATCAGGTCATGAGAGTTGTTTTAAATGAAAGTAGACTCAATTCCCTTTAAAATGATAGGTGGCTCGACTCCTACGGACTTACGGTTAATAAGTTATGAATTTTTAAGTTGGCAAAAATCACAGATCGCATGGCACCAAGGAACCAAATGTAACAAGGAAGGATCCCTTTTTGGTACCGCCCATCCGTGGCCTTCATGTAATGTCACGTAATGTTGAAAATGTACTTACTCATAGCGAAAAAGTGTAGGACTTACTAGATTTGATAGAAAAATATAACACACATATTTTGTTTATTATTTTTCTAATATGACTTATCTAAACATTTAACAATAAAATTTATAAGTATAATTAGCAAAACCTTTTTCATATTATATTTCGCTCAATGATAATTTGATACATGGATCGTGCTCCATTTTAAAACCATTTGTTTTGAAAATAAGAGCTACGAGGCTCGTACCAATTGTGAAAACGTAGGGGGGTGAATACGCTATCGCTTAAAAACGTTAGATCTTTAGTATCAAATCGTTTATGAAGCTTGTTATAATATGAAAGTATCAATTATTGTTTGTAACTAATATAAAGCATAGTAAACCAAGTTGTCACACAAGCATAAACATCAAACCACATCACAAGCAATTATAAAAGTAAAGAGATAAAGAAAGGAAAGTGCAAACCGAACACGAGGATTTATAGTGGTTCGGTCACGGATCTCCTTTCCGCCTACTCCACTCCCCGAGTACCCAACTCGAGAGTTACTTCACTAAATCAACAAGCTCCCTTCTCGCGGAGAAAACCTTACAATCGTCGCTACACTTTTTCCAGACAAAGCTAAATACCGGGTTCTAGTTCGAGGTAGAACCAACCTAACGTCGCTTATACAATATTTCCGACACTAAGCTAGATGTCGAGTTCTTTTCAAGGGTACAACCACTCCCACTATGTTTTATGACCCAACATAACAAACCTTGTGTTTTATGGTACAAACACATAAACCATCTAATCTAGTTTGGTGAAAGTGTTGTGATGATGCAATGATGTTTATAATGATGATCCATGACATAAATGTCTAATGGATATGAATAACTAATCTAAATGATCTTCTTAAATAAGAAGTCTTCAATCAATGAGGATATCAAGAGATCTTGAATCTTCATATGTTGATATGCTTTGGTGAATGAGGATGGCTAGATCTCCAAGCTTTCCTTGGTTGATCAAAATGTAAAGTATGCTTACAACAAAGATGAATGTTAGAAGCATTATGATCATGTGATGATATGGGTGATTAATGTATGTTACTACATGGTTATCTATAGATCTAAAAGATGAAAGAAAGATAGAAAGAATGTGTGTTGGAAGGGATGATTGAAATGAGAAGACAATGGGCTCTATTTATAGCCAAAATGTAATCTAAAAATAATACTTTATTGGATTTGATATCTTAGAATATCTTTCAAGATCTTTCAAATCTAACCAAATATTGACCAAATCTTCTAAAGATATGATGATGCATGAAGTGATGTAAAATTGTATTTTCATTTAGATTAAAATGTTCATGAAAATAAACTTGTAAAATGTATTATGTAACTAGTTTATAAAAAGTCTAATTGCCTTTTATAAAATAAAATATCTAGTTAGGTGCTTGTCAAAATAATATATATTTTGTCAAGTGTAAGTAAACTTTAGTACTTGTATTAATATTATAGTTAGTTTACTTGTACAAATAAAAGTATATATTTGTTAGACATTTTACAAAAGAAGTATTTGTATAAAATACTTGTGAATGCAAATGTAAAATGAGGTTCAAATAGAATGATTAACCTATTAAAATACTTAATGACTCTAAACGTATTTTAAACATTCTAAATGATTTGTTAATGGGTTTGATCATAATGCCACATAACAAACATGTACGAACTCGTGTTGTAACATACGAGGACTTGAGACATCGAGAGGTGTTGAATGTATATTGAGACAATGTAATTACAAGTAACTTGTACATTTTACGTTATGTATTACAAGTTACATGTTTGTCATCAATCAAAACAAACGAGATCAGATAGATTAAATATCGTAATATTTGCACTAACAAACTTAAGTATAAGCTATGAGAGGCTTGGATTTAACAGATTGAAATTGGAATTTTAAACAAGAAACCATGAAATTTAAAACTTAAATGAAACTTTGAATTGAGGCTCAAAGCAGTTATAATGATCAAATTACTTAAGTTCAATACAAGAAAACTTGAAATTACAAATTTGAAAACTAATTAGGATACTTTAAGAAAAACGACATACATTAATTTAAAAAGCTAACTACTGCCTTGGACAAGCTACTTCTTCTCTCTTTTATACACCCAATCTTCTTATCTCTCTCCTCTGAGTGTATCCCAGCTATCTTTTGAGCCATTGGATGGCTAGAACTCATATTGGCCTTTGGATTGGTTTTGGAGGGAAACTTTGTTTTGACAGTTGGGCTCTGATATAGCACTAGGGGGTGGCATTTATTGTAGTGGGTAAGGTGATGATGAAGGGAGGATAAGGTGAAAAGGTGAGTGATGGTGGGAATATTGCACGAGTTGCAGCACAAGTCATGAGTTGAAGAGGATAAGCGATTGGGCGGGCTTTGACTATATTTGACCAAGGGTTCAAAAGGAAGGCGGGTCAAAGGTTAAGTGGCAGGGGTCCAAAGGTTAAGTGACAAGGGCCAAGGGTGTTTAAAGGGTCTTAATTATCAAGGGACCTTTATGCAATTTCTGAAAATGTAAGGACCAAAACTGCCAATATCTCAAAGTTGATCCAAGGGCTGAAATTGACAAGTTGCAATAGTACAAGGACCAAATCTGACATTTTCCAATTTTCCAGGGGCCATTTCTGCCAAATTTCAAACTTGAAGGACTAATTTTGTAATTTCTCAAAACTTTTGATATTTTTCACCAAAGGACTAATTTTGACAAGTTATGATTTAAAAAGGACCTTTGGTGATTTTTCTTTTGAAATTAGGACTCAGGGACTATTTTTGACAATTTTAGAAACTTGGGGACTGAACGCCAATTATGCAAACTTTGCTCATTTTTCATCGATTTTAAACATTTTGCATCCGAAACATATAAAATGCAATTTTGGAATATTTTCGATTTTGATGTATTTCGAGCATTTTTAAACGTTTTGCAGTTGAGATTGACCCAAAATGATGAGTATTTACACACTCATCAATATGCATTCATCATTCATCTTGGGTGGTAGTATCTTGTTTCATTTTCTTGATTAGGATTTGGATACAAGACCATACGCATAAGTAAGAACATGGGTTAGTTAGAGCAGTCATCAATTAGAATGCAATCAAGGATATGACCTTTATCTTATTTTGATAATACTATGATATAACGTCAAATTTTTCAGGAATTTTTAGAAGTGAAGCCGTGAAGGTATACTAGTTATAAAATTTAAAAGTGACATATAACATATTAGGTTGATTTGGATGGCTATTCACTTTGATATGGAAGGAGAATGTTGGTACAACAGCAGATAAATGAAAGAGAATGGTTAATATGAAAAGTTTTATCAAATAGTGTATATCTTGTCAAAGGACATACTATATGCATTAGGGTGTTTGCTACTAGAAACTGTTGATGTCTATTGTTGTAGTGCTAGTTAATCATTTGTTTTGATTCATCTTGAACCATTTATTATATAACTATAATACTGTGTAACTCGATTCCTGTGGTTCACTGCAGATTGACATCCGCGATAAGCCTGCGTTAGAGCAGATTTTTGCCAACACAAAGTAAACTATTTCTTCGCAACTACTATTATTTGTTTAGATCATGTCTATCGTTTGTTTAACTAATCTAATTAATTTTGTAATTCCTGTTTCTGCTGGATTGTTAATTTTGTTTAAAATGCAAAATGTATTGGTTACTTGGGTAAAAGATGGCAACTAACTGAGATGAATTAATTAAAACTCTGATTTTCTTAATAAGAAAAGAAAAGTATTTTACAAAGTTTTGTGAACCTTAAGCCCTTTTTAAGTTATTGAAGGCAAATGGTTTCTGGATGTTGTCTTCATTGTTTTCTTTCTTTGTTTTTGTAAACAAGAAACGTTATAATAGTATTTCCAACTACTAGTTAGAGACAATTACCTAGTGTAGATCAGTTATGAACCCAAATGCAACTTTTGTTTATATTCTGGTTTTCTTTCCTGGATGGCATGACTGACTTTTGCATCTCTACCCGTTCTGGTGGCGATGTAGGTTTGATGTTGTTATACATTTTGCTGGATTAAAGGCAGTTGGTACAAAATTCAAACCTTAGACCCTGTACCCAAGATGAATGATGATGTTGGGGAGATGAATGATTTGGGGAGATGATGACAAGGATGAAAGATGAAGGGCTAAAATATAAATTGTTATCAAAGTATGAATGTGTGTGGACTAAAATACCCTCGACTACAAAACAAAAATCAGACTTTGACTTTGTCAAAGGACTAATTTGGCATTTAAAGGCCATGTTTTGGACCTGTGGCGATGAAAAGGCCCAGGTTTGTCCCACTGTGATGCTTTGTTACAAGTTTAGGGACCAACGGTGTATTTTAGTCTAATAATAATAATAATAATAATAATAACAATAATAATAATAATAATAATAATAATAATAATAATAAGTATGAAAATCATCACCAAAACCAAAAGTATTCGGCTATGCACAATGATAGGTCACCAAGATATCGGTCATGGCCAATGTGGAACGTTGGTCGTGATCTGTCATCAGTCCCCATTTCACACAACTTGGTCGAATTTACGACCGAAGGTTACACACACAAAAGTTAAAATTGTACCGTTTAAAAAAATTTAAAACTTTACCACTTTACAACCTTATAAATACCAACCTTAAACACACTTTTAGACGCACAATTTCAAACACAGTTCAAACAAAAATTCTCTCAACACCTTCAAACACATTATTTTAATTATGTCTTACGAGCTATTTTTTGGTTCTTCATCTTTCGACGATGATGAAGAAGTTATAAGTGAGTTTGTGGAGTTTGCGCAGTTTGCTTGAAACGCGTACAATGTGTCACAGCCAAAAGTTCGACGAAAGTACATAGTTAGGGATCATGAGGGTGCTCATAATCGTTTAGTGGCGGCTTACTTCTCCGAAAACCCGCGGTATGACAAAAGAACATTCCGTCAGCGGTTCCGAATGAGCCGATAACTATTCACACAAATTGTTTGAGAGGTAACCGATTATTCTTCTTATTTTCAACAAACTCCTGTGTAGGTATGTACTTGGTATTTCCCCATTGGTTGAGTGTACTGCGACAATTCGTCAATTGGGATACGCGACAGTTCATGATTCTCTTGATGAGTATCTGCAAGTGGCTGCAACAACAGCCCGTGAATGTCTACGTAAGTTTTGTACAACTATCATGGAGTTATATGGTGCTGAGTTTTTGCGAAAGCCAACGTATTCTGACCTTGAAAGAATATATGCTCATCACGAGCATAAGCATGGGTTTCCTAGGATGATAGGAAGCATTGATTGTCCAAGTTGGGAGTGGGAGAATTGCCCAAATAGTTTGAGAGGTCAATATGCTAGGAGTGATCACGGACCACATCCATTCATTTTATTGGAAGCGGTCGCCTCCCAAGATTTATGGATTTGGCATGCATTCTTTGGTGTCTCGGGGTAACGACATAAACGTTTTACGTCGTTCCCCTGTTTTCAATGATATCAAATCTGGAAGAGCACCAGACCTTGCATTCGAGGTTAACGATATACCTTATAAAAGGGGATATTAGTTTACTACATTTTCCCACTCTCTTTAAACCAAATTTCTTTGATCATTAAACTTGTTTAAGCTCATTCAAAGTGATCCAAAGATCGTCCAATTCCAAGTGCAATAGAAGAACACAAGTATTCGTCGAGATACGAAGTATTGTAGTATAGTTGTTGCATTCGTAACATTAGTTACACCTTTGTTGTATATTATCATACATCAAGTTCATAACCACCAAACTTATATCGTAGATAGATCTGGTTAGTATTTTAGTCCTGAAAATACGTGTGTAAAAGGTTGGGTTCTACCTCGATTAGAACTCGACATTTAGCTTAGTGTCGGAAATTGTTGTAAGCGACATTGTACAGTTTTCTCCTCCTGAAGTGAGCTTGTTGACATAGGGAAGTGAACTCTCGACTTGAGTACTCGGGGAGTGGAGTAGGGCAAAGAGGAGCTTCGTTACCGAACCACTATAAATCTTCGTGTTGCGGTTTGATCTTTCTAACTCTCTTCTATTATCTTGCACTTTAAATATTGTCGTACTTATTTTTGATGAGTAAATTACATAAATAGTCCCTGTGGTTTGGCAAAAATTGCACCTACCGTCCCTCAAACTTAAAAGTTGCATAAATCGTCCCTATCGCTGCGAAAGAATAACATGAATGGTCCTTTTGAGGCATAAAAGTTTCATAAAAGTTGCATAAATCATCCATGTGGTTTGGCGAAAATTTCACCTACCGTCCCTCAAAAGGACCATTCATGTTATTCTTTGGTAGTGATAGAGACGATTTATGCAACTATTAAGTTTGAGGGACGGTTGGTGAAATTTTTATCAAACCACAGGACCATTTATGTAATTTACTATATTTTTGATTGTTTAAAGTTTATATACATATTGCTGTTATTGCATACATATTGTGATTGGTTGATCTCACATATACTCGGATCTAAAGTTTTTAGACGGAAATTTTAAAACGCTAAAAACGATAAAACTATTCAACCACATTCTAATTTCGCACAACGTGACCGCCTTTGAAGAATTTACCTTGCCATCCTCAAGACGCATACGAAATAAGTTTTGAAACTTAGAATTCTTATAAGGACATCAGGTGACTAACCAATAGGTTTACATAACCCCTATATTACCTATATGTAAAAACCAGAAGTATTTCGATCTACCTGTATACACTGTCCCAAAACTCACAAAGTGACTTGCGTAACATAGTCGAAGTAAAACTATGCCGAAAGGATACCCGAGGGTGGATCGCACCCGAGGTCTAGTCTAAGTAAAACTATGCCGAAAGGATACCCAAGGTGGATCGCACCCATAGACGGAACTTGAACATTTTTTTTGGGAGGGCCGAATTTATTTTGGGAGGGCCGAATCGGAGATTTGTTTGTAACCTCAACTAAATTACCCCTAAAACCTATAATATTTACACTAGGTGCCACAAATTTTAGGGGGGCCGGGGCCCTCCTCAGTCTCCATTAAGGTCCGTCCTTGATCGCACCCGAGGCCAGACCTCGAGTGTGAAATCGGGAGTACCTACCAAGTGTCTAATAGTGCGCGAGCACAGATGTTAAGCCCATGGGTCAAATGATTTCAAATATGGCCCATTAGTATAGCACATGATCAATTAATATATCAGAATTTACAAGATCAGAATATTCTTACAATAAATCATTACTCGAGGGACTGTTTTGTAACAATAATCTCACGTAAAAAAAACTATGCATTATATTAAAGTTCGTTAGTACTTGCACTTGGTCGTACGTAGCTTTGCGGAAAATGGGATCTCGGGACAAGGACAACAACGATCTACAACGTTTAATTCCTCTAAAAGCATTAGGTTTACCTGAAACTAATGGTGACTCGAGATCCTCGTCAACCGGGGACTCCCCTCTGGGAGCTCCATCTTCGGCTAGGAAGGCCGGCAAAGAGGTCCATTCCTGTATTCTACAGTTTATTAAAAAAAAAATTCTAGGATTGAGTCTATTATTGCTGTACATATAGTCGTAACAACTTTTAGTGTTTGCATGCATGATTATTTGATGAATGCTATGTTTGTGTTCTCATTTCTCAAATGTGGTTTAGTTATATAAAAATGCTGTTGCTTGCAAAAACATTGTTTGGTTCGATGTTCTTATTGTTTTATTAATTGTATACTCGAGAGTCGAAGTTACGTACATTGTGTATAACTGTTGAGTATATAGTAGAATACGGATGGTTGAGGCTAAATCTAAAGTTCATTTTCATCATTGATGAAATCCATTTCGTTAAGCTAGTACTTAACTACTGAATATTTCTTCTTAATCATTTTAATATGATGTAGCATTGTGTAAGTTATGTTAGTGACATGAAATGCAATAATCTAACAAAAGGAATCGGGGATGGCATGTGTTGTTTTGCAACTTTGGGTCATGTGGATTAATCTTAAATTTTGATAATCTTGTTAGCAAACATAATACTAGTAATATCTATAGGCTTGGTTACAATGCCGATTGAGGTTTCACAAGGCGCAAAGGTTTATTAATTTGTTTTTGTTTCATGTGCAGGCATTAGTTAAAGTTATTCACAGTTGGGCTTCAAAAAAGTTCATGAGCGGATGGTTTGTTCGCTCCTCAACACCTACATTTCATCTTCTTCACCTAATGTCTTAAGGGGTGTTTGGGATTTCTTACTAAAATTGCTTATTTTCATTTGATACATATAGTAAGCTGTTTTAGGGTGTTATTACATTGTTTATACAGTATTCTTACATGTATGCGAGTGATATAAGCTGTTTTGAATCAGCAATCTGAGACTGCTTATCTGACTTGCTGCATTTGAAAGTTGAAACATATTTCAAAAAGAAATAAATTAACAAGTAGTTTTATTAAGGAAACCCAAACACCCCTAATCCCCTGCCTCTCACCACATCATATGACATGAACAAAACAAACAATGTCTCAGTTTTCCTGTTGCCAATCTCGTACCGCAGACCTTTATATACGCAAATATGTTTTTCAAGTGTCTATATTTTTTGCTATATAGGGGAACTGCAAATACTCGAAACATTTACATTCACAGAAATGATATATATCTTCTTGGAATAGCACATATGGTTTGCTGCTAATCGTTAACTGTTTTGCAGTGTCATTTTATTTCCCATAGCCATTACCTTTTATGTAACTTGGTGGTTTATTCATTTTGTCGATGGATTCTTCTCCCCCATCTATGATATTCTGGGAATTAATATTTTCGGTTAGTGCACTGCAGGCTATCTAACTTTGTAACTTCATGCAATTGTGGACATCTTTTTTAACACTATCATTCCTAATTTCATATGAAGATTCATTTTTGGTATTCAATAAGGAACATATGGATTTGTATGTGGATATCATGTCCTGCATCATTTCAAAAGATTGTCAGTGTTACAGTTCTTTGAAAAGTGTGTTTGTTGTTTACTAACTTCTTGCAGTTGTACCTCTTATCTTTTCATAGGTCTCGGATTTGTGACCTCAATTACTTTCATTTTTTTGGTGGGCGTGTTCATGTCGTCATGGCTAGGAGCCAATCTTTTAACTTTAGGAGAGTTTATCATTAAGAAGTTGCCTTTTATGAGCTATATTTACACTGCTTCTAAACAAATCAGTGTCGCTATATCGCCAGGTAAGTCATTTGACCAAAAAGCAATCCAAATAACTTCTGGATACTAGGAAACCTTAGAGATTCATCAAAGAACCACATATTTGACGTGTTTTGATAAACATGATTAAATTGTCACTATATCAAAACATTGAGTATAAAATGCCGGGGAAAAACTTAGAAATGGGAGTATATGAGTAAACTTAGTTTTCCGTTAGTTAACATAGCTTGAATTATGACTTCTTTAGGTCAAGGTTCAAATGCATTTAAGGAAGTTGCCATCATAAAGCATCCAAGCGTTGGAGAATACGCTATTGGATTCATAACATCAACTCTGATCCTTCGTAAGAATTCAGGTGATGAGGAGCTTTGTTGCATATATGTGCCAACCAACCACCTTTATATGGGAGATATAGTTCTTGTCAATTCCAAAGATGTTATGAGGCCTAATATCTCGGTTCGAGAAGGTATAGGTAAGAAACTCATCGCTGAGTATATTTTAGCTCAAATTTACATTGTTGATTCCCTATTAATCAACATAACACTTATTAGTTACCGCATTTTGTTGTAGAGATTGTGATCTCAGGAGGTATGTCGATACCGAAGCTGTTGACTACAACAAACTCACAAGACCTTCATTCACCGAGAGTTGGCAAGTATGTTATTCCACAAGTATGATACAAATGCAAAATGTCCGCATACATTTCATACATATACTATGAAATTGACAAGTTTTGCCATAAACCGTAAACTCTTGCTTGCTTGTAAACACTAGATTGTTAGGGATCCATTTCGGATGATATTACGTGTATTCAAATCTACTAGTAGTAATTAATGGTTTTTTCTCGTAGAAAACATATGTATGTCCTATGTACTATATATAAGTGTATTAAACTTCACATTTACTAAAGAATGAATTCATTTAGGGTATATCATATCTTTAACAGGTCGAACTTGGATGACTTAATAGACTTGGCTAAAAGGAAACATGTCAAACGGGTCGAATTGTTCAACCATGCTGAAAGCCGACTAAAGTGTATTCAAATGCTTTTAATCATATTTACAATATTTTCTAATGACAATATTTATTAGGAAATGGACATAAAGTGTTGCAGATCAACCCAATATGATAAATGTATTTAGGTGGGAAGTATATGCTAAAAAGACCAGGTAGTATTGTTAGCAGCTATGATTCAATGGCTTGGGTTATCAGTGTGTTTTTCCTTTGGTTTGGCGTGTTGGAAATTCTATGGTGTTTGATAGTATTGTAGCTTTTAGCAATGGGTTTCTTTAAATCTATTCAGCTTACTACTTTGAAAATAGTATTCTTAGTCGGTTAATGTGGCATGTAGTTGCGGTTTTAGGTTAGGTTGGTGGATAGTATTGATCAGGTCTGTACCTCAGTCATATATCAAATCTTTGTCTCTCAAAGAAATTTTGGCTATTGCATTGATGGAGGAATTCCATAGCTGAAATTAACAGTCGCCATTGATCATTGGATAGAAAATTGTCAAACTAGGTTTATGTGCCTGAGGGCCTCTTTAAGTTGGAATGTTTGCATCAACAGAGCTATTGGAATTTCTTTGACGCCATAGCTACAGAAAATACTCGTCAAGTGTTTAGTAGCCAAACAACCAGAACAACACTGACAATATCGTCTTTCATTGAACATGAATCACATCACTAAAATGGATTCATCATTAAAATGTCGATGCATGGAGGGGAACTAAACTCCCATAAACAAAAGAAAGGTTGGATCACTATTCAATGATCTGTGGGCTAGAACCTACTTACACCTGATAAATCTAGAGCTCATAAAGGGGTTTAAATGTTGCAACAAAAAGGATTCCATTAAAGCCAGAATCTCTATAGGAGCTCATAAATTGGCTGGTAGATTCAGTTGTTGACGGTTGACAGAATCCCTCCGGCGGCAGAAGGTATCACGACCTCCCACCCAGGGCCTTTAAGAGGAAGTTTGCTCACCAAATAGTCCGGTTTACCCTCTGCTTTTACAGGACCAGCAGCAATGAGATCACTACGGTCCAACACCCTCTCAAGATCCTCATCACTTATGTCGGTCTGAATCTTCTTGTCTTCGGCATCTTCTTCACTCTTTAGCAGAGCCACAATCTCCTCTTCCTGAAAACAACAGAGCCCTTTAGTATTCAATGAAGCAAGCCAATACCAATATTTAGAGGTGGCAATTTCAACCAGTTATATGGTAACAGGTCAATTCGGGTTGTATTGTATTGATGTCGGGTCAAACGAGGCACGTGTAGAAAACTAGCTAATATGAAATGGGTTCAACGGTTCAAAAGTCAGCTAAAATGTATTCAGATGCTTAAACTCTACCAAATCATTTTATTTATAGGAAATTATGTGATTATTTAACTAAGGTTTGTCATTAGGGCACATGTAAAGGTTTATTTAACTAATTCATTTATTTAAATAGCATTGCTCTTTTTTTGTAAACTTTAGTAAGTCCATAAACGCATGCAGTCAGTATGGCGAGCATAAACAACTTTAAGATACCATCTCTACACAAGTCATAATAATGCATTTTCATATCATTTCATGTTGGTGTTGCCTGCACAATCAGTATGTCGAGCATAAATATAAACTGTACAAAAGTTTAGCAAATTTCCTAAGCAGGAACAATGGTTTCAAGTAGCCTACAGATTAGTTTAAAACACAATGATGCAAATCAAAGGCCCTACCAAAAAATTACAAAGATAACCAACAGACCAAGATGTAGAGGTGGCAAGATGCGCTGGTTGGTTAATGGGTTAAAACATGACATTTATTAGCACGGGTCTGGTCGATTTTGTCCATCAACAATATTTGACCTTAAAGTTTTCCTAAACACTTAATACATTAGCTATGCTGCAGAAGTAATATTCTTATTAAAATATTAATCTAAATCTTTGAATAACAAAGATTTATGAGCTGTATATATGCCTTCATTGCCTTGACAAACTTAAGATAATTTTAACCTATTTTATTCATTTGACTTATTCCCCATTTAGCCAAAAAAAAGTTATATTTGATGACTGACATGATTGAAATAAAGCACAACCCAGATACTATTCATAAGTAAATGGATAACTGCGACCTCTATGAAAACAAACCAAGAAGGCGTTTCCTAAAGCTGCAAAATTTAAGGCAACACATTCTCTTCAACCGGTCAATACCGAACAAATAAAAGCCACACAGGATCAAACTTCACAAGCAGAAACAGAAAATATGGAACTCGCTCTCCAATAATCGAAAAGACTAGCTTACAAAAGCGATATCAAGTACCGTCCAAACTATGTGCTCGTTTGGATTGTTTATATAGGACTTTAGAATGAGCTCTCCTATTCCTATTACAACTCTAATTAAGTAGAAAAGTCCTTATCTTAAAAGCTAAAATAAGAATCCTAATTAAACTAGAGTTGTGAGCGTCCCACTTGCTTGGAGACTCTTTGTTGTCCATATGCTCGGATCGATAATTATCCCAACATTCACCCCCAATTTCGACTCGAGATAGGAGGTCTTGACTCCGAGTAACTCTTGCATCTCCTTGAACTTAATCCTTGCGAGAGCTTTCGTCGAATATCGTAGCTGCAAATCACCTCTTACAAACTCAACTTGTACTTGGCCTCTTTCAACACACTCTCGGATAAAATGATAACGTGTGTTTATATGCTTGCTTCTCCCGTGAAAGACTGGATTTTCATAAGTGCAATAGCCGATTTGTTGTCAACAAATAAGACCACCACTTTCTCTTCCATTCCGGTTATTTCACTCAACAACCAGCGTAACCATATCCCCCGACACGCGGTGAAGTTGCGACCATGAACTCGGCTTCACAAGGCGATAGAGCCACCGTGTTTTGCTTTTGTGAGCACCAGTGATAGGTGATTTACCTAGATAAAATCGTGCCGGTTGTGCTTGACCATCATCTTGGTCCATAGCAAACTACTATCACTAAACCCCACTAACTCCTTGGTTTTCTCTTGGTTGTATCGTATTCAAAATTCAAACTACCTTGGATATACCGCAAGATTTGTTTCACAAATGCCATATGTGATTCTTTTGGTTCTTGCATATAACGACTAACCAAACCAACCGAATAAGATAAATTAGGTCGTGTGTGTAGTAAGTACCTTAGACAACCAACTCAAATCGCCTATACTGAGTTGCATCAAGCTGGTTTTCCTTCTTTATCCATGCTTAACTTCATTCCGGTTCTAATGGACATTGAGTAGGATTCGATTCATGCATCCGGCATCTTTCAAGATCTTCTTTGCATAGCTTTCTTGACTTATTGAGATACTTGAATCCTCTTGCTTTACTTGATGCCAAGATAATAGCTTAACTTTCCCAAGTCACTCATATCGAACCTTTCTTGCATTTGTCTCTTAAATTCACCAATTTCGACAAGCTTGAACCGGTTACTAAGAGATCATCTACATAGACCCATGATAATCAAGATTGACTTGTTTCTTCTTCACATACACCGCTTGTTCGTGTTGGCATCGTTTGAAAGATATTTGCTTGAGTTCTCTATCAAGTTTTGTATTCCAGCCTTGGGGCTTGTTTAAGTCCATAAAGTGCCTTTTTCAACTTGTAGATCTTCCTTTCTTCTCCTTTCTTCATGAACCCCTCGGTTGTGTAACAAACACTTGCTCTTTTAGTTCTCCATGTAAAAAGTGACTTTACATCCGGATGATGTAGCTCCCATTCTTCTTTTCGGCCCGATGAGATCAATAAGCGTGTCGTTTCAATCCGTGCTACGGTAGCAAATACCTCGTCATAGTCAATTCCTTCCTTTTGAGCATAACCCTTTACTACTAAACGAGCTTTAAACTTATTAATCGAACCATCGGTTTCTCTTAATTTTGTACACCACTTTAGCCCAATGGGATTAATATTAACCGGAGCTTGACTAATTCCATGAATCATTCTTCTCGATAGACTCAATCTCTTGCTTCATAGCAAACATCCACTGCTTGAGACTTTTGCTTCTTGGAGCGTTCTTGGTTCATCATCTTCAATCAAAGCGATTTTGATCTTCATTAACAATCGAGGTTCTAGAACTAGACCCATGATAAAGTCATTAAATCTTGTTGGCCTAGTTGAAACCCTCGAAGAACGCCTCATAATTGGTTGAGTTTACATCATAGGATTAGGGTCATTACCGCCTCGATTTGATCTTCTTGTTCGGTATTGACCGGTTGATTTTCATCAACATCATGATGATTTTCGACCTCTTGATCTTGACCTCAACTTCATCGCCACACTTTGGGTTAACAAATCCACAACCCGTATCAATAGAACCGTGCCATTCTATGATAAACATACACAGGTTTAGCTCGTGTGTTTCGCTTCCAAAGAACATACTTCGGCCAGTTCCTCATTAAACTCCGCATCACGACATATTACAATCTTCTTTAGTCTTGGATTGAACAATCGAAAACCTTCGTGCACTGGCTCGTTTCCGATATAAATGAGTCGTGTTGACTGTCGTCTAACTTATGTAAGTATGGCCTTGTTCCCGTTGCATAAAGCGCATCCAAATACCCATGAACCCTTGAGTTAGGCTTTTTCCTTTGAAAGCCTCGTATGGAGTTTGATTAACTAGAGCTCGAGTTGAAACTCTATTAATCAAGAATGTGGCGTGTCTAACTCCTTGACCCCATATAGTTTAGTGCGTCTCGTGCTTTCAAGATGCTTCTAGTCATTCCATAAGAGTCCGGTTTCTCCTTTCCACGACTCCATTTTGTTGTGGTGTGTAGGGAGTGGTTAGATGTCTTGTTATACCCTCGTTTTCACAAAGTTGGTAAATTCTTTTGAAGTGAACTCACTCCTCTATCGGTCCTTAGGGTTATAATCTTCTTTCCGACTTCTTCTCAACTAAAGCTTTGAACTTTTGAAGTATTCAAATGCTTCTCCTTTTCCTTCAAGGTAAAAGTCCCATAAGCGTGAGAAGTCATCAATAAGAACAAATATGTACTGTTGCCCGCTATGGATGGTGGAGAAATTGGTCCCATAGGTCGGCATGTATAAGTTGAAGAGAATGTGTTGCCTTAAATTTTGCGGCTTTAGAAACGCCTTCTTGGTTTGTTTTCCTACCAAGCAAGATTCACACAACTTGTTCTCTTGATGAATTATTGGCAAATTTTCAACCATGCCCTTCCTTGCCATTAATTCCATCGTCTCGAAATTAATGTGACCCATCCTAGCATGCCATAACCAAGCATCATCTTCCATCTTTGCTTTGAGACACACCGGACTTCCAACTTGGAGCTTTATCTTGTAAAGTCTATTACTTGTTCTAGGAACCTTCATCGAAGCTTGCCATCCGAGTCGCGTAGTAAGAAGGTTACCTTTCATACGAATGTCACATCCGCCCGGTAGCTTGCCCAAGACTAATTATGTTGCTTTTAGCTCGGGTAGGTAATAGACTCCGGTGATCAACCTTTGCTCACCCGTTTTCCCTTGATGATTATCGAACCCTTCCCTTTTATCTCGATGTAGGAGTTATCACCAAACTTTACTCTGCGGAGATATTCTCATTCAACTCGAAAAATATTCTCGGATCCCGTCATGTGATTACTTGCTCCATTATCCAAATACCAAGTGTCTTCCTCGTTTGGCTTAGTATTCAATTGGTTTGGGATAATCTTTTCTTCGTTCAAGAAAACTACTTCTTGAACGCTTTTCATCATAAAAGTGTCGGGTCATCATCATCCTCCGTTTCAAAAGGTTTGCTTCATGCTTTTCCTTTTGTACGGCGTCGGACAATTAAACAAAGTGGCCATATTCATCACATCCGAAGCATTGAATATTTGAAAGGTCTCGACTTTTGTTCTTCTTTGATCCGTATTGCTCCGGAGTTGTTTTGGTTTCCACGGTTGTGGTTATTAGCTCGACCGCTACCACGAGATTTGTTTTGAGAAGAAAAGTTTTGACCTTTACCGTTGCCACCGGAGGAATTCCTTCCTCGACCTTTCTTATCATATCTTTCGTACTTCCGAACATCAACTTGCCTTGATCTTGTAATGGTGTCAACACCCTTCATTCTTCCTTCAAAGCTTTCAACCTTCCAATTGCTTCTTGAAAAGACATAGTATTCAAGTCAAGAATTGTTCTATCGAGGCAACAATTGCAACAAACTTATCCGGAACGGATGCAAGCGACTTCTTAACGAGTTTCTTGTCTTCATAAACTGTTCCCAAGTCATTTACTTGATTCTAATTTTGCCCGTCCTAGCCGCGAAGTCATCGGTGATTCGTTGACCTTCATCTTTAAGGCTTCAATTCCGTCTCAAGGTTTGCAACCTTGCGTCTCGAACCGATCAACACCACATACCGGTCTTCAAAGCTCCCAGTTTCTTTGGGCGTGTTGAATTGTGAAACTTGAAAACAAGTTCTTGGAATCGCTGGATGTGATCTTGCTTAGCAACAACTTGTGTTCCTTCCCACGGTTCAGTCATCGAGTATTCCATGGACTCGGAATACCGCTTTAACTCTTATTGCCCATATGTTATAGTTTGTGCTTGTTAACATTGGACATTGAAGAGCCGTTTAGAATGTTCAACGGAGGTGGTTGACTCGACTCGCCTTGCACCATCCTTCTTGTCGTCTTACAGAAGTTACGGTGTTGTTTGTTCGACTTCCACCCTAGGTTCAGAGGTCGAGTGATTTACTTCCTGCCCAAGTAAACCGGTCGATTGTGCCTTGATAAACCCTTGGTCGATCCTTGCTTTACAACCCTTGGTCGATCCTTGCTTGACAACCCTTGGTCGATCCTTGCTTGATAACCCTTGGTCGATTGGACTGCCTCTTTTTCTCCTTAACCTGTGTCGATCAGCAGCTTTGAGAAAAGCTTGGTCGACTGAATATAAACCAGGCCTTGAGAAAAACTTGTGTCGATTGGCTTCTTGCAACCAGGCTCTTGATACCAAATAAAAGCCACACAGGATCGAACTTCACAAGCAGAAACAGAAAATATGGAACTCGCTCTCCAATAATCAGAAAAGACTAGCTTACAAAAACTGATATCAAGTACACGTCCAAACTATGTGCTCGTTTGGATTGTTTATATAGGACTTTAGAATGAGCTCTCCTATTCCTATTACAACTCTAATTAAGTAGAAAAGTCCTTATCTTAAAAGCTAAAAATAAGAATCCTAATTAAACTAGAGTTGTGAACGTCCCACTTACTTGGAGACTCTTTGACTGTCCATATGCTCGGATCAGTAATTATCCCAACACCCGTGACTCCCAAATCATCAGATTCAGATCCGAAAAATTTATAAATATTTCTGAACGTTAGCAAAAGCTTAGTAAGAGAGCAATGCATATTAAATTTTTGGCAAATAAAAATACACACAAACCTCCATAGGTTTTGTACTGCTGGCCTTTGTTCTTTCTTGTTTAAAATGACCTTTACCAATCACCACATGCTCAAGTTTCAACTTACTGAAAGCTCTTTTCAGCATTCGGCCCTAGAAGAATTCACATGATATTCTCATTAGATGCTGTGTGCTGCAAAGTGGACATAACAGAAGGTATTATATATGAAAATACCTCAACAGACTGCGCAGTTGCAAGCCTGTACACATGAACAGGTTTTGTCTGGCCAATTCTGTGACATCTATCCATTGCCTGTAAATCCATTTGAGGGTTCTGCAGAGCAAATGGATTAGAATCACTCGTAGTCAGATGGGTCACAAAGCCAATAAGAAAATGCTATTAAGTAAGAAAAGGCTAAAGCACAGTAATAAAATTTATTTATGAAGGTTTACCCAATCACTATCATATAAAATGCAGGTATCGGCTGAAGTAAGATTAATCCCTAGCCCACCAGCCCTTGTGCTTAGAAGAAAGACTCTGTAGCTACTATTCACATCATTGAACTCCGCAATCTGTTGTTTATTGCAAGATATTGACAATTAGGTAACCATAATCAGACCAAAAAACAATGGCGATAATGCTTTCTAACCGAATATGCCTACATGAATGCTGTAAATCTCCTATAAATTATTTGCATATATTTCTAATTCATAAAAACCTGACATAAATGTTCTCATACAGTCAAGACTCATCAAGGAATTTTTTTTGCACTAAACCAAGTTTTGTTTACAATCTTGTACTACTGTTTCAAGGACAGATTACTTTAGCATTATGTCACCAATAACCAATTCATATTTAAAACTTTAGAAGGGGCCTAAAAATCAAATGTTACAATTAGACCAAAAGGTGTCTTAAAACTGGATGTGTTGAGTTTCAAGGATCCCAGCCAACATAATCCCATACAGTGAGTTTGTAATTATTACAATAACATTGTGAAAACAAAGAGTGTATCATGGGATTAACAGATGAATGTTACAATAACATGAAGGCCTTTCATATCTCAAGTTAACCATGTGTTGTTTTACATACATGTACTATTTCAAATACCCTCGTTAAATCAAAGAGTGCATAAGGAAATCAACAAGATGAATAATCATGCATCAACACTTTACAAGGGTTTTCAGTTTTTCACCCCTCTCAAACATGTGTTGTTATACTTTCTTGTACCGTTGCTTCAATTTACATATTATCCTGCCCTTCTGCCAAACTGATTATATAAAAGCTTACCGGGGTAAAACCCTTTTTCCCAAAACATAACTGATTATAAATATAACTCACGAGATATCTCACTGTTTTGAAAAAGATAAGATGCCTAAGAACAGATTTAACATGAGGTGAAAACGTCTTGAAACTGGATGTGTGGCATTTCAGATCTGCAATCAATATAATTCTGACCAGGGATGTCATAAGTACTTACCGAGGAGGTCATAATTATTCACATACCCTCACTGGAACTATAGAGATATATAATAGGATTCACTAGCTATAAAATATATCATTGTAGCAATGAGGGGAATAATTAGCGTAGATTTTAGACCGTAGAGGCCCCATCCCCTAAGAATAAGAGCATAATAGAAGTTGTCTACCAGGTAACGGCGTAAAGAGAATTACAGAATTGTGTGCATTGTGATATTAAGCTTCCCACTAATCAATTATAACAATGGGTTAAAACATCTCAATTGGTATGGAACTTCCTAACTGATATACAGCATATGACAACAGCCAGCTCAAACACTCAAACTGTTGTGATCTTACTTTGGAGATATAAAAGTATATACCAATGTTTCGTTAAGCAATAGATTCATTAAAATCATAATCATAGCAGAAGAGGTTACTAAATTGGATACGGTACATGAACATTGAACAAGCAATTACAAAAAAGTGTTGTGAGATATAACTGCCACACTTACTTGTTTTCTTCTTTCCTCCAATCCCACACTGCCGTCAATTCTGCATACTTCTATATCCTTCTCACTAAAGTAGTAGTGCATGATATCCAGGACCTTAGTCCACTGGGAGAAAATAAGAACCTGTTTGCCAAATTTAGAAGTGACTAAATGCCCAAGAACCTGGAGCTTATAAATCAGAATAGATATAAGTTACCTTCCCTGTCAAAGGAGGTATAAATACAAATATAGATGTACCAAAGCATGGAAACAATATTTGTTGAACCCCTTCACTATTACCTGAAGTGTTGTTAAGGATAATCTTTATATGTATGGTCATTGTACAATTTTCCCACCTAACGAACTTGCAGGTGAAACCGATCATATTAAAATAACATGCTAATTGTGGTGAATAGACTATTTCATTTCCGTCTGATTATAGGTTAAGTGGGTATGATGGGAATAAACAAAGTATGGGCATAATAACAGTGTTTGTACAACAGTAGCCAAACAATCTATTGAGTTATAATACAGGAGCCAAACAAATATATACTTTTTACCAAAGCATGTATGTATGCATATAGCTGTATTCTCAAAAACTAGTGTTTTAAACTTTTAAGCTGTAAATTTGGTAACACTTAAATACTAAATGATACAAGGCATACCTTGTGCTTGCGAGAAAACAATTTTTGCAGCAACCTTTCCAGCAACTGGAATTTTCCACACTGTCCAACTATCTGTTCTACAGGTGGATAAAAACCTGTCCACAGAACAAATACCATCGCCTGAGATTACTGAGTACCCATTAAAAATAACTAGCAAGAAAGGAAAAACGCCATACACGAGCCCTCAAAAGCTCCCTCTAAGAGGTCAGGATGGTTGCAATTTTTACGAAGCTGAATCATCAAATTATTCAGCTTCCCCTTCATACCAAGACCTGCATGTTTTCAATGAAATCATTTAACACTAAAAATGCCTGTAAAAAACGTATTCGACAATGTGAACCATATCATAGTATCTACTCCAGATTTCAGAATAAAGAAGCTGTTTAAAACACGTGAAAAGCTTATCTGTCGTCCGGTTGCATATAATCCAAATTTTAGATTAAAAAAAAATCCATTTTGAATCACACACATTGGAAAGCAGATCAAAATTTAGCTAACATAAGTACATAACAGGTCGGAAGCCGATGACAGTGTATTTATTGTGCCTACAGCTACAACCTCCTAATTTACTCAATTAAACAAATTCAGAGTATATAGTATTAGTAATAATTTTAACACAAAAAGATAGTTGTGGGTCAACCCGACCCGTGTCACACTACCATTTCAACCCAAAAAAACTATGTCCCGTTACCCACCCGTCCACTTTGTCACCTCTACTCTTTGCAAATTTTCCCAACTTGGATTGATGAAGTGTTGCACTTCAAAAATTTGAAAGCAACATGTGCATTACCAGTGTTCACTTTCTCCTTCAGATACAGTTCCAATGTCCTATTGACTAAATGATCGTGGAAGTTCTTTTGATGATCAGTAAGGGTAGCATATAGGATAATCTCTTTCTTGCGTGGAAGCATATGCTCGACATCCTCTTTCATTCTTCTAAGAAGGAAAGGTCTCAGTATAGCATGCAGTTTTGCCACTACCTGCAATTATATCTTAGCATAAATATAATTATGGGAAAAACAAGCATGGGCGGATGCAGGACCTAAATTTAAACATACATTTGACGTTCTCTTTTCTTCTGTTTCCTCATTGCTGCATTTTCCACAGAGATTAAACCTGTAAACAAAGTATATTATAAATAATTATTTACAAACAAAATAAGTTAGTAAATGCTACCTTGGTATATAATTCTACATATCTCAAATAAGATGCTTGTTCTTACATTAGTGTATGAATAGCATTAGTATGTTCATCACTTGAGCTAATTTATTATACTTCACCAGGCTGAAGTAATATTAATAACCTTTTAGACAATTTTCTACATTCAAACTAAACTAAGAATTCTTGACCTAAAATTATGTTTTAGGAAAACAGGCAACTGTTGTGAGATGTAACAAAGAGAAATAAAAGTAACAAAGAGAAATAAAAGCCTCATTGATGACAAATGAATCTTTGAATTGGTTAGCTAGATGAGTACTAAAATTGCAAAACTACTAGCATACAGTTACACTAATCAAAAATCAAAAGCAGTCAACAAGAACACAGTCATGTAAGATGATGCATAAATACTATAGTGTTGCATATCAGTGAATAGAAAGAAGCTAAAGATGAATATACCATGATTCAAATTCCACACGGGATGCAAATATATCAGGTAAGATGAAGTTCAGCAATGCCCACAATTCTGCCAGATTGTTTTGCAGAGGTGTCCCAGTCAATATTAGCTTGTTATCAACACGCAACCATTTCAATTCTTTCACCAATTTGCATTGTGAATTTTTAATCTGTGGCCCTGCAAGTGAAAACTTAGAAGTGATTTTTCTGATAAAAGCTTGAGTGCACGAACTGCATGTATCTCAACACTAAACAGCAAGAACACAAACTATTGATGTCATCTTATATAAGCACCTCATCAACCACAAGATATTTCCAGTTGTAATGTCTGAGATATTTTTTAGCATCATTCATGACAACTTCATATGAAGTAATTACAATAGGAAACTTTTTCCCTATTGTGAACGGCATGTGCGTCATCCTTATTTCTTCCCTGTCTTTCTGACTCCCATGGTAGATAATCGCATTTAGACAGGGCGTAAACCTTCACAAACAGGAAAGGCTAAGAACAATATGTAAAAAGTAACAAAATCGGACTTTATAGTTTTATACTCCTATAAAAGCTACACCTTGATATCTCATTTGCCCAATTTGAGAGAGTAGACAAAGGAGCAATAATCATGTATGGCCCATCTGATCCCTTCCCTTTTAAGTGTGCAAGAAAACCAATGGTTTGGATCGTCTTGCCAAGCCCCATCTGGTCTGCAAGAATACCGTTAAGACCATTTTGCCACAAAGAGATTAGCCATTTCACACCTTTAACTTGATAAGGTTTCAACTTTCCACCAGTCATCAAGGGAACAAGCTCGGCCTGCTCTTTTTCAGCTCTCTCTTCTTTACTGAGATTAAAATCTTCAAAGGGAATTCCTTCACGAGATCTTGTAAGCATGGCTGCAACAGCTCTTTTGGCCTTCCCCTGAGAAGATGTTGCAAAACCATCACATCATTAGTATAGAGATATATCGGTAAACATGTAAGAGATGAGGATTTACAGGAACGATGACATGAGTAAAGTAAAAAAGAAACAGCTAAACATGACGACCTTCAAGAAAATATAGGAAAACACCAGGTACTATATACTTGAACCATATAATTTAATGACAGACTCAAAAATAAAATAATATCCAACAAGAGATTAGAAGACATCATACGGAAATGAGCATTATTTAAATTGCCATACTATGCAAACATTTACATTTGCAAGAGGATCTGAGAACTTCCATATTACCAAATGAAAGTACTAAATAAGAAAGACTTTACATTATTGTAATTTATGGTGGGTTCTCTTTTTAAACCGCGACCTTTTTTCTTCTCCTCCTTAACTTCATCAACATCTTCTTCAAACCCATTCTACAATAGTAATTCACAATGTCATCAAGTGATAAACCATGAACATAACTTGAAGTAGGGAAATAAGAAATGATACTTTAGTAATGTCATCCATTTTCTCCAACAGGAATTCCGAGTATAACTGAGTCTGTGTGAGAAGCTCGTCCAGTTTAGTAAATTGTACTTCATCTAAAGTGGGTGCTTCCTTATTCGGACTTTCTTCCTGCCGAACTCGTTGCTCTTCCAGTTTTTGTTCCTCCTCCACCATTGCAGCTGAGATAAGAGAAGCATCGCCATTTTTGGCTTCGATAATCACTTCCTCGTTCAACTCCACACCAACTTTCTCCTTGCATGTGTCCTTCAAAATAAGATTTAACGAGTATAAAAAAAACTTAAACCTCGACATGATTCTAGCATCTATGCAAATTCTTCTACTTCACCCCCGATCAACGAACAACTATGACAACACCAAAAATGGTAAAGAAAAACTGGTGACGTACTAAAGGTCAGTGTTTGTTGTGGGGCATATACTTGGCTTTTTCCCTATTAAGGTTAACTGACGTTTCAAAATGTTAATAAAGAAAATTTTGGCATAAGTTTTTAAACCTTTTTGTTTAGAGATCAAACTAACCTTTTTTCAGAAAAATTTAAAATAGATAATGAGTGTAGAAGAAAAGGGAACCTAGGAAAAACACTGAATTGGCCACGCCAACCTCTTAACCAAGGAGGGTTATACCCGGTTTGAGTGAGTGTGCCGGTGGGTTCAAACACCGTGGATTAGTCCGCCAAAAGATTTGAAAACCGTGGTTAACCAAAAAAGAAAAAATAGTTTCAAATATCTAACATTCAACTATACAAAAAAAAAAAAAAAAAAAAAAAAGGCCCTATTAAGAAGAAACAAACATAGTTATACCTTGTTTACAGTAGCGAAATAGGCTCATCTTCCACCGGTTCTTCCTTTATTTCATTTTCAGGCACCATTATTCAGTCAAAACCCTAGAAATCACAAACTATTCAAAATAAACAAAATTAATCCGTATCAACTTAGAAAACGAATTCAGGTATTTCAAAACAAAGAAACAACATATACAATTAACAAGAATTTAACCAAAATTATCAAATTACCCCCAAAATAATTATAAAAAAATTTGAAGCATAAAATGTAATTAGGTGAAAGATACATACTGTGATTATGCAAGCTTATGAAGAGAAAATGATAGTGATTCTTTGATTATTGGTACTACTGTAAATTAAGTTGAATTATTTATTAGAATACATTGTTTATTGTGCTTTGTTGTGTTAGTGACTATGAGGTTTTGGCGGGAAAGTGAGTTTACAAGTTGGTCCTTGGATTATGGCTGTTATTACATTTAGGGACCGTTTGATATTCATTTTTAGAATGGGTTTTAGAATGATATGACATTAGGTGCGTTTGGTTTGTTATGCGGAATCACTATCGGTAATGGTTTCATTGTAGTGTGGAATGAATATAAAGATATCATTGTTAATATTGATGTTTGGTTTATTAATATCCTATGGGTGTTTGATTTCAAAAATGGGCCATTTGTTATTTTATGTGTATGATAAATGAATAGAATAGAGGACCCACATGTATCCTTAAAAACCCACCGCTACCACTTGAATGGATCTATGACTATGAAATGATAATGTGATTGTGATAGTAGTAAACCAAACATTTGATATCACTATTATAGTTATTCCATCATTCCCATACACCTAAAACAAACGCACCCTAAACACTTGTTTGGTTGTATATTTTAAAAAGAGTAATGAATTTATCAATGATAATGATAGATTGAATGAAATGTAAATTGGTAGGTTTTAGTTTGTATTAATATTTATTAGTGGGTCAATGTACTATTCTTCTCTCATCTCTCTCTACATATATTTCAAATAATAAATTTTTTTATTACAAATTATTATTTAAAATAATTAATGTTATTAAATATTTTTTTTCTTTCCTACATCATATCCAAATTTTAATTCAAATTTAAATTTGAATTCAAATCCAAATCCAAATTCTAATTCGAAGCCCACCTACAAACTAAACAGGCCCTTAATAAAGTGGACCATTCTTTTTCCATTCAAAATAGTGATTGTTTACTTTCTTTCTTTTTTAACCACATTTTTTTATTACATAGACCAACTATCTTACAATTAATTCTAGTATAACTTGAACTCAAGGGGTCAAGCCTATTGATTAATGAGTCACTCGTATATTATTAAGCCGAAAGACTTAGGTTTACATCTCACTAGATGTGTATATTTAAAGGTGGTTAGAGAAGGATCCAAAATGGTTTTAAGATTAACCTGGTTTGTAAAAGGCTCACACTTCTTGCATAACCTGAAAAGAAGAAATCTCATTCGTTTACGATTAGTTAAAATTAAATGTTATTTCGTAAAGTAAGTACGAATAATTATTATTTTTTTCCTTCAATCCTGTATGTTTTTCATGTGACCATTATTTCGAAATGATGGAAGTGTCAATTTTATATCATATAGAAAGTCAAAAGAGTTTTGTAAGTTTTGACTTTTGAGTAAACCCTTTGTCCCTTTTACTTAAAGTGGTAGTGGTGTGTCGAATGAAGTATCAAAATGACATGCGTTTTATTTGTTTGTACCGGTTTTGATTATGAAAGTACTAGGGTTTAATTCTTCGGGAATAAAAAGTGATTTTGACTTGATTTTACAAATTCGTTTTTTGGTACCTAGGAAAATTTGAACACTTCAAATACAAGCCAGGGGCTCCACGAATGCCCGAAACTTGTTGAACTAGGCAAACCACCAGCCTTCCACAATGATTATGTTTTTATGGGTTGTGCGGGTGGCCACAAGGATTAATACCGTTTTGTGAATTGAACCGCAAGTGTTCATTGTTCAACCACCTCTTTGGAGACTATGAAGTCATGAAGATAGAGTTGAAGGTCACAAACATCTCATGCAAAATCAAGTCATTACTTTTAAACGAGTTCAGTGATCTAGCATAAAATACACTACTACATTTGCCATATATAGACTAGAAACCACACTTGTAATCATAGAACTTCACAACGTCATCCGTTGTCATAACAATATAGCTAACTTGAATGTTTCATCCTTCGTTTTTCCAAGAAAATGATGTTCTGGTTCTTTCTTTTTCTCGTGACTCTTTTCAAACAGAATGTGCAGCGGATTTGCTATTCATCTATGTCTTCTCTTATGCTATCAACACTCACGCTCTTTGAAATTCTAGCTCATTGACTTCTAGTTTGTTGTAAACAGTTTAACACACATGGTACAAAAGGGTTAAATCTACCCACAAACATCGTTCTCAGTTTTATAACACGTTATACATGATAACAAAAATAGAGTTCTTGATAATCCAAAATTTTGTAAAAATAGAACGATTTAGGAGGTTCTAACGTTAATATAGATTTTCGGTGACTTTCAATCCATTTGACATGTTTATCTATAAACTACCTATTTTTTAGGTGTTGTTTCCCTATCATCTAACTTTTTGCACAATACATGTTACGGATAAACCATAGAACCCAATTTCGTTCAGAAGCATAGATGTAAAGATTTCCCCCTCTACATAGAACCGTTGATATGATTTATAACCATCTAATCGAGAGGAAAAATAAAACAGCCATATCACAGTAATTAGGAAAAGAAAACCAGATTAAGGGTCAAAGATCCATGAAACATAAGCAGACAAGGTTTCTAAAACCTTCCTGTACTAATAATAATGCCAATAACACTACTAAATAGTTCAAATTCAAATAAGTCCCCATAATATTCAACATTTATAAACCACACCCTCATGTCAATGACTATGCAGCAATACCTTCAACGATCTCAGAGAGAAACAAGGCTATTCACGTAAGGTATCGCCAACTGATCACTCTCAGGTGCCTCAACAACAAACTTTGTTTCTTTAGTCTTCATATCATAACAATAAATCTTCCGCCCACCACGAAGCACCACAATATCACTCCCAACATATAAAATAGGCGAAAACAACTTGAACCGTCCATAGACTTCACTAGGGATATGAATTGTCACACTGGTATCCCATAGTCTGGCATCGCTGCCCATTTGCATAGTGTTGGAGTAAATATTGGAAATTTCATGCAAATGCAACGTCGCCCGTTATAGAAGCTGAACAAAGTTTCCGTTATATTCTCCCAAAGTCACGTTACTACTACTGTACATGATCTGAGACCTGTCTTTACCATATCAAATGACAGAATACCTGCATAAGTTTTCCAATACACAATGCCATTCACGCACACACCTGATTTGGGAATCAACTTCTTGACGGTAAAGTTAATCTCCTTTGCCATTTTCCATGAACCGTCTTCTGAGGAAAAAATTTCGAATTCAGTGGCATCATCAAAATCATTGGAACGAAAAGCACATACAACTGTAAACTCTGCTACAAAGTTCAGCAATGAAGGTTTGAAAACAAGAACCACAGCAGGTTCATTGCCATGTTCCATGTTTGGTTTTGGGAGTTTTTTCCACTGCATTGTGACGGGATTACAGACATAGTATGCTTGATCTCCTGTTCGAGCCTTGCAACAGAGTAAACCATTAGACGAGGCTAAAATGTCAACAGGGGCTGGAAGGAATTTCAGGGCCGGGTCGGGGACCCCACAAGATTGTGGGTCAACGGATATGAATGTTGACGGGTTTCCAGGGACGAATAGGCCCGATACTGTACGAAATGAAAGGGATTGGTTGTGAGCAAAGAAGGGAGTTGAGATCATGAGCCTCCAGTCCCTGCAAACACCCTGGAACCTAACCAGTGATTTTGCTGGAAGAAATTGAAGTGCGTGCTCCCTTAGTATGAGCTTAAGGTCCATGTAGATCTTGTTGTTCCTGACTCCAAGAAACTTGCTTGACTTTTACTGCTATCCATCGTCCTGAAGCAAAATTTCAGCGAATTAAACTGCAAGCGTAAATTATATATAAATAAAAAAGCACATTTCAAGAAATACAATATTATAATATTTATTATAATTTCAATGCAATATCATACCAGCATCACCAAATAGTATGATATATTTACTTTTGTGTGTTTAATCAGGAAAACTTCAAATTGCATATTATATCTATCAGTGTAGTTTTCAATTACAAAACCTAATGATCAATTGATCATATACAAATTACAAAGATAACCAACAGACCAAGATGTAGAGGTGGCAAGATGCGCTGGTTGGTTAATGGGTTAAAACATGACATTTATTATTGCGGGTCTGGTTATTTTGTCCATCAACAATATTTGACCTTAAAGTTTTCCTAAACACTTAATACATTAGCTATGCAGAAGTAATATTCTTATTAAAATATTAATCTAAATCTTTGAATAACAAAGATTTATGAGCTGTATATATGCCTTCATTGCCTTGACAAACTTAAGATAATTTTAACCTATTTTATTCATTTGACTTATTCCCCATTTAGCCAAAAAAAAGTTATATTTGATGACTGACATGATTGAAATAAAGCACAACCCAGATACTATTCATAAGTAAATGGATAACTACGACCTCTATGAAAACAAACCAAGAAGGCGTTTCCTAAAGGCAAAAATTTAAGGCAACACATTCTCTTCAACCGGTCAATACCGAACAAATAAAAAGCCACGGGATCAAACTACAAGCGAAACAGAAAATATGGAACTCGCTCTCAATAATCGAAAAGACTAGCTTACAAAACTGATATCAAGTACACGTCCAAACTATGTGCTCGTTTGGATTGTTTATATAGGACTTTAGAATGAGCTCTCCTATTCCTATTACAACTCTAATTAGTAGAAAAGTCCTTATCTTAAAAGCTAAAAATAAGAATCCTAATTAAACTAGAGTTGAACGTCCCACTTGCGGAGACTCTTTGATGTCCATATGCTCGGATCGATAATATCCCAACATTCACCCCCTTCGACTCGAGATAGGAGGTCTTCACTCGAGTAACTCTTGCATCTCCTGAACTTAATCCTTGCGAGCTTTCGTCGAATATCGGTAGCAAAATCACCTCTTACAAACTCAACTTGTGGCCTCTTTCAACACACTCTCGGATAAAATGATAACGTGTGTTTATATGCTTGCTTCTCCCGTGAAAGACCGGATTTTCATAAGTGCAATACCGATTTGTTGTCAACAAATAAGACCACCACTTTCTCTTCCATTCCGGTTATTTCCTCAACAACCAGTAACCATATCCGCCGACACGCGGTGAAGTTGCGACCATGAACTCGGCTTCACAAGACGATAGAGCCACCGTGTTTTGCTTTGTGAGCACCAGTGATGGGTGATTTACCTAGATAAATCGTGCGGTTATTGCCCGACCATCATCTTGGTCCATAGCAAACTACTATCACTAAACCCCACTAACTCCTTGGTTTTCTTGGTGTATCATTCCAAAATTCAACTACACTTGGATATACCGCGATGTTTGTTTCACAATGCCATATGTGATTCTTTTGGTTCTTGCATATAACGACTAACCAAACCAATAGATAAGATAAATTAGGTGTGTGTAGTAAGTATTAGCAACCCGACTCGTGCGATCTGTCTGAGTTGCATCAACTGGTTTTCCTTCTTTATCCATGCTAACTTCATTCCGGTTCTAATGGACATTGGTAGGATTCGATTCATCATCAGCATCTTTCAAGATCTTCTTTGCATAGCTTTCTTGACTTATTGAGATACTTGAATCCTCTTGCTTTACTTGATGCCAAGATAATAGCTTAACTTTCCCAAGTCACCATATCGAACCTTTCTTGCATTTGTCTCTTAAATTCACCAATTTCGACAAGCTTGAACCGGTTACTAAGAGATCATCTATAGACCGCCAATAATCAAGATTGACTTGTTTGTCTTCACATACACATTAGGTGGTGGCATCGTTTGAAAGATATTTGCTTGAGTTCTCTATCAGTTTTGTATTCCAGCCTTGGGGCTTGTTTAAGTCCATAAAGTGCCTTTTTCAACTTGTAGATCTTCCTTTCTTCTCCTTTCTTCATGAACCCCTCCGGTTGTGTAACAAACACTTGCTCTTTTAGTTCTCCATGTAAAAAGCGACTTTACATCCAGATGATGTAGCTCCCATTCTTCTTTTCAGACCATGAGATCAATAAACGTATCGTTTCAATCCGTGCTACGGTAGCGAATACCTCGTCATAGTCAATTCCTTCTTTTGAGCATAACCCTACTACTAAACGAAGCTTTAAACTTATTAATCGAACCATCGGTTCTCTTAATTTTGTACACCACTGTGATGGGATTAATATTAACGAACTTCACTAATTCCGTGAATCATTCTTCTCGATAGACTCAATCTCTTGCTTCATAGCAAACATCCACTGCTTGAGACTTTTGCTTTGAACGTTCTTGGTTCATCATCTTCATCAGCGATTTTGATCTTCATTAACAATCGAGGTTCAGAACTAGACCCCATGATAAAGTCATTAAATCTTGTTGGCCTAGTTGAAACCCTCGAGAGCCTCATAATTGGTTGAGTTTACGTATAGGATTGGGGTCATTACCACTTCGATTTGATCTTCTTGTTGGTATTGACCGGTTGATTTTCATCAACATCATGATGATTTTCACCTCTTGATCTTGACCTCAACTACCGGTGCACTTGGGTTAACAAATCCAACCCGTATCAATAGAACCGTGCCATTCTATGATAAACATACACGGGTTTATCGTGTGTTTCGCTTCCGGCAACATACTTAGGCCAGTTCCCATTAAACTCCGCATCACGACATATTACAATCTTCTTTAGTCTTGGTTGAACAATCGAAAACCTTTCGTACTGGCTCGCTTCCGATATAAATGAGTCGTGTTGACACGTCGTCTAACTTATGTAAGTATGGCCTTTTCGTTGCGTAAGCCACATCCAAATACCCGAAACCCCCGAGTTAGGCTTTTTCCTTGAAAGCCTGTATGGAGTTTGATTAACTAGGCTCGAGTTGAAACTCTATTAATCAAGAATGTGGCGTGTGTCTAACTCCTTGACCCGCATATAGTTTGATGTCTCGTGCTTTCAAGATCTTCTAGTCATTCCATAAGAGTCCGGTTTCTCCTTTCCGACTCCATTTTGTTGTGTGTGTGTAGGGAGTGGTTAGATGTCTTATACCTCGTTTTCAAAAGTTGGTAAATTCTTTTGAACTCACTCTCTATCGGTCCTTAGGTTATAATCTTCTTCCGACTCTTTCAACTAAAGCTTTGAACTTTTAAGTATTCAATGCTTCTCCTTTTCCTTCAAGGTAAAGTCCATAAAGCGTGAAGTCATCAATAAGAACAAATATGTACCTGTTGCCCGTATGGATGGTGGAGAAATTGGTCCACATAGGTCGGCATGTATAAGTTGAAGAGAATGTGTTGCCTTAAATTTTGCATTTGGAAACGCCTTGGTTTGTTTTCCTACCAAGCAAGATTCACATGACTTGTTCTCTGATGAATTATTGGCAAATTTTCAACCATGCTTCCGCCATTAATTCCTCGTCTCCGAAATGTGCGACCCATCCTAGCATGCCATAACCAAGCATCATCTTCCATCTGCTTTGAGACATTGGACTTCCAACTTGGAGCTTTATCTTGTAAAGTCTATTACTTGTTCTAGGAACCTTCATGAGCTTGCCATAGTCGCGTAGTAAGAAGGTTACCTTTCATACGAATGTCACATCCGCCTTCGGTAGCTTGCCCAAGACTAATTATGTTGCTTTTAGCTCGGGTAGGTAATAGACTCGATGATCAACCTTTCTCACCCGTTTTCCCTTGATGATTATCGAACCCTTCTTTTATCTCGATGTAGGAGTTACCAAAACTTTACTCTGGAGATATTCTCATTCAACTCCGAAAATATTCTCGGATCCCCATGTGATTACTTGCTCCATTATCCAATACCAAGTGTCTTCCTCGTTTGGCTTAGTATTCATTGGTTTGGGATAATCTTTTCTTCATTCAAGAAAACTACTTCTTGAACGCTTTTCATCATAAAAAGTGTCGGGTCATCATCCTCCGCTTTCAGGTTTGCTTCATGCTTTTCCTTTTGCTACGGTTCAGGACAATTAGAAGCAAAGTGGCCATATTCATCACATAAAGCATTGAATATTTGAAAGGTCTCGACTTTTGTTCTTCTTTGATCCGTATTGCTCCCGGAGTTGTTTTGGTTTCCACGGTTGTGGTTATTAGCTCAGCCTACCACGAGATTTGTTTGAGAAGAAAAGTTTGACCTTTACTGTTGCCACGGAATTCCTTCCTCGACCTTTATCATATCTTTTCGAACCGAACATCATTGCTGATCTTGATGGTGTCAACACTTCTTCATTCTTCAAAAGCTTTCAACTTCCAATTGCTTCGAAAAGACATAGTATTCAAGTCAAGAATTGTTCTATCGAGGCAACAATTGCAACAAACTTATCCGGACGGATCTGCGACTTTCTTAACGAGTTTCTTGTCTTCATAAACTTCCCCAATTCGTTACTTGATTCTAATTTTGCCCGTCCTAGCCGCCAAGTCATCGATCGATTGACCTTCATCTTTAAGGCTTCAATTCCGTCTCGAGGTTTGCAACCTTGCGTCTCGAACCGATCAACACCCATACAGTCTTCAAAGCTCCCAGTTTCTTTGGTGTGTTGAATTGTGAAACTTGAAAACAAGTTCTTGGAATCGCTGGATGTGATCTTGCTTAGCAACTTGTGTTCCTTCCCACGGTTCGGTCATCGAGTATTCCATGGACTCGGAATACCGCTTTAACTCTTATCGCCCATGTTATAGTTTGTGCTTGTTAACATTGGACATTGAAGAGCCGTTTAGAATGTTCAGCGAGGTGGTTGACTCGACTGCTTGCTTGCACCATCCTTCTCATCGTCTTACAGTAAGTTACGGTGTTGTTTGTTCGACTTCCACCCTAGGTTCTAGAGGTCGAGTGATTTACTTCTTGCCCAAGTAAACGTGGATTGTGCCTTGATAAACCCTTGCGATCCTTGCTTTACACCCGATCCTTGACAACCCTTGGTCGATCCTTGCTTGATAACCCTTGGTCGATTGGACGCCTCTTTTCTCCTTAACTCAGACGATCGCCACTTTGAGAAAAGCTTGTCGTGAATATAAACAGGCCTTGAGAAAAACTTGTGTCGATTGGCTTCTTGCAACCAGGCTCTTGATACCAAATAAAAGCCACACAGGATCAAACTTCAAGCAGAAACAGAAAATATGGAACTCGCTCTCCAATAATCGAAAAGACTAGCTTACAAAACTGATATCAAGTACACGTCCAAACTATGTGCTGGTTTGGATTGTTTATATAGGACTTTAGAATGAGCTCTCCTATTCCTATTACAACTCTAATTAAGTAGAAAAGTCCTTATCTTAAAAGCTAAAAATAAGAATCCTAATTAAACTAGAGTTGTGACGTCCCACTTACTTGGAGACTCTTTGACTGTCCATATGCTCGGATCAGTAATTATCCCAACACCGTGACTCCCAAATCATCAGATTCAGATCCGAAAAATTTATAAATATTTCTGAGCGTTAGCAAAAGCTTAGTAAGAGAGCAATGCATATTAAATTTTGGCAAATAAAAATACACAAACCTCCATAGGTTTTGTACTGCTGGCCTTTGTTCTTTCTTGTTTAAAATGACCTTTACCAATCACCACATGCTCAAGTTTCAACTTACTGAAAGCTCTTTTCAGCATTCGGCCCTAGAAGAATTCACATGATATTCTCATTAGATGCTGTGTGCTGCAAAGTGGACATAACAGAAGGTATTATATGAAAATACCTCAACAGACTGAAGTTGCAAGCCTGTACACATGAACAGGTTTTGTCTGGCCAATTCTGTGACATCTATCCATTGCCTGTAAATCCATTTGAGGGTTCTGCAGAGCAAATGGATTAGAATCACTAAATGTCAGATGGGTCACAAAGCCAATAAGAAAATGCTATTAAGTGAAAAAGGCTAAAGCACAGTAATAAAATTTATTTATGAAGGTTTACCCAATCACTATCATATAAAATGCAGGTATCGGCTGAAGTAAGATTAATCCCTAGCCCACCAGCCCTTGTGCTTAGAAGAGACTCTGTAGCTACTATTCACATCATTGAACTCCGCAATCTGTTGTTTATTGCAAGATATTGACAATTAGGTAACCATAATCAGACCAAAAAACAATGGCGATAATGCTTTCTAACCGAATATGCCTACATGAATGCTGTAAATCTCCTATAAATTATTTGCATATATTTCTAATTCATAAAAAACCTGACATAAATGTTCTCATACAGTCAAGACTCATCAAGGAATTTTTTTTGCACTGAACCAAGTTTTGTTTACAATCTTGTACTACTGTTTCAAGGACAGATTACTTTAGCATTATGTCACCAATAACCAATTCATATTTAAAACTTTAGAAGGGGCCTAAAAATCAAATGTTACAATTAGACCAAAAGGTGTCTTAAAACTGGATGTGTTGAGTTTCAAGGATCCCAGCCAACATAATCCCATACAGTGAGTTTGTAATTATTACAATAACATTGTGAAAACAAAGAGTGTATCATGGGATTAACAGATGAATGTTACAATAACATGAAGGCCTTTCATATCTCAAGTTAACCATGTGTTGTTTTACATACATGTACTATTTCAAATACCCTCGTTAAATCAAAGAGTGCATAAGGAAATCAACAAGATGAATAATCATGCATCAACACTTTACAAGGGTTTTCAGTTTTTCACCCCTCTCAAACATGTGTTGTTATACTTTCTTGTACCGTTGCTTCAATTTACATATTATCCTGCCCTTCTGCCAAACTGATTATATAAAAGCTTACCGGGGTAAAACCCTTTTTCCCAAAACATAACTGATTATAAATATAACTCACGAGATATCTCACTGTTTTGAAAAAGATAAGATGCCTAAGAACAGATTTAACATGAGGTGAAAGCGTCTTGAAACTGGATGTGTGGCATTTCAGATCTGCAATCAATATAATTCTGACCAGGGATGTCATAAGTACTTACCGAGGAGGTCATAATTATTCACATACCCTCACTGGAACTATAGAGATATATAATAGGATTCACTAGCTATAAAATATATCATTGTAGCAATGAGGGAATAATTAGCGAGATTTTAGAACCGTGAGGCCCCATCCCTAAGAATAAGAGCATAATAGAAGTTGTCTACCAGGTAGCGGTAAAGAGAATTACAGAATTGTGTGCATTGTGATATTAAGCTTCCCACTAATCAATTATAACAATGGGTTAAAACATCTCAATTGGTATGGAACTTCCTAACTGATATACAGCATATGACAACAGCCAGCTCAAACACTCAAACTGTTGTGATCTTACTTTGGAGATATAAAAGTATATACCAATGTTTCGTTAAGCAATAGATTCATTAAAATCATAATCATAGCAGAAGAGGTTACTAAATTGGATACGGTACATGAACATTGAACAAGCAATTACAAAAAGTGTTGTGAGATATAACTGCCACACTTACTTGTTTCTTCTTTCCTCCAATCCCTGCCGTCAATTCTGCATACTTCTATATCCTTCTCACTAAAGTAGTAGTGCATGATATCCAGGACCTTAGTCCACTGGGAGAAAATAAGAACCTGTTTGCCAAATTTAGAAGTGACTAAATGCCCAAGAACCTGGAGCTTATAAATCAGAATAGATATAAGTTACCTTCCCTCAAAGGAGGTATAAATACAAATATAGATGTACCAAAGCATGGAAACAATATTTGTTGAACCCTTCACTATTACCTGAAGTGTTGTTAAGGATAATCTTTATATGTATGGTCATTGTACAATTTTCCCACCTAACGAACTTGCAGGTGAAACCGATCATATTAAAATAACATGCTAATTGTGGTGAATAGACTATTTCATTTCCGTCTGATTATAGGTTAAGTGGGTATGATGGGAATAAACAAAGTATGGGCATAATAACAGTGTTTGTACAACAGTAGCCAAACAATCTATTGAGTTATAATACAGGAGCCAAACAAATATATACTTTTACCAAAGCATGTATGTATGCATATAGCTGTATTCTCAAAAACTAGTGTTTTAAACTTTTAAGCTGTAAATTTGGTAACACTTAAATACTAAATGATACAAGGCATACCTTGTGCTTGCGAGAAACAATTTTGCAGCAACCTTTCCAGCAACTGGAATTTTCCACACTGTCCAACTATCTGTACAGGTGGATAAAAACCTGTCCACAGAACAAATACCATCGCCTGAGATTACTGAGTACCCATTAAAATAACTAGCAAGAAAGGAAAATCATACACGAGCCCTCAAAAGCTCCCTCTAAGAGGTCAGGATGGTTGCAATTTTTACTGGCTGAATCATCAAATTATTCAGCTTCCCTTCATATAAGACCTGCATGTTTTCAATGAAATCATTTAACACTAAAAATGCCTGTAAAAACGTATTCGACAATGTGAACCATATCATAGTATCTACTCCAGATTTCAGAATAAAGCTGTTTAAAACATTGAAAAGCTTATCTGTCGTCCGGTTGCATATAATCCAAATTTTAGATTAAAAATCCATTTTGAATCACACACATTGGAAAGCAGATCAAAATTTAGCTAACATAAGTACATAACAGGTCGGAAGCCGATGACAGTGTATTTATTGTGCCTACAGCTACAACCTCCTAATTTACTCAATTAAACAAATTCAGAGTATATAGTATTAGTAATAATTTTAACACAAAAGATAGTTGTGGGTCAACCGACCCGTGTCACACTACCATTTCAACCCAAAAACTATGTCCGTTACCCACCCGTCCACTTTGTCACCTCTACTCTTTGCAAATTTTCCCAACTTGATTGATGAAGTGTTGCACTTCAAAATTTGAAAGCAACATGTGCATTACCAGTGTTCTTTCTCCTTCAGATACAGTTCCAATGTCCTATTGACTAAATGATCGTGGGTTCTTTTGATGATCAGTAAGGGTAGCATATAGGATAATCTCTTTCTTGCGTGGAAGCATATGACATCCTCTTTCATTCTTCTAAGAAGGAAAGGTCTCAGTATAGCATGCAGTTTTGCCACTACCTGCAATTATATCTTAGCATAAATATAATTATGGGAAAAACAAGCATGGGCGGATGCAGGACCTAAATTTAAACATACATTTGACGTTCTCTTTTCTTCTGTTTCCTCATTGCTGCATTTTCCACAGAGATTAAACCTGTAAACAAAGTATATTATAAATAATTATTTACAAACAAAATAAGTTAGTAAAATGCTACCTTGGTATATAATTCTACATATCTCAAATAAGATGCTTGTTCTTACATTAGTGTATGAATAGCATTAGTATGTTCATCACTTGAGCTAATTTATTATACTTCACCAGGCTGAAGTAATATTAATAACCTTTTAGACAATTTTCTACATTCAAACTAAACTAAGAATTCTTGACCTAAAATTATGTTTTAGGAAAACAGGCAACTGTTGTGAGATGTAACAAAGAGAAATAAAAGTAACAAAGAGAAATAAAAGCCTCATTGATGACAAATGAATCTTTGAATTGGTTAGCTAGATGAGTACTAAAATTGCAAAACTACTAGCATACAGTTACACTAATCAAAAATCAAAAGCAGTCAACAAGAACACAGTCATGTAAGATGATGCATAAATACTATAGTGTTGCATATCAGTGAATAGAAAGAAGCTAAAGATGAATATACCATGATTCAAATTCCACACGGGATGCAAATATATCAGGTAAGATGAAGTTCAGCAATGCCCACAATTCTGCCAGATTGTTTTGCAGAGGTGTCCCAGTCAATATTAGCTTGTTATCAACACGCAACCATTTCAATTCTTTCACCAATTTGCATTGTGAATTTTTTAATCTGTGGCCCTGCAAGTGAAAACTTAGAAGTGATTTTTCTGATAAAAGCTTGAGTGCACGAACTGCATGTATCTCAACACTAAACAGCAAGAACACAAACTATTGATGTCATCTTATATAAGCACCTCATCAACCACAAGATATTTCCAGTTGTAATGTCTGAGATATTTTTTAGCATCATTCATGACAACTTCATATGAAGTAATTACAATAGGAAACTTTTTCCCTATTGTGAGCGGCATGTGCGTCATCCTTATTTCTTCCCTCTTTCTGACTCCCATGGTAGATAATCGCATTTAGACAGGGCGTAAACCTTCACAAACAGGAAAGGCTAAGAACAATATGTAAAAGTAACAAAATCGGACTTTATAGTTTTATACTCTATAAAAGCTACACCTTGATATCTCATTTGCCCAATTTGAGAGAGAGACAAGGCAATAATCATGTATGGCCCATCTGATCCCTTCCTTTTAAGTGTGCAAGAAAACCAATGGTTTGGATCGTCTTGCCAAGCCCCATCTGGTCTGCAAGAATACCGTTAAGACCATTTTGCCACAAAGAGATTAGCCATTTCACACCTTTAACTTGATAAGGTTTCAACTTTCCACCAGTCATCAAGGGAACAAGCTCGGCCTGCTCTTTTCAGCTCTCTCTTCTTTACTGAGATTAAAATCTTCAAAGGAATTCCTTCACGAGATCTTGTAAGCATGGCTGCAACAGCTCTTTTGGCCTTCTGAGAAGATGTTGCAAACCATCACATCATTAGTATAGAGATATATCGGTAAACATGTAAGAGATGAGGATTTACAGGAATGACATGAGTAAAGTGAAACAGCTAAACATGACCTTCAAGAAAATATAGGAAAACACCAGGTACTATATACTTGAACCATATAATTTGACAGACTCAAAAATAAAATAATATCCAACAAGAGATTAGAAGACATCATACGAAATGAGCATTATTTAAATTGCCATACTATGCAAACATTTACATTTGCAAGAGGATCTGAGAACTTCCATATTACCAAATGAAAGTACTAAATAAGAAAGACTTTACATTATTGTAATTTATGGTGGGTTCTCTTTTAAACCGCGATTTTTCTTCTCCTCCTTAACTTCATCAACATCTTCTTCAAACCCATTCTACAATAGTAATTCACAATGTCATCAAGTGATAAACCATGAACATAACTTGAAGTAGGGAAATAAGAAATGATACTTTAGTAATGTCATCCATTTTCTCCAACAGGAATTCCGAGTATAACTGAGTCTGTGTGAGAAGCTCGTCCAGTTTAGTAAATTGTACTTCATCTAAAGTGGGTGCTTCCTTATTCGGACTTTCTTCCTGCCGAACTCGTTGCTCTTCCAGTTTTGTTCCTCCTCCACCATTGCAGCTGAGATAAGAGAAGCATCGCCATTTTGGCTTGATAATCACTTCCTCGTTCAACTCCACACCAACTTTCTCCTTGCATGTGTCCTTCAAAATAAGATTTAACGAGTATAAAAAACTTAAACCTCGACATGATTCTAGCATCTATGCAAATTCTTCTACTTCACCCCGATCAACGAACAACTATGACAACACCAAAATGGTAAAGAAAAACGGTGACGATACTAAAGGTCAGTGTTTGTTGTGGGGCATATACTTGGCTTTTCCTATTAAGGTTAACTGACGTTCAAAATGTTAATAAAGAAAATTTTGGCATAAGTTTTAAACCTTTTGTTTAGAGATCAAACTAACCTTTTTCAGAAAAATTTAAAATAGATAATGAGTGTAGAAGAAAGGGAACCTAGGAAAACACTGAATTGGCCACGCCAACCTCTTAACCAAGGAGGTTATACCGGTTTGAGTGAGTGTGCCGGTGGGTTCAAACACCGTGGATTAGTCCGCCAAAAGATTTGAAAACCGTGGTTAACCAAAAAAAGAAAAAATAGTTTCAAATATCTAACATTCAACTATACAAAAAAAAAAAAAAAAAAAAAAGGCCCTATTAAGAAGAAACAAACATAGTTATACCTTGTTTACGAGTAGCGAAATAGGCTCATCTTCCACCGGTTCTTCCTTTATTTCATTTTCAGGCACCATTATTCAGTCAAAACCTAGAAATCACAAACTATTCAAAATAAACAAAATTAATCCGTATCAACTTAGAAAACGAATTCAGGTATTTCAAAACAAAGAAACAACATATACAATTAACAAGAATTTAACCAAAATTATCAAATTACCCCAAAATAATTATAAAAAATTTGAAGCATAAAATGTAATTAGGTGAAAGATACATACTGTGATTATGCAAGCTTATGAAGAGAAAATGATAGTGATTCTTTGATTATTGGTACTACTGTAAATTAAGTTGAATTATTTATTAGAATACATTGTTTATTGTGCTTTGTTGTGTTAGTGACTATGAGGTTTTGGCGGGAAAGTGAGTTTACAAGTTGGTCCTTGGATTATGGCTGTTATTACATTTAGGGACCGTTTGATATTCATTTTTAGAATGGGTTTTAGAATGATATGACATTAGGTGCGTTTGGTTTGTTATGCGGAATCACTATCGGTAATGGTTTCATTGTAGTGTGGAATGAATATAAAGATATCATTGTTAATATTGATGTTTGGTTTATTAATATCCTATGGGTGTTTGATTTCAAAAATGGGCGTTTGTTATTTATGTGGTGATAAATGAATAGAATAGAGGGACCCACATGTATCCTTAAAAACCCATTCTTACCAGATGGATCTATTATGAAATGATATAATGTGATTGTGATAGTAGTAAAAAACATTTGATATCACTATTATAGTTATTATTATCATCAACACCTAAAACAAGCACCCTAAACACTTGTTTGGTTGTATATTTTAAAAGAGTAATGAATTTATCAATGATAATGATTGATAATGAAATGTAAATTGGTAGGTTTTAGTTTGTATTAATATTTATTAGTGGGTCGATATTCTTATTCTTATCTCTACTACATATATTTCAAATAATAAATTTTTATTACAAATTATTATTTAAAATAATTAATGTTATTAAATATTTTTTTTTCCTACATCATATCCATTTTAATTAATTTAAATTTGAATTCAATCCAAATCCAATTCAATTCGAGCCACTCTAAACTAAAGGCCTTAATAAAGTGGAATTCTTTTTCATTCAAAATAGTGATTGTTTACTTTCTTTCTTTTTTAACCACATTTTTTATTACATAGACCAACTATCTTACAATTAATTCTAGTATAACTTGAACTCAAGGGGTCAAGCCTATTGATTAATGAGTCACTCGTATATTATTGTCGAAGACAGGTTTACATCTCACTAGATGTGTATATTTAAAGGTGGTTAGAGAAGGATCCAAATGGTTTTAAGATTAACCTGTTTGTAAAGGCTCACCTTCTTGCATAACCCGAAAGAAGAAATCATTCGTTTACGATTAGTTAAAATTAAATGTTATTTCGTAAAGTAAGTACGAATAATTATTATTTTTCCTTCAATCCTGTATGTTTTCATGTGACCATTATTTCGAAATGATGGAAGTGTCAATTTTATATCATATAGAAAGTCAAAAGAGTTTTGTAAGTTTTGACTTTTGAGTAAACCCTTGTCCCTTTTACTTAAAGTGGTAGTGGTGTGTCGAATGAAGTATCAAAATGACATGCGTTTTATTTGTTTGTACCGGTTTTGATTATGAAAGTACTAGGGTTTAATTCTTCGGGAATAAAAAGTGATTTTGACTTGATTTTAAATTCGTTTTTGGTACCTAGGAAAATTTGAACACTTCAAATACAAGCCAGGGCTCCACGATGCCCGAAACTTGTTGAACTAGGCAAACCACCAGCCTTCCACAATGATTATGTTTTTATGGGTTGTGCGGGTGGCCACAAGGATTAATACCGTTTTGTGAATTGAACCGCAAGTGTTCATTGTTCAACCACCTCTTTGGAGACTATGAAGTCATGAAGATAGAGTTGAAGGTCACAAACATCTCATGCAAAATCAAGTCATTACTTTTAAACGAGTTCAGTGATCTAGCATAAAATACACTACTACATTTGCCATATAGACTAGAAACCACACTTAATCATAGAACTTCACAACGTCATCCGTTGTCATAACAATATAGCTAACTTGAATGTTTCATCCTTCGTTTTCCAAGAAATGTTCTGGTTCTTTCTTTTCTCGTGACTCTTTTCAAACAGAATGTGCAGCGGATTTGCTATTCATCTATGTCTTCTCTTATGCTATCAACACTCACGCTCTTTGAAATTCTAGCTCATTGACTTCTAGTTTGTTGTAAACAGTTTAACACACATGGTACAAAGGTTAAATCTACCCAAAACATCGTTCTCAGTTTTATAACACGTTATACATGATAACAAAATAGAGTTCTTGATAATCCAAAATTTTGTAAAAATAGAACGATTTAGGAGGTTCTAACGTTAATATAGATTTGGTGACTTTCAATCCATTTGACATGTTTATCTATAAACTACCTATTTTTAGGTGTTGTTTCCCTATCATCTAACTTTTGCACAATACATGTTACGGATAAACCATAGAACCCAATTTCGTTCAGAAGCATAGATGTAAAGATTTCCCTCTACATAGAACCGTTGATATGATTTATAACCATCTAATCGAGAGGAAAAATAAAACAGCCATATCACAGTAATTAGGAAAAAAACCAGATTAAGGGTCAAAGATCCATGAAACATAAGCAGACAAGGTTTCTAAAACCTTCCTGTACTAATAATAATGCCAATAACACTACTAAATAGTTCAAATTCAAATAAGTCCCATAATATTCAACATTTATAAACCACACCCTCATGTCAATGACTATGCAGCAATACCTTCAACGATCTCAGAGAGAAACAAGGCTATTCACGTAAGGTATCGCCAACTGATCACTCTCAGGTGCCTCAACAACAAACTTTGTTTCTTTAGTCTTCATATCATAACAATAAATCTTCCGCCCACCACGAAGCACCACAATATCACTCCCAACATATAAAATAGAGCGAAAACAACTTGAACCGTCCGCATAGACTTCACTAGGGATATGAATTGTCACACTGGTATCCCATAGTCTGGCATCGCTGCCCATTTGCATAGTGTTGGAGTAAATATTGGAAATTTCATGCAAATGCGTAGCCCGTTATAGAAGCTGAACAAAGTTTCCGTTATATTCTCCCAAAGTCACGTTACTACTACTGTACATGATCTGAGACCTGTCTTTACCATATCAAATGACAGAATAAAACTAAGATAAGAAACAACCAATCAATATTCAATAATTAAGTTTCATACTTCCTAAACAAACACACAAATAAATTAGCGGGACATGGAGAACATGCAAGCATACACACGAATAATCAAAGACATAATTGAATTAATGAAGTAAATACTTATCTTGATGTAAGATAGGGTTTAAAACCCTAAAATACTTGTACAAGACACCTTAGGTTCGGTTTTAGGTTTTACCCCAAAGACTCTCCCTAAAACCGAAAAATTCGGATTCTATATATAAGATTACATATGCGGCGTCACCTTATGTTTCGTGACGCCGTGTCGCCGTCATTAGGGTTTCGTCTTGGCCACGTTAACCTTGCGACGGCGTCACCTTATGTCCGTGTGCCGCCTCTTCGACTTCGACGTCGTCGAGTAGCAACGGCCTACTCTTTTAAAGCCCGACTTGTCACTTAAAAATAGGGTATTTGGCTCTTGATCGTCACAAAATCCTCGACGGCGTCACAATTAACACCGACGCCGTCGCCTTACATTTTGACTTTGAGTGTCTCGATTCGACTTTGGCCATTTTCTTCATATATTCGCGCCTTTTCGTCCAAATTAGTGCCATTCCATCATTTTGCCTTCAAGAGACCTAAAAGTGAAAAGGAGCGATATTAAGCAATAACGGATACAAAGTGATCAAATAAGGGCTTAAACGACCCTCAAAATGGTACCTTTAAAACCTTATCAAATATCCCTACACTTGTTATTTGCTTGTCCTCAAGCAAATGTGCTTTTAGCCAATTAATTTATAAGTTAGGGGTCATGAAGCATTAATTCAAAATGGTCCACAACACATATAAGCCCCGTAAAAGTCATAACAAGCACGGAATTACATACTAGCACCTCACATGGGGTGTTTGGGTACTCACATCTCTCGGTGTATATATGAAATATAACAAATAGGAAATGGAAGATAAACACTCATTAACCGGTCCTAGTACATAGATTACCATAGGCTTGAGAATAGATCAAACCTCCATCGCTTTGGCGTAAGCACCTAGGAAAGACTATCAAAGAGGTCTTTTAAAGGGTTGTAATGTTAGGCTTACGGTAGGAAACAAGGGTTTGGTGGGATAGGCTATTTAGTGGTGGCAAGTCAAAATCTCTATGTTAAATGCATACGAAGAATGGCGTTGCTAAGCCAAGACTCGACACTCTAAAACTCTAGGTAACGAAATAAACAAACATAAATTTAAAGGATAGATGTAGGATGGTAGCCCGTATGTTTTTTTTTTTTTTTTTTTTTATTTTTTCTATTTTTTTGATTTTTTGATTTTTTTCATACACTTTTACTCTACCATCCTCTATGGTAACATCAAAATGATAGGGATTTATAGGCACATCCTACACTTGAGTTTTATTACTCTAACACTAATTTGACCCGAATTGAAAAGATCAAAACACTTGGGGTACATTATTACGCAAACAAAGGGAATTTGAATTTAACGCCCTTCCGTCATTTCATAAACTTTAACTTTTCCCATGAATCCCAATCGTCCCAAAATCGTATACAAAGGATATGACTCGACTTAGCAACTTATGCAAGCAACTAGATAATTGAACTAAGGGTTTAGGGTGATAACAAACATTTGCACTAAAAGTGAGTGCATAAGGGGTAGGCTAAGGCGATTTGGGTGTATATTTGGGGTGGGGTGTAAACAATGCTCTTCATTGATATTCCGAAAAACCGAAACATCACGAGAACCGCGAAAAGGATAGGCTCGAGGGGTTAACTAGGGTATCGTGTACTAAAGATGAGTACAACGCAAGGGTGTGGGGAATTACTCAACCGATGTGGAAGAAGTAATTATATTACGGGTATCAAACAAGGGTTATCCTAATGCCTCTTATCATTTAGTTATTCCTAACTACACAAGTGTAGCCTCACTTGCGATCTCGGAATGCATCACAAAACAAGTTCTAGAATCTAATATACTACCGTTCACACTTTAAGCATTGAAGATGAATGCTTTAATTCCTACTAATCTAAGGCGATCCTCACATTTTGGGTGGAATTTGGGTGGTAAAGGGTTTTGTGCTAGTCATATAACTTCCTATCCGTGAGACGCTTTTGTTAAGACTAATGGCCCACTCCTATATGTCATGAAAATTTCAAATTTGGTGCCAAAATTACCCTAACCGACATTTTCTCATGGTTTATTACACAAATGCAATTGGACAAAGCAAATAATCAAGGATAAGCATAGTTTCAAAGTTCCGCTTTATTTTCCCTCCTACACTTAAACCGAACATTGTCCCCAATGTTCCCGAAAGTATCAAAGTTATGATAAAAGAAGGTAATCAAAAACGAAGAAACTAATACTCCCGATTAGCTCGGTAGGATCCGTGTAAAGTGGTGGTTAAATCCTTTCCAAGAAGAATTATTGCGTGAAAAGCTCCTTCCAATCTTATGTAACTTCTTCTTGACAAACTAAACACCGCACACTTGAAGAAAACAAACGAAACCTTCGCGTAAAATCGGTGGTAATAATATATATAAGACTCGATTTAAACTAGGATATAATGCTTGTGGAATGGATGTTTACTGAATTTCTAAGAAAATTAAGACCGGAAAATTCCAAAATTTATAAGTAGCTCAAAACGAGAAAAAGTAATCGATGTTTTACTCCTTCGACGCCGTCAGTTGCAATCTGACGCCGTCGGTTATCCCGACAAAAAGCGGTGCGATTTTCGGAAAAAATTCGGAAAATTTACATCTTTAGAATCTGGAAAAATTTCTGCAAAAACATCCATTATGACTCGATACAAGCATTTGACTCGAACAAACACACATGTATATCTTTTAAATAATTGTAATTCTCATGTTCACGTTTCTTTTGAAAACGTGTGTAATCCTCCCTACACTTATCCCTTATGTAAAATACCTTTATATGTAATTAAGACGAGGTTTAAGACAAAATAAAGCATTTTTACAAATTCAAACATGAGAATAAACAATTAATAAAAGATATATGACACACAAATGAAAATGAAAAACAAATACACATGGGTTGCCTCCCAAGAAGCGCTTGTTTTGTTCGAGTCACGAGCGACTCTACCCTTATTTAACGAGATAAAGGGAAGTTTTCCTACACTTAAGTTTAAGTGCGGGTGATAGTAGCGATACACACCCTTAGGGTGGAAATTTGCTACGTGAGGAGAGGGTGATGGGTGATTTATGTGCTCAAAGGGTGTGCTCCATTCATTATAACCTTACCTAATTCAATAGGTGTAGCGGGTGAATCAAATCTCTCTCCTAAAATGGATCATCTTCTATCAACTTCAAAAGATTCTTAGTTAAGGATCCATCTTGACCTAATAAACCGGTTTAAACCCATAATGTTTCTTGTTATCAACCATGAATGGGTGATATAAGTGTGTAAGGTCATGGGTTACTCCTATATTAGCTTTCACTATACATGGCCTAGAATCTACCACCTTTATCAAGCAACTACCGGACTATCTATTTTGATGGGTGGATTGGGGCCTAATTCAATTCCAAGATTCACATCTAAAGATGGAAAATTGGGTAAGGTTTTGGTTGAGGCTCCGGTTCATCAAAATTAGGAACTTTCCTAGGACTAAGAGAGGTCATGACAACAAGCATCTAAACCTATATTCCTCTTGGCGTTTGGTCCAAAGGTTCTACAATCGGGTTCCTATAGTCTCTTCTACTTCTTAGGGTAAGTTATAGGCGATGTGTGTTCCTCAAGTGATGGTAGGACTTGTGGGTTATCCGATGGGATTGGATTTTCTACTCATCCTCCATCTTATCAAGATCACCTATGTATTCATTTTGTACTGTGGTAGCGCCTAACCATGACATGCACCTTGGTACCTCAACTCTAATCATCTCCTTCCTAAACAACCTTTCCGACCGAAGTTTCCAAATTGAAAATAGGTCTAAACAAGATAAGAAACAACCAATCAATATTCAATAATTAAGTTTCATACTTCCTAAACAAACACACAAATAAATTAGCCGGACATGGAGAACATGCAAGCATACACACGAATAATCAAAGACATAATTGAATTAATGAAGTAAATACTTATCTTGATGTAAGATAGGGTTTAAAACCCTAAAATACCTGTATAAGACACCTTAGGTTCGGTTTTAGGTTTTACTCCAAAAGACTCTCCTAAAAGCGAAAAATTCGGATTCTATATATAAGATTACATATCGACGGCGTCACCTTATGTTTCGTGGCGCCGTCGTGTCGCCGTCATTAGGGTTTCGTCTTGGCCACGTTAATCTTGCGGCGGCGCCACCTTATGTCCGTGACGCCGTCCTCTTGACTTCGACGTCGTCTGGTTGCATCTAGGCCGCCCGGTAGCAACGGCCTACTCTTTTAAAGCCCGACGTCGTCACTTGAAAATAGGGTATTTGCCACTTGTATCGTCACAAAATCCTCGACGGCGCCGCATTAACACCGACGCCGCCTGCTTTCAAGCAGACTTTGAGTGTCTCGATTCGACTTTGGCCATTTTCTTCATATATTCGCCTTTTCGTCCAAATAAGTGCCATTCAGCATTTTGCCTTCAAGAGACCTAAAAGTGAAAAGGAACGATATTAAGCAATAACGGATACAAAAGTGATCAAATAAGGGCTTAAACGACCCCTCAAAATGGTACCTTTTAAAACCTTATCATTTGCGTATCACTCAGATGTTCTGGCAATACCACAAGGATAATGCGTAGGACTCAAGATAAAATCTCTCTTTCCACATTGTGTGAAACAGAGAATCTTCAATGAAAGTGTCCTAATGAGATTTATTGATGATCTCGTGGTTCTAGACTCAATATGTGCATATTTGGATCCTGTGCCGGAGACTAGGGAGAGGGTCTCCTTCTTCAATATCAACAATCTCTAAGAGAAAGTCGATAGATAATGTCGGTTCCCCGTGAGAATGAAACAAGTCCTTTAAGAGGAACTTGAGTGGTTTGGAAAGTTGAAGTGCAAGCGTCCTTTGGGTCCATGACGCCTTGTCTTCAATACCGATGTTACCATCGGTAGCATATGAATTGAACCCGGTTTACGCCCTAAAGTTGAATATATGGAGGGCTATTTGTTTCACCCTTTCTCATTCAATTCTTTTAATTCTTCAACCTTCAAGCTTACCGATACTTCATAGCTAGAACCTTGTTGGGTTTATTCAAGTACTAGCTCGGTCTCGATCCGCACTCTTCCCATATCTCATTTTCTCCTTTTATCATCATACCTAAGAACTCTACACTTACTAGTGGATAGTCCCAGGTTGATCCCTCCGATTCTGGCGGATCATGGGAACAAAACCTAACCTTATCATCCTTATATCACCGTACATAAAGTAAAGTTGGTCGGTCTATTTGGTATTGTTCATCGCCATTTGAACCAATTGAAAACCATTTGAAAATCAATCAAGATACTTGTGATATAGTATCAAAACATTTTGTACCTGAATTGTTTTTGATATTTTTAGAACAAGTGCTCCCCCTCAACATGTGCATCAAATGTTTGAAATCGTTTTGCACACGGAGGCAAGAGGAAGAATTAACTTCTTTGATTACCATTTTCAAAAAATATCAACATCACTTCCTTAATCGAATCAAGTAGATAAAGCATTTTGGGGAAGGATGAGGTTTTCATGATTTTGCTCCCCCTCAATATGTGCTTCTAGGTTTGAAAAGAGTTTTGCACATACTAGAGGGAACCTGCACATTGAAATAAGTGATCACGTTTCAAATCATAGGTTTAAGATAGATGCTCCCCCTCAACATGTGCATGGAAAAATTGAAATCGTTTGTCACATGTGGGAAGGAGAGCATGTACATCCTTATACACCCATCTACCGAATTATCAGTTTAAATCCAATTTAAATCACACATTCTCCCCCGATCACAATTATCAAATCATTTGAGATTTGTGATCTCTTATAGATTTAAATTGATTTTGAAAGCTTTTAAGGAGAATTGTGACATGATTATGAAAGCGTTTTAACTGACAAGGATCGGATTTTAAGACTTTAAACTCCATTGATAAAACATGCATGTATATCTTTTAAAAACAATTGAATGCCAAATAACTTTTTAATTTAATTGAAATCATTCTCCCCTCAATCAATGACATAGGTTGTTGATTGAGATTGATATTGTGACAAATAAGTCCGATGATTATCAAAATTAGAGCGAGTTATTTTTTCAAAGCGATTAGTTTTCGCAGATAAATGTTTATAGAATCGAGCATGGAATTTTAAAAAATGATAAAGAATAGCTCGTTCTTTCTTTAAGAAAGCGGGTTACTTGCACGAAATGACAATAAACCATCTATTTTCTCTTTCTCCCAAAATTTTATTTTATTTTATTTTATTTATTATTATTATTATTATTATTTTAAATTCGAACAATATCTAAAGTCCGTGTCATTCTTTGAATGACAAAGACAAAGACCGTAGATATTTTCGAATCGAGAAAGACATGACAAAATGATAATTTTTTTTTTTTTTTTTTTTTTTTTTTTTTTTTTTTTGAATAGATATTTACAAGAGATAGATGAAGGAAACCTTTTACTCCTCGTCTTCCTCACGAAGACGTTTGAGTGTTTCGGTTGAAGGCTTTTCAAGCCAAGTCGTGGAAGAATAAACTCAAAATGTTCTCTTGGAAGAGCTTTGGTGAAGATGTCGCTAATTGGTATTCGGACCTCACAAAATAGACTTCCACCACACCTTTTCCACTTGTTCCCCGATGAAATGATGTCGAATGTCGATATGCTTTGCTCTTGAGTGTTGAGCGTTGTTGCATGAGAGAGCAATAGCACTTTATTATCACAAGCGGAGGATTTTGTTGAATTCAAAGCCATAGTCGGATAATTGAGATCTCATCCATAAGATTTGAGCACAACAAGATGACATGGCTATGTATTCAACCTCTCAGAGAGGAAATAGAAGTACTCATTTGCTTCTTTGAAGACCGACTCACAAGCTTATCACCCAAAACCGAGCACCTCCGGATATACTTGACGAGTATCTTGACACCTGCATGATCCGCATACGCATAGGTCGTTAGTGACATACGGTGTCCTTGGTACCGAGACCCATATTGATGGTTCCTTGGAGATCTTGAAAGACCCGGGCTTCAAGGTGCTTTTAGTAGGCTTAGCTCGGTATCTAGCACACATGCAAACAACGAACAAGATGTCGGTCTACTAGTCGTGAGGTACATCGGGGATCCAATCATACTACGATATTTTGTTTGGTCAATTATGATCCCCGAGTGGTCCTCATCTAGTTTGGTTCGATCAATCATGGGAGTGTCAACAGGTCACTTGAATCAAATCCAAATTTCTTTAAGATCTCGATAGCATATTTAGATTGATTTATGAAAATGCCTCGGGACTTTGTGAAATTTGTAATCCCAAGAAAATGACATTTGTCCCATCATTGACATTTGAAATTTTGAACTCATTTCATTTGAAAACGATCACACTCATTGGAGTCGATCGAGGCAAAGATGATATCATCAACATAAATTTGAACGTGAATTAAATGTATGCGACTTCACGGTGAACAATGTTGGATCAACTGCTCCTTCTTTGAATCCGGTAGATAGAAGAAACTTTGATAGTGTATCATACCATGCCCTTGGAGCTTGCTTTAAACCGTAAAGAGCCTTCTTCAAACGATAAGCGTGAGTAGGGACTCTTGATTCACAAATCCTTCGGTTGGTGGCGACGAGCGACTTCTTTAAGATCTCCGTTCGAAATGCCGTCTTTACATCCATCGATAGACTACCATGTTCTTACTAGCGAGATTAGCCAAAAGATTACGATTGCCTCGATTCGAGCAATAGAGCAAAAGATTCTTCAAAGTCAATACCCTCCTCTTGACGGTATCATTTAGCAACTAATCGAGCCTTGTTCTTCAACACATCACCATGCTCATCAAGTTTCACTTTGAAGATCCATTTAAGAGCAATAATCATAGCACGGTCTCGAGCGGTACTAACTCCCATACATCAAGTCGATCAAACTCATGAATTTCATCTTGCATGGCATTGAACCGCCTATCTTCATTCATGGCGGTTTTAACATCTTTTGGTTCGATCTTAGATAGTATGGAGTTGAAGAAGCACCATAAGGCATCGGTTGCAAGTTGTTTCCGTGTTGATACAGACGAGAGGATTTCAATGATGTTGTCTAGTGGATGATCGTGAGTCCATTTTCCGAGGTGTTCATGTGGCGGTTGTTGAGGGACCGAGGTAGCGAGTCGATGTCTCTCGAAGAATATGGTTCGATGATGATTCGAGAGCAAATATGTTTTCAAATGGAGCATCTTCGGAGTAGCAAAGGATTAACTTCATCATTGATGCGAAAGCAGTTCCATGATGTACATTTGAAGAATGATGATTTGTTGATGAGATCAAGGATCGCAGAGGCGCTTCTTGACTTAAAGATATTGAGGCGAGGATTGACTTCATTCACGTGAATATGAGCATCCTCTGTTGTAGGAATCGACACCTCATTGGTACTTGGATCATAAAGTTCATCAAACATAGGATCAAACAATTTCTTTAAATCATCTTCGATGGAGGTACATATGGAGTTTCTTGAGAGGAGTTTGGAACAAGGGATGAACCAATGGGACTGTTTTGAAGTGCGGGTCTGGCTGGATTGTCCAGAGCCATTTGACCGGTCGACTCATCAAACGTAACGTGAATTGTTTCCATGATATTTCGGGTTCTTTTGTTGTAGATTCGGTATCCCTTTTGTTTGGTGCATACCCTACAAATACTTCAATGTCCTTTAGCTCTAAGTTTGCCTAAGTCTTGACCCTCATTAGTTGGATAACACAATGCACCAAACACACGAAGGAAAGAGATTAGGTTTTCTGTTGTGGACAAGTTCATATGGAGTTTTTCCATGAACCTGTGTGAATCGAGAACGATTTTGTGTGTAGCATGCGGTGGCAATAGCTTGACCCAGAGAAACATTGGAACCTTTGAGTAAATCAAGATTGTTCTAGCGGCTTCTACAAGAGTTCGATTTAGTCTTTCAACTACACCGTTCGTTGAGGAGTTCGTGGAACACTTCTTTGATGGGTGATTCCAACGCTTTCATAAAATTCACTAAGTTGTTTGTTGACAAACTCGGTTCCATTGTCTGCTCGATAATTCCGACGGTTTTGTTAAGTCGAACTGCGGTTGTTTGATGAGTTTGATGATGATATCGTGAGTTTCATCCTTTTCCTTAAGAACTTGACCCGTGTGAATCTAGAGTAATCATCAACCACAACTAACACATATTTCTTCCCAAAGATATTCGCACCTCATTGGTCCACATAAATCCATATGAATCATATGAAGAACTTCGTGATGAGTTAGTAGGTTTGGGTTTATGGGCATACTTCTTGCTTTTTCCCAATTGACATCTTGAACAAAGATGATCCTTTTCGTACTTGAGTCTAGGTAAACCTACAACTAAGTCCTTTCGGTGAGATCATTGATGGTGCCGAAGTTCGGTGATTGAGACGACGATGCCATAACCATGACTTTGTTTTAGAAGCCTTTGACAAAGAAGCAAATTGGAGAAGACTTCATCATATCTTCGATAGAGATGGTGTATAGATTTGAACCACGAGAACCTCTTAAAAGTTCCTTACCATCAAGTTCTCTAACGAAGCGGTATGTTTTCGAAGGCTACTTCTAGATCGTAATCACGAATTGACCAACAGAGAACAAGTTATGACCAAGACCTTCTACATAGTAAACCACGGAGATAACACTTTTCAAACAACATAATCTCCATAACCCATGATTGCACGAAATGATCATTCCGAATCTAAGCGTCGATGAATTTGCTCACAAGTTCATGAGCCGCGACCGGTCGCCGATATATACTTGGAGCGACTGAGTCCGTGTACCACGAGCGATTTGAACAATCTGCGGTTGAACACGAGACAAGAATGGATAAGCGGATAATTGGGATCCCATGCAAGAATGGGTTCCATTTGGTTAGTAACAATGGTTGGAACACCCACATCAAAAATAGAAGCATTCATATCGTAAATTAAGGCAATGGAATCATTATGAATAGATGTAGTACTAGTGTGCGTATTAGCCCTATTCAAAGTGTGCTCACTTCTTAAGGAATAGTTCTACCAAGAGGCATCCATTTTCTAGTGGGCATTGTCGATTAGTCTTATGACCAATGGTATCCAATGATAGCCTATCTTACTAAATGTTCTTCTGTGGGTTTCCACTTGTTTTCTAACTTTCTTTCGTTTTGCCTTTTAGCCTTCTTAGCATGATTTTTAGCATGAACAATATTAGCTGGACAATTAACATCATTAGGCAAAACATTAACACCACATTCATTATTAGAAGCGAATTCAAGCAGACATCAATACAAGGTTTGCAAATAGTATCGAGTTCGTATTAATTACAAGACGCCTATGGCTAATACTAGAATCAACACGATTCGTTTTATTCGACTCAAACTTAAAGTTCCTAGGTAGGTCTTCTACTTTCTTCCAATGCACATTCTTAGCTTGCGGTCGTGTCCTTCCTTGTATTGTCTTGAGACTTTGACACCTTGCTTTAATGTCACCGATTACTCTGTAGAGGAATGGGAACATTAGTTGGTTTGGCTACTATTTTCTTCACTGTTTAGATGTCTTTGGGATCCGAGCTACATGCAGCACACTAAGATTAACTTTTTAACACTTGAATAGTGGGATTTGAACACCTAGAGGGCACACTCGAGTTCACATTCTTAGCACTAATGATTTGAAATCGAACTACTTGAAGGCACATTAGGGTTCACATTCATAACATTTGGCATTGAATGACTTGCATGCTTGGCACTAGGCATAGAACACGGTATCAAGGATTGACTTGCTCACCTAAGGTTTTAGGGCATATTGTAATTAGGCATTCTAGAAGTTCTTGAGATCGTTTGGCATATAAGCATGCATGGCCAATTGCATTATCATCTGGTTTCTCTAACTTATCCTCTTCTACAATCTCACGGAGACATTCTAGGCAGTCCTTAAGGTATGAGAAATATGTTTGAATAGCAAGTTTGTTATTCCTAAGATGAGGAGGAACATATTTCACAGACAAAGCATATTTATTACGAGACATGTACCTTTGATACACCATTCTCCCCATTGGTCATTGGCATCTTCCCTTTTACGACTCTTTAGATTCTCAATTTCTTTTTGTAACGAGGCTACCGTTTCGTTATTTTTGTTATGAGTGACCTTTATAGATTCAAATAATTCATTGAAATGACGTTTAACCTTTTCATTTTCTTCAAGAAAAACCTCATTTTCCTTTTGTAAAGCATTTACTAAGTTTTGAAGATGAAAGTTTTGAGAATTCGAGAATCTAAAGGAGGAGGCATTTGGGGACCGATCACATTGTTCGTTTGACCCTTTAATTGAGAGATTTGGGCTTTCAACTTTACGATCGTGTTGCAATGAGCTTGAATCATTCATCACGTTTGTTAATTTGAAAAGCGCATCAAACTCGGAGCATCCGAGGATGTCTTGATATTTGAAGTTTTGACATTTTCTTTAAGATGTTGATATTTTAGTTGTAAATTAAAATGCTCAACTTCTAGTTTAGAAAAATGTTTAACCAAATTGTCGTGATCATCCGGTTCAATTTTCTCATTTAGTTCGAATTAGTTTTTCAAGCTCAATGACACGATCATGGGAGACTTTCAAAGCAACAGACAGTTCATAGAATCGAGAAGCGATAATAGAACAGTTAGTAGCGATGTAGGACACATCTTGAGCAATACATTGTAAATCGAGTTCTCATTTAGTGTATGCAAGTTCTTTCTCTCAATCTCATTATATTTTAGTGCTCGCTCATAGTCACTAACCTCAACTATCATTGCATCAAATTCCTTTTCCATTCCCTTAATATCAATATCTATCCCTTTTAAGACTCTCAAAGTGATCTTTTAGAAGTTTAAAGAAAGGCATGACCTCGATTAAATAACATTCTTTTGTTTGTTCAAAACCCTTTCCCTTTAGTTATCCCGGTGGGTGTGATCCTTTTCTTACAAGTTTTCTCAAAATCAACAAATAGTTGAAAAATAACATATTGGTGATTAAGGTCTTGCTTTTAGTAGCAATAGTTCTAGGAACTGGATGCATTGGTGTATTAGGAGGATACACGATCGCTTCTAGGCATTTTCCAAAGGGAGGGTTTGTTTCAACAATATTTTCGACTTTACGCTTATCTATGTCCATTTTCCGAAAACTTGTTCGGGAGTCAACAATGTCTCGAGGCTTAAACATGTTCAAGGAAATCGGTTTTCCTTCTTGTAATCATGGGGTGTGATCTTTATTTTCTTCTCTTTACATTTAGGATCATCAAATTTCTTGTTCATCTTTTCCTAGTGACTTCATCGATTTCTTATCTTCCTCGGTGCACTCAACGCAACTAGGTTTCTGTCTAGGTTTAAGGATTTCATTGCCATCATACGAGAACCTTATGAGCATTTTAGCCTTTTAATGACCTCTGGATTTGGTTCCTCAACAAGGGAATGCTATGCTTATCGCTTAAGACTATATGCTTAGTGATCATGTGAGCGATCGAATGGTGTTCCCTTGTATGTACAACTTGTTTTCAAGTTTGTTTTCAAAGTTTTCGATTAGAAAAATCTTTCAAGAGTTTTGATTCCTTTGCATTAAATTCTTGCTTAAGCATGTTCACATTTTCTTGAAGTTCTTGTTTTTGCTTAGCGTTTTAGAAAGCTTTTCTTGCAAGGAATTTAACTCTTGTTTTAATACTTCTTCTCTAAAATTACTTTTTCTAATGATTATACGCACTTGGTCATCCATTTCACGCTCACGAGTGGTCAACTCAAATTTTGCACGTTGTTCATAAATAGCAACCCGTTCTTTATAGGCATTTAGTTGAAATTACGAATCATCGAAGCATATGCGGTGAATTCATAAAAACATAGTCATTGTTGATCGCAGAAGATGCATCACTTGGTACAACTTCACTTTCACTTTGTTTCACATATTGATCATATTGGACAACATTGATATTACCCATATTTTCAATATTTGATTCAAAAGTTTTAGATGATTGTACTTTGTCATGCATCTTTTGCACATCGACATCATCGTATAGTTTTAATACCTCGAGATGAGTTTGTCATTGGATGGGCCACTTGTGGTGAAGAAAGACCTTGGGAGAAACCATTGGAGTAATGCTAGCCATAAAAATTGTGTGTGCGATGGGTCCATCATCCACATCAGTCGTATGCATCACAATCGGCGACTTGAAATGCATTCGATGATTGTGACCTATCTCCGAATTGGTGATCATCCACATCCGCATCATAGGTCTTGGCATTGCCCTCAAGAAGAAACAACAACTCCTCTTCATCCAAAGGCACCATTATCCCGAGCTTGTACAAGCGACATTTTATCTCTGAAGTAATCGGCGATTACGTGGACGTTTTGGAGATGTGCGGTTCCTTGCAATGTGTCCTCACCACCACGGTTGTAGCATTTGATCGACTTAGCTTGACCTTGATTTCCATTCTTTCCTCGATTCGATTACCAACATAACCTCCACCGCTCCACCCTTTCTTTGATCAAAGCGCCTTTCTTGAACCGGGTGCCCATAATTTTCCCATCTCTCGATCAAAGCATGATTGTGAAGATTGGAGGCGGTTCTGATTTCATTGTTGGTGTGAAGTTTGTTAGTGTGAGGTGAAAGTGTCCTGTTCACTTTAACCATGAGTGTCAGTTGATTGATGAAATGTTCCATGACAACATTAACATCTGGTTGCTTGAACCTTGGATCAGGAATGAGTTTGTGATCACCATCTCCCGTGGGTACAACTTGAGAAGCTTTGGTGGTAATCCCAACTTTTGAGTAAAAAGCGGTTGAATCATTTGTTGAACTTGCTTCTCCCCGAGCTTTGAACCGATCTAGAATCCTCTTTTCAAACATGGCATGCCTCTCATTTTGAAAAAGGAAGGCATAGAGTTGCTCATAATTTGTATTCTTCAATCCTTTAGTGAGCTTCACGTAGTGACAAACTTGTGCCATTCAGATTCATGTTGTTTACAAACTTTGAGTTCAAATTGAATGTTAGGCATAGTCATTCGATGTTCCTCATGTCATTCACCGACTTATGAAATCTCACATAGTACTCATAGACACTTTCATCCGGTTTCATCTTGAAGTGCTCAAATTCATCATACAACTGTGATTCTCGGTCTTCAACAGTTAGCTCGAGAACCGAAAGAAGCATCTTGACATTATCCCATACGACTTTTGCCTCGGTGTTGTGATTGATAAGCTTGTAGATGTCCTTTGGTAGACCTTGAAGTATAATGTTGGAAGCTCGGATATCTACATCGAATCTCTTTTCTCCTTATCGTCAAGCTCATCATACATCTTTGGTGCATCCATTCCATAAATCGAGTTCCATCTTGATGATATCAAGTACATCTCTAGTAGTCTCAACTCGGTAAGGTCCTTCATCAATGGATTTGAGAATGTTGACCCCATTTTCTTTTCCAAGACAAGACAATCGATTCATTGAGCCCAAGAGTCATAGTCGATTCATCAAGCATGGGTGATTGAGTATCTCGAACCGGTGCTTGAACATCCTCGACAACGATGGAGATGATAGTAGGAACGTTTGTAGACATGTTTCAAGTTCTACGGATTTTACTATTCTTTGATTAAACGGAAATTGATTCTTTCACGGGATTTTACTAAACCAAAAGAACAACCGTAAGAATGTATCACCAAGAAGTAACAAGCCTAAATGAATAAGTACCTAACCACACAACTCGCTTAATAAACAACTCGCTTAAGTAATCAACTCGCTTAATAGCCAAGTCGCATCAAAATCAACTCGCAACACAGTCAACTCGCTTAATGAATCAAGTCGCTAAATAGCCAACTCGCTTTAGTATCAACTCGCAACACAATCAACTCGCTTGAACACTAAGTCGCTTAAAGAAACTCGCTAGCGTTACAACTCGCTAAATAGCTAAGTCGCTTTAGATCTCAAGTCGCTTAAAGAAACAACTCGCTTAGAACCCAAGTCGCATAAATATCAACTCGCTAAACAACTAAGTCGCATGTACCAACTCGCATCAAATAACAAAGCAACTCGCTTTGAAGAAACACAAGTCCGAGACTCAACTCGCTAGTCCTTTTTTCACAAATAACCACTTTATCAATCCAAAACAACCAAACCACAATGATTTAAGCCTTCCAATTCAAAACATAACCACATATGATGATCCTAAACACAAAAGTATAAGCAAAATTCAAACTTTACCACTAGAATTTGTCCAAATGAATCAAACTCTCCTAAACCCTTAATACACCAAAACCTTATGAAATCCACCAAAACAAAGAGCATGAAAGATGAGTGATCAAACCATGGCTCTTGATACCAATTGTAGGATATTGGATTTCACAAACACACTAAACCATGATCAAAGTAGGCGTATAAGTATGTTAGAGAGAAAGTTATAGTGAGAGAAAGGAAGAGAGTTGGGAACTATAGTGAGAGAAAGAAAATATTATTATGAGCTCAACTCTACCTTGGAAGGTAGAGTATTTATAGTCTTACAATGAACGCCACACAACGGGTGTGGATCGGGCATACAATGGGTAAAGACCCGTCCGTCCTCCACGGTGTTACTAAACTAAATACTACTTAACTTAAAATAACTACGACTACGAGCTTTCTAACGTTTACATATACTTGAGGTGACCGACTCTTTAATACCGAAATTTCTAATTCCTAACAACTTTCATATGCTTAACCAACAATTTTTGTGGTGAAGAAAGCTTTCTTTGCTATAATCTTGGTCTTAGTCCATAATTGCTTTGGAGACCCACCGAGCGACATCAACTTGACATCCAAATTGAGATGGACCACACTTGGTTGATCATTACCGCATAGTTGTCACCGTAACCTTTGCCTTCTTCTTTGATGTAACTTTTGGTGGGATGAACTGTTTTTGAGGCTGTTGTGTAGTGCCTTGACTTCTGTAACACCTCCTTGCCCAAGACATGTTTTCTTGTTGTGACCAAACATTGCCACAAATACCACAAACCACACTCTTACCGCATCGTGACAAGTTCTTGGTTTTTCACAATTATCATTTTCATTAAAAGCCCGGTTCTTTTCTTTCGTGGCCTACCTAATGGTTTATGATGTTTAGGTGGAAGAATGGTTGTAGGCACTGTGACTTATACCAATGCTCATAACCGTTTATTGGTTGGATGTGGTGTTTGTAAGTTTCTTCCCAAGTCTTAAGCAAGTAACATGGATGAACCCATGATTCAACAGATCCTATTTGCATTCCATTCAACCTCATACACCGTGGGTAACAACATGTTTACATGGCATACACATAGCTCCCATCTTCTACATGTACAAGCCCTAGCTTCAACATTCACAACACACTTGTCTCCCCATCCACCGACCTCATACTTTTCTCCTTCAACCCGTAGCGGTGTACTTATAAGCCTCTTTCTTGATTGCATCTAACATGAGTGTTGCCTTTGGTGTTAATGTTCCAAGACATTTTGAATCACATTCACAACGTTCACTATTCTTTTCATACAAGACTTCTAATGTATTCCAAAGCAAGAATGATCGGTTGGTGCCTACCTCCCACTAGTTTCCCATTGAACACCTCACACATGTTATTAAGTAGCACATCGAATGAGCCTCCTACAACTTGTTTGGTTAGGTTCCTTAAAAATGTTGTAGAACAAAAGACGACAAGTAGACATAGATTTGGTTAGGTACCGAAAAATGCGACCTTGACCAATGAGTTGGTGGTATCTTACTTAACCAAGCATGGTGTTCGCTAAAACTCTTGAATTCCAAGATGGTCGCCTCAAATTGTTCGACGGTTGTTGCTGCGCACATCTCCACAAATGTTCCTTGTATGCTTTAGCATTCCATTGCAATTTCATATTATCATGGATGTGCTTCAAACAATATCGTGTTCAAAGACTAGGGAATACTACTAACGGAATGATACCTGCACAAATAAACATAAATTCCTTACTAATACAATTTGCATATAAGGAAAATACAAGTGATTCTAATCAACAAAATGGTAACATCACCTTTGCTGTCACGATAAAAGTGTAGTTTGAGTTTCGTTGCAAGTCAAGATCATCTCTTAGACATTCAAGAAACCAAATCCATGAGTCTTGCTTTCACCTCTGCAACCGTGTATGCTACGGGTATATTCCATTGTTGTCGTCTATACCGATTTCTTTGTTAGAAGTCATCCAGAAAAGGACCCTCATAAAAGCACCATCTAACCCAACAACTCTCTTTGACAAGCTTTGTATCCTTCCTTCAATGCGCCTAAGCATACATACATTCTCTTGAAAACTCGGTTGGACTTGTTGCATCATTGCGGTTTGTACACTTATCCTAACTGTTGTATCGGGTTAGTTTTCGCAACTCTTCAACATAGTCTCTTAAAAGGGTGTCCGCTTATGATCACCCCTAATCTCATTTTCTCGCCTTGTTTTTGCCCTTAATGTTTTTTGCATAGACACACGAACTTCAAGCATTCTTCGGTGATCTTGAGCATTACGATTGGAATATCTGGATTGACTTGAACTTGGTCAACTATTTGCTTGAAAGAAACTTGTAGTCACAAGCTTTAATGTCTCTTGATTTCAAACATCCGTGTTCATCCTTGAAAGTTCGAACAATCCATACATCTTTATCGTATTTTGGCTACATACAACAACCATGGACACTGTTACTTGCTCCTTGCGCTTTCATAAATACACATCCCCACCGAGGCCTCTAGTTATCGAACCATTTTCCTCTTTGGGACTTTCCCACCACGAACCTTGGTTATTCCATAAGCAGTATTTGTCCGAGACACCTAACCCTAATTTCTGTTTGTCATTCTTAATTAGTTGCAATTTCCTCCTAGTCTTTATTGAAAGCATGTAGATCCTATCTTTCACTTCTTTTGCGCTTACAAAACTTTGACCACAGAAAAATATATTTCGTCCTCTGTTTGTGCCGCCTCACTTAACTTTTGTCTCTTGTATGCCCTCAATTTGTTCCTCCTAATAACATACTCATCCTCATTCTCGTAACCACTTGCAAAATCATTATCATCTAACAGATCCAACTCATTTTTCTTAAAAATCATGTGGTAGTCGGGTGGTGGTACCTATAGATGGTAAATCTGTAGTCTCGGTCACTTTGAGCAGTTAACATCAAAATCGGGCTCCTCAAAGTATTAGCCTCATCGACAACCGTGTTTCCATCACCATTGTTCTCAATATCATCATCGTCACTCATATAAGTGTGTGTCTCACTCACATTGTCATCACTTACGCCTTCATCGATTTCACTAACTCGCTTTGATTTACCTTTTGGATATGATCCACGGATTACATGTTTCCTCCTCATGATGACCAAACTCTTGATCATTTTGAGATACCTCTTCAGGACTATCTATTTGGATATGCTCAATATGTTTATCTATATCTGGTTGACATCACCGCAACATCTTGATGTAATGAGACCTCTGGTGGAAACAAGGGTTGTGTTTCGGCATCGACTAGATTGTACCAAAGTATTGACTTCCAAAGGTTGATCTCAGAACCTCACATAAGTCCTCTACCACGGACTTATTAACAATGTTTTCTAAGAACGATTTCTTTGAGCAATATGGAACAATAGCAAGAGCGCCTTTTTCTTTGTTGCATCCACATCAATAATAATCGTCCTAATTGACTTTGGTGACATTTGATCAACGTCTAATGTTGTCTTACCATTTTCAACATAAACCTCTATCATCTTATGGTCATCAACAAGATCTTTCAATATTTCTAAATTAACACTCTCACTTAAGCTATACAAACCATCATCTAAATTACTACCGGGCTTAACAAAGTAATAGTAATTTTTGAACCGAGCTCATAACCCAATTCATACATAAGCACATCCAACTCTTCAATGACACACTATCAACATCAACCAAATCAACTAAACTTTCCATACCTCCAACGTATATTCTACTGGGCCAAGACTTAAAGACACCATTGTGATGAACTCTCATACTAAACATTTTAGATCTACCACCGAAAACATGTCAATATATGTTTGAAGCATTCTATAAACTTAATTGGGAAACAATAAATACCACAATTACAAATTCCAATGATCGTAATCAACAAAAAACATTACCGTATTTCTTAGCGGAGTCGTATAGGACGGTATCATCAACCTGGATAACCCGACCGTCTTCTTACTTTCCATAGGGTAAACTCCATGTTTACATTTTATGATCGATAAAAAGGGTTTTGTGACATGCAATTAGGGTTTGTGAATTCGATAATTCTTGTAACGAAAGTTTTGGGACGTGGGACGATTGATAATACGACTATGTGTTTATTGGGGCGGGAAGAGGTTACATTACATGGCAATAATTAAGAAATTTTTAATTGAAATATGGAAATGTCAAAATTGCCTTGGACTAAAGACAAATGTAACGCTTTGAGATGTCCTTGACTAACGGCAAATGGTCAAAGGGACTTGTAGCGAGTGGAAACCTTGAAATAGGGACCCCGACGATGAATATGGTTTCGTCCCATCGCGATCCTCCGAGACAAGTTTAGGGACCAACGGTGTATTTTAGTCTTTTTATTACTCCCGGTAGAGGTGGTGAAAGCAGGCGGGCGGGCGGGCACGGCACGCAGGCTAAGCAGTGCAGGCTAGAATGGGCACTGGCTTAAGCAGGCTCGGGCTAAGCAGGCACGGGCCAACAGGCACATGTTATACAAATCGCTTAATAAAGACCTAAAACGACGAAATAAATTCCTTAAACGTAATATCTTATTAATATTAAAGAACTTAAATATATTATATAAAAAACTCTTTAAACGATCGTAATGTTCTACAATTGAGGGAAAAAATGTGCGTTAGTGCCCATCTATGTTTTCAATGGGCTATATGTGCCCATTTCAAAAAAAAGGAGGGCTAAATGTGCTAAATCTTTTTAAAATGTGCCCATTTAGCCCATCTTTTTGCTTTTGGCACATTTTGCCACCTCTAACTCCCGGTCTCAAAATTATTATTATGAGAGAGAAATCACAAAATTTAATAAAGATGACCTCTATAAATCTTAACAAATTAGAGAGAATATTCCTCTAATATATTATCTCATTTTTACTTAAAATAAAAAATGGACAATTACTTTAAAAATCCAAAAAAAATGTAGACTATAATTTTGAGACGGAGAAAATATTTATTTATGCTTATAAAAAAGGTTTCTAAAACATCCTGTGCTTTTAAACTTTGATCTTAAATACCAACTTAGACAAACAGAATAAACTTTTTTTTTTAAGGGGCTTTTGCATATATATCCTTCCGAAAATACAAAATTGCATATATATATATCCAAAGCATGCATAAAAACCATTGTAATATGTGCATAAAAAACTTGTACAAAGGATATATATGCAATTATTCATTTTGAGAGGGATATATATGTATTTTTGCCTTTTTTTAAAGACTACATGGTTTATCAATTTTGAATTTGAAATTCTCTTCTAGATACCTTTAATTAAAAGTTATAACAAAATCTACCACTAATTAAATACTTTATATTGTTTAATTCTCAAACTTTTATATTTTTCATTTTTAACCAATAAACTATTTTTTTCGCAATGACTACAAATTAAACCCGCAAGGGTGACACAAAAATCACAAATTTGCAAATATAATTATTTGTCTTTATACATTGTAGCTTTGCGTAGGTTTTCGTCTAGTTTCTACAAAAGCAATAAAAGAACAGTTTTACCATTTGATAGTATATTATTATTATTTTTTTAAATATTTAAAACTGATGATTTTACGCTTAAGTCAAAAAAATTAGATATAAAACTAGACTCTTTTTAAAGTTTACGGTATGATTGTAAATTCTATAACTTTTATTTACACTTAAGTCCGAAATTAAAAAAAAAAAGCTCATAAGGCCATGCTTATTTTTCTTTTCCATTAAATTTCTACACCAAATTATATCTATTAACTAAAAGGCGGGGATCGCATGTGGTCATGCTTATGTGTCCCCCGCATTTATTGCAAAGTTTTTGACTTGGCAAAATGGCCTCGAGGTTTAGGTGTCATTATAAACTAAGTCAAACATTAAATGCAAAGTTTCACAACTTGGCAAAAACAGTCCCGAGGTTTAAGTATCGTTGCAAAGTAAGTCCAACATTAAATGGAAAGTTTCACAAGCCCCAAGTTTAAGTGTCGCTACAAAATAAGTCCTGAAATCCCGTCCGATCATTGCGTCAGCGGCAGTTTCTATTCGTTTATCAATATTTTGATAAAACTTTTAATAGCTAATATGATCCTACTAGTCAATAAAAGAATAGATTATCACAAAACATTTTTCTCTTATGGCCCATTAAAGACTTGGCCCAAACATATTCGAAAGTAATGAAGCCTTCTAGGTGAGGATAGTCCTTATGGGCAAGGACGACGTAAGGAGACAAGCATCATTCCAACCGTTACCGTACCACAAACTCTCGTGCAATAAAGGCACAAACATAACACGACAGATACATAGCATGCGCTATAGTGCACACCAGTTTTCTAATGTCTCTTTGTAAGAATAAATGATACATAACTAAATCTATATGTTGTATATTAAAGGGGTTTTAAAAATGACATAGCAGATTTGATAACATGTAAACTCAAAAATAATTACACTTTACATATTTTCTTAATTATCTCATGAACTATAAATTTTTCCCAACATTTCTTTTTTAGTTAATTATGGCATAAATTTATTTATTTATTATTTTTTTTTTTTTAGTCAAGATAACATCAATAAAATCACAATCGAATCATAGTCACATTTTGACTTCCCACAACTGGAGCATGGATGTTTCGGAAACAATAAAAGCTATTAATTCATATGTTTTTTAGAACCATTTTTACATTCATATTCATGTTTGTTTTAAAAAAGTTTAGTTTGATACATTTTTTTTTTAATTTTTACATATGTATTAATTTTATTTAACAATTTACAGCTAGCCCGTCCATCGATGGACATTGGATCTAGTAAGTAGTGATGCAATATAAAGAAGTGTTATAACTCATCCTTCATTGGACTTATCCTCTTACCATTCTACTCAAATTCCTGAAACCAAACTATACAACCATATGTACGTCTTCAAACTAATGGACAAATTTGTGATGAAGAAATAGTCTCAACTTCTATAAGAGCAAGCTAACACAATTAACTTATCGGTTATCACAATAAGTTTAACTAATACTCAAACACCTTTGAATTAACTTTAAAATCTGAGCTACATAAACACAACCAATATTTCCAGAAATCCAAAGTAAACGTTATTAAAAAAACACAAATATACAATTGACAACAGAAAGTACAGTTACATGAGGATAAAAAGAAACATCAACCTCGATTATCATTACCATGCCTATTAAGATCTCCAATGGCTAAAAGAGCATCTGGCTTTGGCATAGCTCTAGCATTGGCTTGAGAAGAAGAAATTGGTGGGGGCCACGGCCGTGTAGTAGCACCACCGTTATTGCCACCACCACCATCTACGTCCATATCTTGCGAACTTTGAAACTTCCACGGCTCATTACTATTATCTCTACTTTCTATAGGTTTGATTTCAGCTTCTACACCATCATTAATTCTGGGTGTTAAAGAACGTCCTGAAGCAATTGTAGCAGTAGGGAATGCTTTCTCCGGAGGTATGGCTGGTGTGTAATTGGAAGGAAGAAGGTCGTCCCAGTTTTCTAAAAGCTCTTTGTAGACTTTACGAAGAGTGACCTCAGTAAGTCCGGTGACCTTACAAATTTCTGCCTGAGTTTTGCGTTTATCTTCAAGTTGCGAGGCTAAATATATGGCAGCTGCAGAGATGCTGATGGGGTTCCTACGTGTACAGAAACACTTGTTGATCACAACTTCACCAATATGAGTTGCAAGCTCCTGCAAAAAAGGGCTATGTAGTTGGTACTGCAAACAAGAGGTGGCAATATGGGCATATTTTGTAATGGGTTCAAAAGCAGGTTTGGTCATAATGGCAACTTTTGGTATGTGCCACTCTAAAAAATTACATATAAACAATCAATGGTTTATATATGATTATAAAAGCTTCAATAACTAATTTTTTGGATGAAGTGATAGGTTGTAAGCATAAGAAAAAAAACCATTTGGACAAACTCCAGCCCATTCACATGTTTCCTATTTAGCTTTATTTTCTGAATTTGCTCATTTGACCCATTCGCATATTTCCTATTTTCTGAATTTGCCCATAACCCAAAATCAAGCACATAAAAGTAAACGGGTGTAAAGTTTAAGCTGCCAGCTCTACAGTACAAAGGTAAGCTAAAACTGTAATGATGAATCTCCTAAGGCCGTATGTCCAACGTCGAATGAGGTCTCAGGTCAATTTCCAGTACTGCCCAACGGCTAGGACACGTAAAACTTAGGTGGAGTGGGCGTTTTGCATAAACCTTTGGAAGATAAATGTACCAGATACTACAATTATAAAAAGAAATTAAATACGTCTACTGATTACTATCAATTGTTTTGGTTGTTTCTAGTCAGGCAGTCAAAGATACAGTACTCCTTATTTTCCGATATGCAGGTCAGTTTATGACAAGTGAACAACTATCTCATAACGTTAATTGTTCAGCTAACCTAGAGCAATCAGATAACACTTCTCTTAAAACACCCTAACCAATATTCCTCTATGATGTTTAAAGGCTGTGTAAAAAAAACCAAATAAGTTACATTTAAAATAAGCCATTGTTCCTAATGTTATAATTTATAAGTAATTTATTTCATGTAATCGCTTATTTTGTGGCCATTGTTCGTAATGCAATTTAACACTATAATTTGAGTTACATTTAAAATTAGACGGATCGGTGTTTCACTTGACTTGAAACAAAAATTGTTTATGTTCAAAGTTGAAAGACTGTAAGTTTATAGTTAAACACTTTTAGTGATGCTTTAATCAGTTTTTAGGTTGACGAGAAAAACACTTGCACAAAACTAATTCTGTTACATATGATGATACTAAAATGGATGAATTAAATGTAATGAGCTATTTTCTTACATCATCCAAGCATTTGTGGTGTATACTTAAATGATTAAATGAGGATAACTAAAGTAAAAAAAACATGAGCTATTAACTTCTCTATAAGAATTTTAACCAATATGTCTATACGCCAATGGAATTATATCCCAGCGCATTGCGCGGGCAACATAAATCTTGTTATTGATCAACTATCTAAAATCCGCCCCGATAATACAGAAAGGCTGAGATCCGCAAACAATTACATAGATATATTCTAATGATTGCTAATGAAATATAGGTAACTTAGTACTATAAATGATGTTGGGATTTCTGTGTCACAACTTAGAACGTTGGTAAGACTTCCATTTTTGACACATGAATTTCATTTATCACAAAAGTTGTGTTTTATTGATTTTAAAGAATCAGTCGAATCACATCAAATAGGTAAAATGCAATTTTCTGTTCATGATACCAATCTGTTCATAATACCAATTCTGTAAAAATGTGGCGATGAAACTTTGTAAATCAAGTTTGGATATCTGAAAACATGAGTGGTACGTCTTATATATCAGGCTTAGGAAACATAAACGAAGAAGAAAATAATGATGAACAGATGGAGGACAGTCGAAAAATAAACGATAACGCTCAAAATCCTCAATTATGGGTTCAAATGCTTCAAAGCTTTTTCTGACCTTTTAATTTTAAATTTCTGGACACAGCCAAAAGACATAAGCTTGTAAGAAACGGAAAGATTAATCCCATATGTTGATATGTCTAAATCAAATCTCGACACACTATCATTCTGAACAGTACCTGGGCAGATTTGTTAAGCTGGAGAAGAGTGCAGAATCTAGGCATATGCACTGAGATAGAATTGCTATTTAATGGCTGACTTAGCTGCAAAGCTTCTCCAAGAATCTTGATGTACTTCCCAATCTCTTTTTGAGGTAAATTTGCTGCAATCGAGATTTCCTATTTGACAAGTTACAGATTATTAAAATCGGTGTATATATGTATATACTAGTATAATGTATTTACAAATTCACTTTAATTCGATATCAACCTGGAATACAAGCAATAACAAGTCATGCAAATAGGTAACAAAAAGATCATTATAGCACATACATATCTTTTTCGTTGGCAAAGAAAGTATAAAATCCATTAAAGCTTCAACAATGTTGAAGAACCTCTACAACGGGCAGAAAGATCTCAAATCAAATGAGATTTTTCTCATTACAGCACATACATATAACATGCCATTTATATCAACCTAGACCTCTCTATGTAGAAAACATTTTCTCATTAGAATTCACCACATCCAACTTCCTATCCTATGCCTCAGCTATAATTCACCCAAACCGTGGATCTCCACTTCCTTCAAAGAGCTGAATTTTACTCTATCCCTTAACATCGACACCGAAGATATCTTGTTTGCTTTATGTGCCAAGTGGTTTTTGGTTGTGTTACTGTCAGTGCGCTTGCATATTACAACAGCAACAACCATACCCAACCCCGCAGGAGCAGAGTATGGGGGTGTAGGAAGTAGAAGTCACACCCCTACCCGAGGATAGGGGGACTGATTCCAGCATTGCACTTGCATATGTGTCAGAATATACCAACAGATTGACGATGATGATCTTGTATGGATGTCACACAAATAATCAGTCTCTATGACTAATAAAAGATGATAGCGAACAAAAAGGGGGTGAAGTGTGTAAATCAACATGAACATACATTTGGACAGTATCAGATAGCCTGAAATAGACTGCCAAAGACCCTGTGACCGCAAACTTTCAACCTAAAGACACTCCTGATAAAGCAAGTTTCTATACATGATTCAACGCACACATACCACAATCACAACAAATAGCTAGAAACTACGAAACAACCCATATCCTTTTCCCAACTATCCATCACATACAACAATAAAAACCCCACTATGTACTTGCTGCTTGCAAGTGGATGAATAATTTGGTTGCTTATCCATCAACGATATGCTACATTTTTCAAACTTTTGTTTTACTTGTTGCGTTTTTTCTAAATCTCCCGTAACACTCTATGCACTCATTTGCTTGCAATTAGTTAGATACTCTATAAGTACCATACCAAAAGCCACCATTTCGGGCTGTGTATTCGTTGATCATCCTAGTTCTTTCACACTTACATTACATTTGTTGCTTAACCTACCGGTCACAAAATTTGTTTCCCAATCCTAACTATTAGTTCTATAACCCGATATCCATTTGGGCTAGGCCATTTAACCTAATCTATCGTCTAATGAGATCAAATAATAAACCAAGCCCTAAAATCAAATCAAACAACAAATAATCAAACAACCTGCAATGTCCTAGGCTCTTGAGCCTCTCTAATAGCCTGAACAAGCGCCGCAGTAGCAAGCGCCTCCACACTCCTATTCCTCAAACACGTCGCACTGGAACAATCCCTAAACAACTGAAACGCATGATCCGATATATCACAATCCAGCCCCAAAATATCCGCCACATCAATAATCTGCAAATAAGCCCTCAAATTATCCACAACAACACTCGGCCCACTCGCGCTGGAGCTCGAGGTAGTCTCAAGCACCCGTTCAAGCTCCGCCAAATGACCCGAATAAGAAACACTAGTTTGTGCAAACACAGGGTATGGTTCCAATGACCATGTGGAAAATGAGGTAATAAAACCAGTTGGTTCAAATGGGTCTTCTTCTTGTTGTTGGTCTTTTTGATCTGTTTGGTCATCGGTTGTTGTTATTAATGTTGGTGTTTGGGGTGTTTGGGTGGGTGTTGGGATGTCGGAAGTGACGAGGTATAAAGGGGTGTCGTGTGCACGTGTGTGGAAGATGTGGTGGGGTTGGGTTTGGTGTTCTGCGACTACGCGACCGCAGGATATGCATTCGGTTATGTGTTTGCCGGTTGAAGTTGTTGTGCACCGCCCTTGGGGGGATTTGCAGTACGGGCATTTCATGATGGTGCTTGATGTTTGGGTTTGGGGGTTGACTGTAAACTGTTTTTTCGCTGCTTTTTATAGGTAACAAAATTAAAATATGCATTTTCTTTATTTTGTCTTCTCTAAAATTAGACCATACGATGATTGTGTGCAAATATTTTATGCATACTACGCGATTACCCGCGACAATTAACGATATGTGATATTATGGTAAGTATTTTGTTTAACATTCAAAATAGAACGTAAAAATATCAAAATGTAATTGCAAACGGTTGTAACATCCGATAATTTAACTCTAACAAAAATTCTTAACATGGTTTGAAATTCACGAATGGTATAAGAGTATATAGAAATTCTTAAAATGGTTTGAAATTCACGAATGGTATAATAGTATATGGTATGACAATTTTATTTGCAAACAATGAATACTTTCCAAAGTTACCATGCAAAGTAATAGAAATTAAGTTTGACATTCACGAATGACAGTTTTCTTTGCAAACCATGAATATATTAATAAGGAGATGTAACAAATAAAGATAGTGGCTACAAATGTGTAAAGTTTGAACCAAAAAATAAATAAATAAAAATAAAAATAAATAAATAAAATTAGTTCATAAAATACACGATTTGTTAAGAAATTTTTTAGAAAATACGCGCTTTAAGTCTTTGCACAATATTAAAATGATTGAAAATTTGTTAAGATATTTGTTTAACTTTCTTATATTAACTCATTGACCCAACGTTCATATCATTAACTGTTCTTTAAAAATGATTGGTTGACTAACTTATTTAGTGACATATTAAAGTTTCTTAAGGTTACCACATATTTTTGTTCAATTTAAAACGATACACTTTATAAAACTTGTTACGAAAGTCTTTGCATAGCTTAAAAATGATGGAAGATTTGTTAAGATACTTGTTTTACTTTCTTATATTAACTTATTGACACGACATTCATTCCACAAAACATTTCCTTAAAAGTGATTGATTGACTAACCAATTTGTCACATATTAAAGTTTCTTAAGGTTACTATATTTTTGAATTTTATATAATATTTTCTATATTTGAGCACACCGTAAAATCCTTCCTATACTTGACCAACACGATTTGAAGATGAACTTGTGTATGAAAAATACAGCTTCATCACAACAACTATACTTAGCATTGAATGTGTGAAAAAACACAAATTATGGACAAATTCTAAGCATGATTTACAGTTACATTTTTGCAATAATGTAGTGTCTTTTCTAGAAGACACAAAGTGATCCACCAAATAACACAATACTTGACCAACATGAACTTGACCAAAGTCGAACAATCACATTGTAACACTTTTTCCTTTTTCGATTGTTTATGACAAAAAACTAAACACAAACCTTACAATCATAAAATCAGTTTACGAAAGCATATAAGAATACCATAACTTATTTGATCAGGTAAACATAGTCGAAAACAATGTGCAAGTTTAAATGCAAGTTTAAAGATAAACATCCGACCAACTACGATTACTCGACTCTCAACAGTGGGCGTTGGAACTACTTCTTCTTCATCATCATCGTCATCACTTGAGATGACAAGGTTGGGAGGGGATGAAGCTGTAGGAAAACAAACAATAAAATGATATTTTAGATGTCATCAAGAGTTACAACAACAAGAAGAAACTGCTTTAACAAGCATTGAGTGCTAACAAAGAAAACTATTTCTAACCTCAAGATCATCATCAACATTTGTTTCATTTTTTCAATGATGTCATAGTAGTTTATATAGGCAATGCAGTTAATGTCCATTTGCATGTAAAGTTAATGTCCAGTGTATACTTTCCTAAGCTAATGTCCGGTGTATACCTTGGCCATACATAGATTATAAGTAAAGTCAACATTTTGTGTTTGAAATGGTGCAAATGAAACGCATGTATTATTTCATACGCATATGTTCAACAATTTCTTTTATTAGTGGGTTTCAACATTTCAACAATATTGACTTTTCACTTTTTCAAGTTTGACCACCCTTTTGACTTTCAATATTTAATATTCAAGTTTTCACTTTTCCCTTTTGACCATTTTTCCATTTTAAATAGTAAAGATATTAGTGTAGATTAAGCGTGAGTGAAAAAAATTAATAATTTAAATTGTAATTAAATATTTATATCTTTAATAGATTGCATTTTCTTTTATAAGCAAGGTTATTTTAGTATGACAACATTATTCATTTTGTATGTTTTAAAGTTTTAAGCAAATTTGCTTTTTTATATGTAGCAAGATAAGTGGATATTGGTTCAATAAAGATCAAAGAAAAACTAAATATAAAATAGATCATTCTCAATTATTCATTTTTTCATCAAAACAATAAAATAAATTTTCACCTTCATTTTTAAAAACTAAATATTTCATAAACCATTGATCGTTAGACGAAACTAATCATATCATCACGACAAACATAAAATTACCTTTAATTTGATATCCCACATTATATACTTTCGACGAATTTTTTTTCTGACTTTTTTGTGGGTTTAGGGTTTACGATTAGGGTTTAGGTGTTTAGAGTTTAGCGGTTTGACTTTTTTGGTTTAAGCTCTTTAGGGGTCAAGGGTTTAGGTTTCTTATGGTTTAGCGGATAGGGTTTAGGTTTTTTTGGTTTAGCGGTTAGGGTTTTAGGGGTTTGGGGTTTTTAGGGGTTTAAGGTTTTAGAGGTTTAGGGGTTTAGAGTTTAGGGTTTAAGGGTTAGGGTTTAGGGGTTAGGGTTTTTAGGGTTTAGGGTTTGTAGTTTATGGGTTGTGTTAACACAATTGAGTATTTTTAAAACTTTCATTTATAGTGTAATATATCGAAACCCACAAAAAAGATAAAAAATAAGTTCATCGAAAGTATACAATATTAGATCTTTATAGAAAGATAATTTTATTCTTGTTGCAATGGTATAATTAGTTTAACTAACTATTAACGGTTTGTTAGATATTTAATTTTTAAATATAAAGGTGAAAGTGAATTTAATTAATTTGATAAAAAATAGATGGTTGAGATTGATCCATTTGATCTTTAATTTTTATGTGATCTTTATTGATTTCACCTCTAAATAAGTGTATGTTCTCGTATCCAGTTTTATCAAAAAGTTTTCATAAAACTATACTTTCTGTTGACAATAATCACAATATAATGATTGTAAGTTGTTAAAAGGATGAATTGTCAAGAAAAATAAACTATGGTGTGTAGTTTAGGAGTATATTAGAGGTGTAATTGTTGTGGTGATGTTGATCATTTTTACGATATGTCAGATTATCCTTTGAGAAAAGAAAATAAGAATAAAATGTTGATTTTTTCTTCATCATGATATCTTTATTCCTGTTTATAAAAAATGTCTCTAGTTTCATTATGAATCTTTGTTAGGTCACTAGTTTTACAACACAAGCTTAATAGAAAGAGATAAAGGCGATTGAACAATAAACCAAACACACACACACGATATGCTTATACGGTTATGCGTAGAGAGTGAGTGAAAGGAAATAAATTGAACAACCAACCCTCAAGTGAGGGTTATTACATAGTATTTATAGGCAAGGAGCTAGGACAACACTCCTACTCCTTCCCTTTTTCCTTATTGGACATGGGCCTAAGCTTATGGGCCTTCTACATAAGCTTGACCTTAAACACACATAAAGGCCATAATAAGCTACCTATTACATATGAGTAACAAACACTTGAATTCAGGTTTAGGAGTGATTCCAACAATCTCCCCCTCAAGTGTTGGTGATGAAAAACGGTGAAGGCGTTGATGTAATAGTAGCCTTGACGTCTTCTGACATTCTTCTTTCTTGTGAGAAGAATTGCCTTGATTCGAACAATCTCCCGGTGTAGAGATAGTTTTCTTTGAGCAGTTATGCTTTGGCGTCATCTTTAACTTTGTTCTTTGATCATTGTTCTTTGTGATGAAAGTGATAGTATGTTGTTGTGCGCATCAAGTCCGCCTCAGTGCCTTCCTTTGCTACGGTGTCTCCACGTCATTCTTCAACATGCTCACACGCTCTTTGACGTTGGAATTCGATCTTGATGAAGTTCTTTAAGTCTTTAACTTTGTAGATTCTTTGATTTGACGAAGAATCATTCATTGTTGTGTTGCTTTTGGATAGAACTTCCATTAGTGATGATGTTGGCGTGAGCATGAGAAGAATCGCACGATCATCCCGCTCAAGAGCTTCCATAAGAAGAAAACATTTAAAGCGGTTAGTACTAAGCGGATTAAGCACTTACAAGTTTGAACGAGAGTGTTATGACATAGTGTGAAAACACAACTCTAATTCTCACAAAGGCCGTTCTGAACTGGAGTCCCCAAGTGAGATAACGCGATGTACCGAAGTACATCTGAGTTCGAGATAGTCATTGAGGTACATCAAGCATCACCTCACGACGTAGACCGTTTGAGACACACTAAGCGTAATCCACGGGAGTTACCAGTGACTGTTGTCGGTCATTTGATGTTGACCTGGCGGGAGTTTCCATTCAATCAGCGAGGATCACGGATGTGAACCTCTCATAAATGTTCTCGACAGTTGCTAAGATCATGAAGGACTCGATAACGCACCACCGATGCTCTTATTGTTGAACATCAAGTGATGAAATGTCAAGTGTACCTAAGAGATCTTTTGATGAATCTCGTGGCTCTAAACTCAATAGTGCGTTTTGGTTTTCTGGCGGAGACTAGGGAGAGGGTCTCTTCTTCAATACCAGTGATCTCTAAGAGAAAGCCAATAGTTTACGTGGGGTTCCTGTGAGAATGAAACAAGCTTCAGAGAGAGAAACTTGAGTGGCTAAGAAGGTTTAGTGCATGCGTCCTTGGGTCCATGACGACTTTTAATCTTCAATACCGGCGTCACTAAGTGACAACTAGTAGCATATGAATTGAACCCGGTGTCTGCCCTAAGTTGAATAATTTGGAGGGCTATTTCTTTTCACCCTTTTCTTTGCATTTCTTTTTAATTCTTCAACTCCTTCTTTCTCCGATTCTCATTTTCTCCTTTTTATAATCGTACCTAAGGATCTAAGTACTAACTATTTATGATGTCCTTGGGTAGATCCCTCCGGCTCTGGCGGATCATAGGACGGTTATCCCTAACCTTAGTCGCCTTATTACTCCATGACTAACCTATGTTTCCATAAAACCAATTTTCAATAAAATCTCTCAAAGGGTTTGTAAATGAAAAACATGTTTGAACCACTGTGAGAGTTTTTTCTTTTAGCAGAAATACTCCCGCACCACATGTGCTTTAGAGTTTTGATGAAATCTGACCTTGTGTGGGAAGAGCGGGCACTTTTGAATTGATCAACTCAAGATAGACACTCCCGCGAGACACGATTCGTTGCATAGTTAAAGAGTTACATTGTCGACTTTTAGGTGACAACTAGCTCTAATAACTACCTTGAAGGTGTAGACAAGCCTCGAAGGTTGTCATACCCATCGAGTTCATGTCTACCAAGAGATTCTCGAATGGTACTTTCTACTTGGACAAGTCCTTTGCGAGACACGTTTACATTACTAGAGAACTAGCTTGAAATTATTACCCGTCCGGACAAGTCTTTTCGAGTTACTAACAGTTTAATGCCGTCAATTCGTTGGTTAAGTCTATTACACAAAGATTCATTTGAATTTACACAACATATTTCTTATCACATAATTTTCTCCCCTCAAAAATGGCATATAAAATGTTATTTTGAAAAGTTGAGAATAAATATGACCATTTCGAGTGTTGGGAAGATGACAACTATGAACAATTTGTGAACAAAGTTTTAATTCAAATACTCCCCTCAACAAGTGATATAAGCGGTTGAGGTTTTGAAAATCATACGGAAGTACTTGTTCTTTTGAGCAAAACCTTGAAAAATGAAAGGTTTGATAGGTTTTACTCAAAAGTAAAGCTTTCGCTCATTTTATAAGGATTGTGGCACTAAAGCGTACCACGGGGTCCTTTCTTGACAATTACGGGTTGTACATCGTTATGTGCACAAGCCATACACATATATAAATCATACATCCAAAGTAATAATGAAAGAAGCGGTTTAAAGGGTACCGGTAGTCCGAGATGTCGCCAGAGTGTGAATCGGGCGTTGAAAGCGGTGATGTTAATCTGGTCGACCACCAACATAGCTTTCCAATCTTACGAATCGATCCCTTCTATACAACCGTTCATCAATCATCGTGATGATCCGCTCACATCCTTCGATCCACGAGAATTCCATCGCTTAGGAGACCCGATCTTTTGGTGTATATCCTTCAATCGATAAGCCAATCCGTCCCTAACCATCTTCAAAGTGTGATCTCGAACTTGTGAAGATCACGCACGCCATCAAGTAATTTCTTTGAAGTTCACTGCGGTAAACGACATCGAATGGTTTCTCGATGAGTGCAAATTGTGAGAGTTGGTTGATATCGGAAGATCAAGCTGCGGTGGAGTGAAGTTGACACGGTCGATAGGATTCAATCTGCGGTGGAGATCTTCTACGTTCTTTGATGACTATGCGTCGATGAAGATGAGCGGTGACTTGATGAATTCACGTTGTACTTGGTTGAAAATTGCCTCATGCGACCACATACTTTGGCAAGGTACATGTCTTCAATGTCGTTGATAGACAAATTCTCAAAGTCGACTTCAGAGAATGCATAATCCCTTCGTCTTGTCTTTTGACCACAATCTTCTTGAAATACGTGTAGTCCCATTTGGACGAAAGATCAACGTGTTTGATGGCAACGATATCCTTAGTCTTGAACAACGCATGTTGAGACTTGAACTTGGCGACACGTAGTAGATTCTTGACGTTCCGGCCAATGATGAATCCGTACATTGCATCTCGGTTGTATGCTTCCACTTTGTTGGAGAACAAGTGATTAGCTCTTTCCTCGATAGCTATGCGGTTTGAGTATTAATTTCTTGAGAATGGAAGTGTCAAGGATGTAGCGTATTTCCTTGAACCATCGCCACCGTGAAGAAGAAATTCCAAGTCTTTGTTGAAGAAATATCCGAATGGGATCCTAGTCGATCTGGTTGGCCGATCGTTGGTAGTGGTTTAGACCGATCGATGTAATATGGAGGGTTGTCCGCTTGGAAGTCGATGTTTGTTTCGGGTTGAGCTAATCCATGTTATTAGACATAGCTCGAGCAATGTTTTCAAGGTGATATTCGACCTCGATGGCACTTTCGAGCTATCTTTCCACAGTTGAAAAGCTTCATTTTTGATTCGCCTCGACTCGGTTTCGTCATCTTCTTTACTTTGAACTTTTCTTGCGAATTTTAGCATGCTCCAAAGTATTACCGTCACCAAATCTTGACCTTCTTTGGTAGGGAGTGGAATTGACAAGTGTAAAAACCATTCAAATTCTTCATTGTATCTTCATCTAGCCATGATCTGACGTCGGTAGTGGCGCCTTCTTCTTCATTTCTTAGGCCTAGATGAGGATTACGGTTTCTTTATTTTGTCGGGTGAGGCGGGTTGTTGTTGGGGCTCATGGTATTCTTCATCGTCACCACCGTATACTCAAAATGGTCACGGTTTTACGAATGGGGTGGTGTCTCAAAATCATGAGGTTTATCTGCGAAGAGGGAGGAGAAGATCTTTGTTGAGTAGGAGTCCGTTGTGGTGGAGGTTGCATCGAATCTTGAATAGAGGATGATTCATCGAGACTTCTTTGTGCGTTGGGCTCTTTATCCTTATCACGATCTTTGTCTTCATCATCTCTTGAGCGTTTGGGCCTTCGACTTCTTCCGGAATGAAGACCGAGTTGGTATTCGAGTAGAGCTTCAAACATTTTAGCTTCGTGTGAGGCAAACGTTGCAGGCGTTTCGACATTGCGATACTAGCGGTTCACCAATTCATCATCCGAGAAAATTGTGGATTCAAGCGGATTGATGCTTAAATTCATCGGAGTTGATTTCATGGCTTGTTTGGCTAGATGCAAGAGATTTGGATACATTTATGCGGTATACATCTCCTTTTTCGGTTTGAACAACGTCCATAAGGCGGTGAGTGTATCCTTTGATCATATCGTCCATTTTCCTTGAAGATCATCTTTCATGAGCTTCTAGACATACTTCCTTTCATCTTGCATCTTGTCGATATCATCATGAATATCTCAGATGTCGATCGTCAGAGAAATTCATCTTCACAGTAGAGCATGTCTTTCTTTCGACTTGTTTGATAGCATTCCCAATTCTTTTATGAGCATGAGATATCCAAGATCGAGTAGGCTTCTTCACCGATTTGGATGTTGATTTGGTTGATCTTTTAGATGGTGGTGGCGAAGAATGAGATGATGAGTCGATGAGGAGGAGACATGAGGAGACTCGGGGTCCTTAGGGGTTCGAGGTTTCCTCCTTAGACTTAGCCTTGTCATCGTCTTTGTTTCATCAACATGTATTTCCTCGGTCTTATCTTTTCTTTGGTTCCTCAAACTCATAATTAATAGAATCCTCCAAAAGTTGTTGTTGTTGCGGAAGAGTGGTGGCACCGGCTCCCTTATCGGGTCGATTAACCGCATCGGAGATGGTTTAGAGTGGTAAGCACCACTTGAACCTCGAGGGCCACCCATTTGATCCTTTGCAAATTCCTTCGCAACATGTTGGAGTCTAGTGAATTTGAACTTCTTCTGTATGAAGTGTCTGATTGTTCTTCTTCATCATCCGAGCTTTCTTCATAAGGCGCAAGTCTGAGGTCTTCCCTTGCCACGTTAATTTGGAGGGCTGGGAGGTTTAGATCTTGTTGTAGTTTCATCTTGATTGATTTCAGTGGAAAGTCTCTTCATCGATGCGGTACCCTCGAGTCCTCGTCAATTAGCTTTCTCGGTGGTTCGGTGTAGGAATAGGAACAACTTCACGAGAGGAACTTTCTTCTTTGGAGCGGGTTTCCTCTTTGGGACATTCCTTTGACTCTCTGTGCTTCGCACTTCAAAGACTTCTCTTACGGTTCTCCGAGTAGGTGTTCGAAGGTTTTCATCGAGATGACCAACTTTGCCTTCTCATCGCTACCCGATACCTTTTATGCGATTCAGTTACTTGATTTCGTCGGTCGATGGGTGATCGGTAACACATCACCCTGTTTCTTCGTTGACGATTCCTTGATTACGGTGATAGGATAGGCTCGGTCGACATGTCGTGATTGTCGGTCATTGAGCCTTTGTGGAATGTCGGGATGAAGTCCAAGTGCTCTACGGATCAACAATTTTGTGTATCGACATAGGAATCTTTGAGCCAAGTTTCTTGTGAAATGACATCATGTCATCCCATATCGAGCTTCAATTTCGATGTCCTTCTTGTTGATTAATGACGGAAGATTTGCGTTCCATGAGCTTGGGATGCTCATAGCCATCACGACCGAAACCAATTTGGTGATGATGATGTAGAGGTTCTCCACGGTTGAGGAATGTTCTTAAGCTCCACATGAGAACGCTTAGAGATAATTCTGAAGCTTCATCATAGCCAATATCAATCAAGAATTGTAGAACTGTCTTCTCGGTGGGTGTGGCATAGAAGTCGGTTGGCACGATTTACGGAATGAGAAGAGCAGCCCGTAAGTCCGCATGAGTGATGGTGACTTGTTTGTGATTGATAGTCACGATCGCTGCACTGACCCTTGATCCTGCATTGAATTCGAGGCTGTTGAATGTAGATCTCGGGAACGATGGCAGTGTGAGAGCATGTTGCAGTGCGGATGATTCTTAAGAATATCCACGGCAATCGTGCAAGAAGATTACGAGCATGTGAGGGTATCAAAGTCAACCCAAAGGTTGTTCGTTCCAATCTTTCTAGGATAGCCATTAGGGAAGATGTCGACAATTATGAGAACTTCGGTGCATCCGCATTCATTTGACGACCATGTCATGATGCGAAATAACATTAGCCAAAAGAACCAACATATTGAAAGACATAATGTTAGTCAACGAAGGTTTTATTGTCTAATTATTGAATATCTGATGTCAAAGATTATTCTGAGTCCACGGTACTTGTTTGTTCAATAGTCCAATGTCGTCGTGATAAGTTTCGTGAGTTAGTTAACTTTAAGTTTTAAAGTTTATGTTATCACTTATTTAACACAACATATTAAAGCGATTAAGTTTATTAGTGACATTATTGGTTTCGTGACGATATGATTTGTTTATTAACAAGTTTGTACACGTAACAATTCATAATGAAGGTCGGTCAAGGCTTAGGCGTAGATTTGGCAAAGTTACCCGTAAGCGAAGTGATATCTGGCGTGAGCGAAAGCTTATGCGTGGGATCTATCTTACGACAAGAAATGTTCGCGTGAAAAGGGAACCTTATGCGTAGAGCTTACGGCGTGGCGTATAAAGACCTTACGGCGTAAGGCTTACTCGTGAGAGTAGACCTTATGCGTGGAGGTCATTTCACACGCATATCCTTCACGGGATACGCGTGGTCCCATTGTAGAACCTTACGCGTAATAGTTCGCATAGGATTTCTCTTACGCATAAGCGTCACGCGTGGGTGATCCTTATGCGTAGAGTAACAATCGACCTTGATTACGAATTTTATGCGTAGCAAGCTTGAAATAAGATCATCATATCATCAATCTTAACACATATATTTATTTTACAACAAATCATGGCATGAAAACATGTTAAGCAGGTTTACGGCGTAGAAGGTCATACGCGTAAGTCAAAACCCTAGAGTTTAAGAATTACGCATATGATTTCTAGCCATAGGAATTGCACCAAAGTTTTTCAGGTAAATCTAAGATGTTATGTGAGTGTTATGACCAAGTTTTAACACCAAATTCGCAGTGAATCAAAAGTACCCAAATGTGAAGAACATTAAACCCTAAAGCTCAATTCTTAATCAGTTAATGTTTCTGGGTAATTTATGGGTTAACATATGACCAATTCATGTTGAAAACAACCTCAAACAACAATCTTTAAGACCAAAGACATTCACATTTGAAAGTGCCTAAAACCACGCATAAACCCTAGTTCTTCAAATTCAAACCATACGTGATTCTGAGTGCGTTTTGAGTTGAAAAATGGTATCAGTGATGTTTAAGAAACATTTTGACACAATTATCTTAACACCAAAACTCACAAACATGATCATGTGTTCTTACGCATATCACGAAGAACACAAAATCAACCATAAGCGTAAATTTAACCGTTGGATTTGTTTGAAAATCAAAACCAATGTTTAAAATCATGTTAGAAACATTAATCCATTTACGGTTTGATGATCAAAAACACGGATTGGAAGAGTGATTCTTAGGCGTAGGATTTGTTTGGTTAGGGTAATAAATGTGAAGTGAAATTGTTAGGTGGGGTGTTTTTATTAAAATGACTTTAAGATTTTGACAGTTTGGTCCTCCACCTTTTCCTTTTTCATCCAAAGCCATTTAACTTCCATTTTGGTTACCAAGCGAAAATTTTTAAGAAAGAAACTTGTGACACTCCCCTCGACTTAAGAAAATAATGAAAGATTATAAATTTTAGTCCGAGGGTGTCATTGAACCGAAAAATTTACCACCATTGATAAAAGAAATAGCGGGATATGATAACATGCAAAGTACAGATGTTATGTAACAGTTTAAGTGATTATTTTCTCCCCTCGACACTTGATCGGAAAATCTTGAATTTTGAAAGATTAAAGTGTTGACGAAAAAATGTACTTGCCATGTTGAAAGAAAAATTAGATTAGAAGAATATTTTTGTTGTTTTATCGGGTTTTTATTTTTTGTATTTTGTTTTGAAAATTATTTACAAAAAGATTTTGGTGTTTGACGGGTTTTAAGGCATTTTAGGAGGTCATCCAATTCCTCTTGAGTCAAACACCTCATACCAATCCGGTGGACCAACTCATTAAACCTAGCGGGAGGCAAGGCTTTGGTGAGTAGATCGCCAATTGGTATTCTGTACCTAAGTATAATTCAACTGCACCACATTCCACGTGATCCTTGATGAAATGATAGCGAAGATCGATGTGCTTTGATTTCAAATCTTGAATCGAGTTGCGAGATCGCAATGGCACTCCGATTGTCGCGATACATCGGGATTACATCAAATACGTTACCATAGTCTTTGAGTTGTGTTCTCATCCGGATGACTTGAGCACAACACGTACATATCTCGCCGGTTGATGACGACGATGTACAATCCTTCTTTGATTGCCAAGACACCGGTTTATCACCAAGAAATTGTAGTGCTCTCAAGTACTTTTCCTTGAGTCTAAGCATCCTGCGTGGTCGGCGTCGAAAAGCGATTAGTTCAAAACCGAATCCTTCGGATACCGGATCCCCAAGTTAATGGTTCCTTGATGTATCGGAGATTCTTTTAGCCTCGAGAGAGGTGGTTTCGGTTGGTCGCGACCGATAGCGGGAGCATAGATAAGCGGCAAATACAATATCAGTGCGCTAGCTATTAGATACATGAGAGACCCAATAATACTTGGTGTTTGGTAGGGTCAACTAATTTTCCATGTAAATCGCGTCTAGCTTCTTGGTATGAGTCATTGGTGTGGCATAAGTGTTAAGGGTTTTCATTCCAAATTTGTTTAACAATTCAAGGGCATATTTGGGTGACTCAAGAAAATACCACGGGGTGATTGATTAACTTGCGGTCCTAGAAAGAACGTAAGTTCACCCATCATGGACATTTCAAAATTTTTCTTCATTAGTTTTGCAAAAGCGATTGAAATTTTTTATGTGTAGACCCAAAAATGATGTCATCCACGTAAATTTGAACAATTAAGATATGTGCCCGTGATATTGTATAAAAGAGTAGGGTCAATCGAACCTTTGGTGAAATTATTAGCAATGAGGAAAGATAATAGCTTATCGTACCATGCCGAGGAGCTTGTTTGAGACCATAAAGAGCTTTGTTCGGTTTGTAGACATGGTTCGGGAACTCGGGATCAACGAATCCTTCGGGTTGGTGACATAAACCGTTTCTTTCGGTTGTCCGTTGAGAAGCGCAGTTTTGACATCCATCCGAAAGACCGTCATATTCATATGAGCCATGACGCGAGAAATATCCGAGCGACCTCAAGACGAGCAACCGGAGCAAAAGATTCTTCAAAGTCTATACCTCTTCACGACGATAACCCTTAGCAACTAGGCGTGACTTGTTTGGGATTACGTTCCTTCAAGATCAATTTGTTTTCCAAATCCATTTGAGACCAATAGCGTAGACCCTGTTGGTCTTTCAACCGATTCCCATACTTCAAGACGTTTGAATTGGTTGAGTTCTTCTTGCATGGATTCAATCCAATTGTCTTTTGTCATTGCATCTTTAATGTTTTTAGGCTCGGATTGGCGGGACGGTGAGTGCATAAATGCAATGTTCACCATACGTGTGAAGACGTTGTCTCGTAACGACGGGTTGATTAGGGTTGCCAATTGATGACGTATAGTCTATATCCGGGTCACGAACCCGTCCAAAGCCCAATACTGACAAGCCCATCACGAACTGGGCTACGCTATTAAATGTTTAGGCCCACGAAGGCCCAAGCCCAAATCTATTTACGGAATAGATATTGGATATCTCCTATGTTTGGAGATAATCATTCCCCAACCGACTTAGGCGGGATACGCCGAAGGTTGAGGAACACGGAACCAACAAGGATTCCGTGCATATATAAAGGGAATCACATCCCTCGTTTAAGGTATAATCTACAAACCCTAACTCTCCTTAAACCCTAAACCGATTACTTACTCTCACGCCGGAGGATAATCGTGGGAGACAATCCCACGGTAAGCCTAACGGTGTTTTCATCTTTAGTGCAGGTCTCAAGCAACAATTCTCAATTAGTGCGAGGCGGGAGCTTCAAACAAGGCACGCCCAACTTTATATCAACAAGTGGCGCCATCCGTGGGACCATTCACTAAGAACTACGACTAGAATGACGAAGCATGGAAATCAACGATCATGGCGGATCTTCTTGGAAAGAAGGCGCATCGGCTCGACGCCCAAGCGGACTCTGGGACAACCAAGATCGCCAAAAACAAGGGGTCGGCCCGAACTTGGTCTACCCTATAGTGGGCTGCGCTTGGGGACAACCCGTGCCACCACAACCACTACCAAAGACGGTGGATCCACTACTGACCGATCTTACCACTCCCATGAGCCGGTACTAGAGGCGACTTGACAAAATCACGGATGCCGGATAAAAATAAGGACACAATGGCAGAGCGAATACCCTCGCTCTAGAAGGGTCGCACCGGAATTAACACCAAGGATTTCGTATCCCAAAATTATGAAACCTTGAGCGCCTCGTGCAAGAGGAGGCTAGAAAAGGTCGGGTCGGAGCTTACAAACCCGACTCGGTTTTGACTCGAATACGAAACCTCACCACCGTGCCGCCAGGAAGGAGAAGCGCGAGACGACCACCGACCTCCGTGTTTAACAGAATTGGGAAAAGGATTGAGGATGATGAGACATCCAACTCACTGATACACGGAAGGAAGTAGCGAGGATGAGCAGGCGCACGGTGTCCATACCGGACTTGGTAGCCTTAAAATCTGAGATGATCAGGACGACGATATTCCCGGTGAAAGCTCTCCAGTACAAACTCGAGAACGGTAGCGAAACTCAGAAGGAAGGAAAATTCATCCTCGAAAATTCCTCGGACAACGGGGATAGCGGAACCGACACCTTTGGAAGTCCGTAGCAGATATAACGACCGGGAGGATGAAGATATATCCTTCCGTGGCGCCGTCAAAAGGTGGATGCGTTTACTCGACGCATCGGTGACTTCTCGAGAAAGTAAAAGGAGTCGATGCCCGCCAGCGTGAAAACCTATGACGGAACGGTGATCACGATGATCACCTCAAAATTTTTGAATCGGTGCCACAAATTGGCGGCCCACACGTGTGGTGCCACATGTTTAACTCCACGCGGTGGAAACGCGCAGGCGGTTCAAGAAGCTTCCACTTGAAGCATCAATGGCTTTGAGGAATTGAGAAGGCGTTTCGCCTAAACTTTACTCGTGGAAGAAGTCGCTAAAAATCTGTCTAACTCGCCGTGGTAAAGCGGCGCAAGGAGAATCTCGAGCGCATTCATGGAACGCTTCAAAGATGAATGCATGCAAGTTAAAGCATGCCCGAAGTCTTTGAAGATCTCGGTTTCATGAACGGGATTAACAACCGAGAACTCATCAAGCGGTTGAGCGACAAAATTCACGAAACCTTTGATGAGCTCATGAAACGTTCTCGGTCCTTCGTCCAGGGAGAAAGCCGCGCGAATAGCAAAAGAAACTACTCGAACTACGGTCACGGGAACAACTCGGGAAACAATCCTTGACCGGGTGGTAAGCGTAATAGGAGCAATCGCAACTGGGGAGCGGGAGAGATAATGATGCAGTACACCCGTGACCAAGACCCCAAAGGAAATACTCGTAATGTAGCGCGAACTTTCCAAGACCGCCCGCAATGCGCACTCTAGAGGATCGGCGCCGGAACGGACATCGTGACTACCACGCACGAAGGGCCACACAACTAACGATCGTGTCCAATGCGTCGACTCATTGACAAAATGGTTAAAGAAGGCGATTGGACCATTTGGTCAAAAATATTAAGGAAGGAAAGGATAGAGAAGAGTGGGAACAAGAAGGAGACACCCAAAGAAAAGCCGACACCATCTACATGATACAATCATGGCGGTGGTCACTAGGCGAAGGCCGACCATGAGTTTTCACGAGAGCGAAATCTCTTTCCCGCTTAGCTGCGGACAACGCGATGGTTGAGCCACTCACCATTGAGATTAGTGCGGGTCACGACATCCATCGCATGTATGTTGATGGTGGCACATCGGCGGACATCATGTATGAGACCGCCTGCTTCAGCATTGCGGACTTTGAAATCTGTGATCGATTAAGTCCGGTCGAGCGGCGTTGGTAGTTTCTGGTGAAAGATATGGCCTATGGGGCAATCGATTACCGATCGAGATCGAAGCGAAAAACACTCGCGATGGCACGGATGGAATTTATGGTGATCAAGTCTCCTCGCCATACAACGGCATTATAGGGACACAGGATATCTGCTATCTTGTAGATGCCATCAACAACAAGCACGGATGCTTAAATTCCGGTGGAAGGGGGCATTGTTACTCTTTACAATGCCACCGTATCGCATAGAGAATGTAACATGATTACATGCGAAACGACACCGATCGAGCAGTAGCGCAACCAAAGTTCCAAATCGAAGGTTGCGCTTCACCGAATACCGGAGCAGAAATATCCATCGGAGGGTCTTGTCGGACAACCGAAAGCAGTGTTGTCTGCGCTCTTGCAAAAGAACTTGGACATTTTGCATGGGAGCCAAAACACATGATTGGGGTACCACGCTCAATCACGAGCATAAACCGAGAATCCGACAAGGGTACTCACTGTACGCTGAAGAAGCGCCAAGCCCCAGGCCTGTGCAAGCAATTTTAGCGTAAGTGCACAAACCGGTGGATGCGGGAATTATCGTGAAGTCTACTACCACGGTGGCTTTCTAACCCGATAATGGTCAAAAAGAACGACAGTGGTGGCGAATGTCGTGGACTTCACCGATCTTAACAAAGCGTGCCCACAAGACTTCTACCCATTACGGAGATAGGCGGAAAATAGAGTCTCGTGTGGGTACCCATTGAAGTGTTTCCTCGATGTGTACAAAGGATATCATCAAATCCGGATGGCAAAGGAGGATGAGGAAAAGCGGCCTTTCACACAAGCCGGCGTCTCTTGTTACACAAAATGCCTTTTGGCTTGAAGAATGCAGCGCCACTACCAGCGGTTTAGTAGACAACGCTTTGAAAAAGCAGTGGGGCCTGAACCGGAGGTCTATGTTGATGACACGGTTATAAAAGCCACAATCGAAGATGAGTTAGTGCGCGATATTGAGGAAGCGTTCAAAACTCGACGAGAGATTAATATGAAGCTAAACCCAAAAATGTACCTTGGCGCCATCAAGGCATGTTCATGGATACCTAATAGAGCCCGGCGGTATAAAACCATGTCGAGAAAAGACAAAGGCGTCATCGAACTTCCTTCACCGCCGCGTTGAAGGAGGTCCAATCTCTCAACGGAAAGCTAGGCGGTCTTATGATTCTGTCGAAGTCACAGACATGTAACACCCAACCCGACAAGGGTAGAAGTGTCGCATACGGTGTCATATCGAACATACAAATAAAATATTTACAAGCGAAACCTTAAAAAATGAAGTATCAAATCATATAAACAATTGGTGACGAAGAATCGATATCAAATGAAATATCAAAACAAAAGCTCTTCAAAGTAAGTCCAAATAATAAGGTAACTAGGGTTGGTCCACTCGGATAATCCAACTCTCACCCATCAAAGCCCATCTTCAAACCTAAAACTGCAGCAGAAAAGAAATGCGGTGAGCTTAAAAAGCCTAGTGAGCAGATATAACAAACGAAGCTAAATAAAATCGAAATGCAAAATGAAACAAGGGAAGCGGATAACAAAGTCGCAATGAATGAGAATAATGAGTCAAAGAGGATCTGTAGAACACAATTATCTGAGATATCCAAAACGAGCAGATAACAAGGAGAATGAAACAAAGCAAAGCCTCGATGACATATAAACAAGCACATACAAACCGGACATACAAGAAGCGAAACATAGGCAAGCATAGCGGGCGTCACATCTACACAACATATATGTCATACAATCAAATCGGGAAAAATCAAGACATACAAGCCAAACCGATATCTACGGAAAGCGGAAGCAATTAATTAATCATGAGCATGGCAATTCACATGGTCAAACCCTTAGTTGAAAACATAACCAAGATATCATAACAAGTCAAAACATGGCGGTCGCACGTAACAAGTAGGAATACGGTATGAACACTATAATTAAATGAATTAAAGACATAGCAGGCAATTAAACAAGATAACAAGCTAGGCGTCATAAGTTGAACCGTCTACCAAATCAAACCATAGCATAAATGTAAATGCAAACATGGCGGTCAACAACAAGCGAGATAAGGATACCACGGATAGTCATAGTCCACGAGATTAATCGAGCGAGGTACAAAAGATAAAGCGGATCAACAATCGATTTCACACAAGCATGGTTACCGGACAAATCAAAAGGATCACATAACAAGAAGATAGCATATCATCGATGACAACGGTAAATCTTATAATCGCATATAAATCATATAAGCAGGGTAATCCTTAGTCATATAAAACATGAATATCATAATCAAATCCAATAAACATATAATAACCCGGTACATGAATGGAACCTTAGTGCGAAGTAGCGGAATAAGAGTGTGATGATCAAAGAAATAGAATATATATATCTTGGTAGTAGAGTGAGTCATATAAGGTCTTGAGTAATGAACAATTAACGTAGCATATGGTGCGTTGGGGAATACAAAAGGTACAATATAGGTATATCAAAGGTGTAAGGTTTGTCAGAAATCTACCACGAGCCGAACATATCATATCATATCATAAGTAACCATTGTATTCGGAGGGTGACCTCGGAATACCATACATAATAGGAGGAGACCTCGGTAACAAATGGAGTAGCTAGCTCCGGAATGTGAAGGCAGCGTATTGCACTGCGACATCATTCACCATATAAATCATATCATATCATATCATATCATGTTAAATCCACTAAAACATATCATATCTAGGATGCATCCATACGCCCCCCGGAACATATCATAGTGGCCAAATCATATACATATAGTGAGCTCATAATCATATCATATCATAATGGGGACGGTGTGTAACATCACTCGTACACACTGGAGTCATGCCATTGGTGCATCAATGACACGGTCATGTTACCTTCATGACTAGGAACACATATTTGGCTCGGGTATCAAGCGGCGGGTCAAAGCATAATCATATCATATCATAGTTCATATCAAAGTTCATATCGAATTCATATCAAAGATTCATATCAAAGGTTCAAAAGTCAAAGGTTCATATCAGTTTCCATAACATAAGTTCATAATCGAGGTTCATAATCGGATGGTTCATAATCATAAGGTTCATAATCGAAGTTCGAGAATCATAACAAGCGAATATCATAGCGAGCAGAATCATATCAAAGGATTATGTCGGAATCATATCAAGGATCATAGCATAAGGAAATCATAGCAAAGGAATATCATAAGTGAAGCAAAGTCAAGGATTGAAAAGTCGGGAGAAATCCCTCGAAAGGGATAGAATATCGCACCTTAACGCCAGCGAAAGGAAAGCAACGAATGAATAAACTCGAAGACACAACGTCACGCCTTCTTCAATGAATCTACACGGATTACGGTTCGCATAATAATTATTAGATCATTTAATGTCGTAACGGATTTATTGCTGATATAAACCGTATTAATATTTTTAGAGTTATTAAGCGTATTCTCATTTTAGTAATGGACCGAAATAAATACTTTAGGGTGAAAAAAAAATCATTAATTAGCCAAACTTGAGGGTTATGAAAGGTAAATGGTAAATTTAAAGATTTAATATGACAATATAGCAAGTTAGAGGTTAAAAATGATAGATTCTAAAGATTAGGGTCAAAAGTCACAACTTGACAAAGTTTAGGGTTTGCATGCGCCAATATTTAAGATTGAGGGTTAAATGTGAAAAGTTATATGAATACTAATATGAAATATAATGCATCATACGTACAGTACATAAAATCTTCCATTTTATTTAGTTATCTTGTTATCCCGACATGCCAACTTCACCCTCGCTCGCGGTTCAAACGACTAACACATATGACTTAATAACCGTGCATTATGATAGTTCCCCGACTCATCTTCCCGACCCTTTTCAAAACACCAAAGCGACACACGAATGAATCCGCGATCACCTTCAAACTTACCCCATTCGACCCATTGCTACCCTTTCCCTTTGCGAGACAAAACAAGCGAGACACCCTTGTTTTTGCGATTCAAGGTTTACCAAAACCAAACTATGCACAAGCGTTTATCATTCCATTCAACTCTACGTAACTACTCATGCATGAATTATACACCTTATATAGACACTATTTTATAACTTAAGTTCACAGATTATAGCCTTTAAGTTTTACATACCATCCAACATTTTAATGACCACCTTAGACCAGTCAAAACTCTCATGCAGCCACACCATTCGATAGTTAAAAAAATGAGACGCACCCATGTTAAATTAACGAGACGTACATACATGACAAAAGAAAACACCTGACGAGAGCTCAAAATCAGATTCACAACCAAGTCATAAAGTATACATTTAGTCGACATATGTATAGAGTTGTTTCATGATTTTATGTAGTATGTTTCTAGGTTTTTATATCTTAGTTTTAACATTTAAGGTGACATGTTTTAATGAGATACAAAGCATGCGTATGGTGCTACACCAATGACCAGGTTTCACGAATAAAAGGAGACGAGACGAGGGTCATATTGTTACCTTTTGTAGCGTGAAAGATGAGGAAGACACAAGGACGAAACCAGGAGATCAACACCTCCCTTGCGCCTACTACACAGCGACCGGTGACATCAACGGCCTCCAAAATGGCCTTGTAAACTACGACAGTCTCCTTTGTTGGCTTAGACCTCACGACTAGGTCACCAATCCCACGACCAAGCTATCTTTCGAACCCAAACACGATCACAATACCGAGTATTAACCACCCACGATCCCAGTTTCCACCTTCTTGCTTGGATCCGAATGGAATGGGGAATAAAATGTTTTGCCGTCATTTTAGATGAGAGGATTAGGGTTTTGAATTTTGTAATTGGTAAGTCAGTAATGAGAGTTAAATGGAAAATAAAAAGGGAGTAGGCGTTCCACTTAGTCCGAGCAAAGGGAAGGAGATAATATTCATTCAATATTTTCCAAATTCTGAGAATACATATTAATGTAAGTTACCATTTAGTGTATAAATGACATCAATAAGGAGAGAATTATGGGGGAATTATGGGCGTGAGTTTTGGGCCAAGATTAGGAAAATAAGTGACCAAATCAATCTTTTCTATTTATTTAGTTTATATGCTTAATTTAAATCTCTAGCAACTTGTACATGTTATTAGGTCCAAGTGACTTTATATTAAGTTATATTTATTTTGCAAACATAAGTGTGAGTTAAGTTATTTTCTTGCATAAATCATTTTAAGTTAAGTGTCAATATTTAATTAACGAGCTTGACATATTTTATGTATACCACAATCATTAAGCTTGAAGGGCAAATTAGTCATTTAACGCGTTTACGATTTTTAGGGTTTTACAAGACAAGTCTCTACCTCTCTTCAAAACACTCCAGAAGTGTATCAAAAGGGGATTTACGGTGGACTACGAAGGCGAAGAAGCCTTCACCAACTTAAGCAACACACGGCAACGCTCCCACACTTGTCGCACCGGACCGGGGAAGAGTTAATTATGTATCTATCCATGGCGATGGGCGGTGGCGCGAGTGCTACTAATGAGATAGGGATTGGTACAAACTCTGTCTACTTTGTGAGCAAGGCACTCAAGAAGAGCGGAGATGAATTATAGCGCCATGGAAAAATTAGTTACGGCGTTGGTGTTTCTTTGCCAAAAGGCTACGCGGTACTTCAGCGCATCGATAGCGGTGATCGCGAGACCAACGATCAAGCGGATCATCTCCAAACTGATGCATCGGTCGCTGCCAGTGGAGTGTATTGCTAGGTGAGCACAACATCTCTTACGAGACCACGTACGCAATCAAAGGACATATTACAGCGGACTTCATCATCGAAAAGCCGGACCACCGGCGAGTACCGCATCAAGTAGGACGGGCTGCACGACCCATGGATCTTATTCTGAGATGGATCCTCGTCGTTGATGGTTCGAGAGCATGCCTCATTCTCACAAACCCGGAGGAATAGAATTCACTTACGCTGCGTTTGAATTCTGACGAACAATGAGGCGAATATGAAGCTCTAATCATTTGGACTACGCATTGCACTCGGATGGTGTACGTAACCTGAGGCAATGACGTGGACTCCCGACTAGTGGCCAACCACGTGTTGGGCGGATACGTGGCTAAAGAAGAAAATATGATTCGATATCTCGACAAGACCAAGACTACGATCAAAGGCTTTGTGATTCACCATCAAGCAAGTTCCTAGAGGAGAAAACCGCAAAGGCGGATGCACTAAGCAAGATTGCCTCGACAAAGCTTACACCTATCAAAGCAAGTCTTTGGTGGAAAAGCGAAAAGCAAATCCATATCGGAGATGGAAGTCTCCACAATAATAGAGGAGGATGGTCCTACATGGATGACACCGATAATGAATTCCTAAGCAAAGGCGTTACCCCAAGAGCGAAGGAAGCTCGTAGGATACGGTGCACGACCTGAGAGATTCGAACCGAGACAACATCTTGTCATCGGCGCTCCTTCCTCCAACCATGGCTCATTGTGTTGGTCCCCACAAGCAAATTACGTCTTTGCGAAATCCATGAAGGATCATGCGGCATGCACTCGGGACCACGATCCGTTGTGGCGCGCCATGAGATCGAGGATACTCTCGGCCGACCATGCACCGCGATGCGGGAGTTTAATAAGGAAGTGCAATGATTGCCAAGTTCATAGACCCGTCCGCCAACCACAACACGAGCTAACGCCAATTACATCACCATGGCCATTCTACAAGTGAGGTATCGACATTGCGGGACCTTTTCCGATCTGCGGGAGGGTTAAAATTCCTCGCGATCGCCATAGACTACTTCACTAAGTGGATCGAAGCAAAGCGGTAGTGACAATCACGGGCAACCGGTCAAGCGCTTTGTGCGGGAAAGTATAGTATCTTTGCCCGGATTTGCTGGCGAAATCATCTCGGACAACGGAAACAATTGCGACAACCCTTTCAAAGGCGGTGCGAAGTTGAACATCACTGACACTTGGCGTCGGTTAAACACCCACAAACCAATGGCTTAGTGGAGCGTGCGAATCGAAGTTTAGGTGAAGGAATTAAGGCACGCCTAGACAAGTACAAAGGAAGATGGGTGGAAGAGCTATCACATGTCTTGTGGGCGCATCGCACCTCAATCAAAACCGAAGACGGGAGACACTCCTTCTCTCTAGTCTACGGGACGAAGCCATCATACCGGTAGAGATCGGCATGCCAACAATCCGCCTTCTTTGAGATCAATGTGGCAACTAATGATGACGAGAGGCGTGTCGACTTGGATGCGCTAGAAGAGAGGCGCGAGCGGCGAAGAATACGAGAAGCAAAATCAAAGTCAAGGATGAAAGGATACTACGACACTAAAGTCTTGCAGTGTTTCATTCGGACGGTGATTTTGTCTACCGCGCCAACGATGCGAGCCATGCGGAAGACACGTGCAAACTTGGCCCAAAGTGGGAAGGACCCTCACGAGTTCTTGAAGCACTAGGAGCAAAGCGTACAAGTTACGAGGCTTGGATGGTCGAGAATTGCCGCACATGGAACATCTGCAACCTCGAGAGGTGCTACCTATAGGAGTGGCCACGGCCCGGGCGTATAACGCTCGTGCACTTTACCAAAGTACCCATAAAACATCTATGTATTTACTTTTGTTTCCCTAGTATAATGTCTTATTTGTTTTCTCACAAACACTTGCAAGTATTAATAAAGCGTCATTGTTTCTAGCTAACTCCGTGACACACTTAAATTTGTTATTTCCATATCTTGTATGTCTTAACAATTTTCTATTTTTAGCCTACATGGCGTGCATGCAATAAATACACCTAAGAGGGTAAAAGGATAAGTTAACACGCTAAACAACTTGTTGAGTAAGAGGGTTGCAAACCCATCAACACCGGATCACGTATCCTTGTTAAACACCTTGTTCACAAGACGTTGGAATAAGTTTTATGCGCATCCCTGACAGGTGCGCAATAGCAGTATATATGGTGCACGTTTAACAACTTAGGAACCAAGACACTTGATTCCTTAAATGTGATATTCTGATCTGACGCATATCATAACATACACGACTATGATAAAATACTTAGAAATTATTTCTCAATTATACTATGATGTTCATACATGATTATGGATTATTTGCGCTGGCGTACACATTTGATTTCCCGGCAACGAATACATTTTTTATGCAAAGATAAGTATGAACATTAGAAGTTGCAATACTACTCACATACACTTAGCAAAAGAAGATTTTTTATTAATAGCTACAAGTTCTTACACAAGGATGGTTACTTCAAAAAGTACAACTATGACAACGCTTAATCGAGGAGCTACCCACACAGGTTACAGTATGTTTTGCCTCGTCAAGCCTCTTCAACAAGTCTGAGTCTTGGCGCGACACGGTGGCAACACGCACGGGCACGCCATCAGATCTTGGAAGGTGAGCTGCACCAACCCCGCACAAAACAGCTTTACCCTTAATACCTTCCCTTTCAAAGAAGTCCGGTAGCATGCGCTTCCAATACTTCCTTCAAGGACATCTCTTTCTAGAGCAAAGGGATTCAACATGTCCTTAGGGCGAGCAAAGCAGGCACTGCGGTGAGAGACATCGGGCTCGGATAATAGTCCGGTTGCGCTTGGCATCCTCGAGACGATGACGCTTAAGGTCAATCCTTCCATCATAACGGTTATAGGATAATCTGGTCACGCTCCATTTCAAAGAATCATGGGAAGCTCTAAAGTCTTCATGTTATTCATAGCGACAACTGTGTTATCATAAGATCGCACATCATACCTGGAACCTTGTCAATAGGAACCTTTAGCAAGTCGGCCTCTGTCGCCTCTATAGCCTCTCGATTTTCCTCTCGCCAAAGCACATTGGACTACCTCACCAAATTTGTCCACCACCTCCTTGGACTCTAGAGTACTCGGTATGACAAGGCCTTGAGACCATGGTGATAAGCCACTGCGCTCGAGATGGTAGACATTAGATGAGGATATAATTCCTCATCGTACTCCAAAGTAAGCTTCAGCAGCTTGTCTCTTGTGCCTCGAGCCTCGCCACAGATTGCACCAAAATCTTCCAACTCACGAGGTCAATGCATCCTTATTCTCTCCGAGATCTTGTGGGGCCCGGAGAATCGAAGCCTTGTACCAGCGACTACAGACGCTTGGCTTATTTGGCCCATCGCCATTTCTCCTCACTGTTTACGTGCATACACGCTCAAACTCTCTACTTGACTCGCACTAGCCAACTGTGCCTCTAACAAAGCAATCTTCTCATTTTTACGAGCACCTTGGTCGCTTTCACCCGATACATACCCTTAGCTTCTCAAGCATTGCGGCTTGGTGCTGACACAACACCAACTCCTCAACTAATTGACCACCGATGCAACTCAGCAGTAAATCCTTATCTTTTGGTGAATGGCTCGGACCGCATAGGACTATCCTTGGGGAGATTTCGCAACCGCTCAAACACGCACACACGGACATAGCATTATCAGGTTCCCATTTACAGTTGATAAAAAAAAAGAGAAGCGCATCCACTTACTGTGGGCTAGCGACATCAGCAGACGGGTGCGATGAGGCAACATCACTAGTGGATGATTCCACAGTGAGGATCACCGGGCGTTTCTTCCTTGAAGTACTCGCGCCATCCTCTCTGAAGGATCTCTTGCACTTTAACCCAGACTCCGGCTCCTCTTCTTCTTCTTCATCCATAAATTGCGCCACGGCTACAGGTGGTGGCTGCGTTACGGTAGAAGGAACCTTAGGGCTTGGCACACTTTGTAAAGGTGTCACTTCCACTGCAACAGAGGAACTAGTACCTGCTTCCCCCATGTTCATCTCCATGACATGACCTGCCGTGGCCGCTAGTATACCTTCCTCTCCTTCTTTTAGGGGACGTACCCCTGTCCTTACCTCAATGGGCTTCGCTTAGGCGCACCACGGTAAATAAATCCATTTCGCGATACATAACAACAAATAACACGGGTTATATAATGCGAGAAAAGCACAAAAGTCTTACATTAATGACAAAGGAGGTGCGAGGCAGTACCCACCACAACCATTAAGCGCCCAAAAAGATTGGCATTTCATCGGCATACCAAAATAATTACGGCTGATGCCCATATACACCAAAAATTCCTCAGGATAGGCACTAATGGGGATGCGGTTTGCATTAATCAGTTCCGTATCCTCAGCTATATATGATCCAGGTACGGGGCACTCATCCCTCGGCAATGTTCCGCGGGTATAAAAGTCATGGCGCCACGGAAAGCATGTGTCGTCTACCCAGAAAAATGACTCCCTCCTGTTTCTAAGCGCATCTAATTTCTCAGTATAACACTGAAATCTGCCGTACGCTTAGCAAAGATACCCACCCATGTGACCATGTCGTGTGATAAAAGGCGGAATAGGTGGATGGTTGGATTAACCGCCAATGACAACGGTTCACCTCAAAGTTAGTAATTTTAGCCGCACCAACGACAAAATTTGGGATATGTCGGCTCGTAATAATTTAAAACATCGCACAAATCGGGATAAGGGCGCGTTGATTGGCAAATTCAAAGAATCGTGTATACCCTATTTTCCCTACGGAAATCGCGATAGACGCTTGCGCACCGGAACAACGGATGCACGTCAGCGGTATAAAATAATCCAGTGAACTCTAGAAGATCACTTTCGGCGAGGTTGGAGGTGAATTCGAGACAAGCGCTGACCATGATATTGTTTTTTACAATGCGCACGTGATTACCTTTTAAATACAATGTTTTTACGGGTTTGAAGTTTGATGTCTTGTTAGCAATGGTGGATAGCGGTTTTCTTGTGAGAAGCGAAAGGAAATGACCTAAGGGGTTATATAATTCTTCTCGCCCACCCGATGAGTGACGCGTGGACCGCACTACTACTAATAGTGTGGTGAGATTGTGATGGGACGTCACAGTGATAACTTTCCCCGATTCTGAGGAACCAATTTTCTAATCCTATGTCTAGATACAATGTATGGGAAGATATATTTTATGGCTTTCGCCACGCTCAAGTTTTTTGCGCCTATGGTTATTAGTCTAGCACCCGCAGCTAGTCACCACGCATACTAGACCTGGGGACATGATGACGTATAGTCTATATCAGGGTCACGAACCGTCCAAAGCCCAATCTTGACAAACCCAACACGAACTGGGCTCTGTTATTAAATGTTTAGGCCACGAAGGCCCAAGCCCAAATCTATTTACTGGAATAGATATTGGATATCTCCTATGTTTGGAGATAATCATTCCCCAACCGACTTAGGCGGGATCGCGAAGGTTGAGAACACGGAACCAACAAGGATTCCGTGCATATATAAAGGAATCGCATCCTCGTTTAAGGTACAATCTACAAACCCTAACTCTCCTTAAACCCTAAACCGATTACTTACTCTCACTTGGGAGGATAATCGTGGAGACAATCCCCCAGTAAGCCTAACGGTGTTTTACGTCTTTTAGTGTACGGGTCTCAAGCAACAATTCTCAATTAGTGCGAGCGGGAGCTTCAAACAAGGCATGCCAACTTTTGTATCAACACCAATAATGTTTGCGGAGGATGGTCTTTTGTCCATCGATGTGATGTTGGTATACATTGTGTAGATTACGAGATTCAAATGGTTTGTTGATGATTCGCGACATCGGTGCGGCGTGATGTCATTAGCAAGCGGGTTAAAAAATATTTGGATCAAAATCTGCGGGTGGGGGTACTTCATTAAGAACATCATCGGCGGGTTCATCATTGTTGGAAGTGGTTTGTTCAATTGTTGTGGTGGAGTCAGCTGGTGGTGCTTCTTCAAAGTAGTTGTTGTTGCTTGGTGTATCGGTATAAAGTAGTGTCAGTTGAGCGAAGCGGATACACGGAGCACGTTCATCAATATAAATCACCGAGCAGTGAACAAATAACCTTTCCATTTGTTGTGAGTGGTCGGGGCTTTGTTCGGTGATGATGGGGTTTGAGGAAGTTTAAGCGGTTGTGATCGGGTTCTAATTTGTTATACTCGAAGCCATTTCCATAAGTTCATCAAAATGAGCATGAATCGTTTCCATAACTTTGTTTTGTACGACGATTCGGATCCGTAACCTTTAGAAGTCTCGCAATATCCAATAAAGACTCAATGTCGACTTTGGCTTTGAGCTTTCCAAAATCATCACGATCATTATTCGGATAGCAAAGGGATCCAAATACATGAAAGTGTTTTAGATTCGGTTTATGGTTGTGGACAAGCTCGAAAGGTGTTTTGTTGTGACGTTTTGTGATCATAAACGGTTTTGAGTATAGCATCACGATGAATCGACACGCCCACAAGTAATCTGGAAGTTTAGCATTGATTAACATTGTTCTTAGATTCCACTAACGTTCGGTTTAGTCTTTCAACAACACCGTTTTGTTACGGTGTACGTGCAATAGATGTCGATCTTTGAATTCCCACTTTCTCATAAAATCCACGAAGAGTTTGGTTAACAAATTAGGTTCCTTTATGCGATACGATTTGTCGGACGGTGTTTTGGAGTCGAACACTGTATTTTCGTGAGAAGGTGATGATCATTTGTGGAGCTTGGTCTTTGCTTGAAGAAAGTAGACCCAAGTCCATCGTGATGATCATCAACAATTACTAAGATGTAGCGTTTGCCATTGATCGTTTGCAGCGCGATCGGGCCACACAAATCCATGTGAAGAAGATGAAGCACATGCTAAGAGATGTGTTCCACCTTTGAAGGAAAATGAGCACAGTGCTTTTCCCTTGTTCACGGTGAGCAAAGGTGATCTTTTGAATCTAGGAATCGTGGGAGACCTTCAACTAGTTTGTGTCGAGCAAGGTTGGTGATGGTTTGAAAGTTTAGATGTGAGATGATGGTGCCATAGCTAGGATTTTGTTGATGTTGCCTTTGAAAGTAAGCGGATGGGAGATGAAGCAACCATGTCTTGCATAGAGATAGTGTAAAGACTAGAATTACTTGAGCGGACATAAGGTCATTTCCTTGTAGATCACGAATGAAACAAGTTTTCTCTGGAAAGCAACCTCCAAATCTCCATCACAAAAGCCGACCTCTTGAAAGCAGTTGTGACCGAGGCCTTCCACATAGTAAACCTGGCGATTTCGATGTTCCCATTAATATAGTCTCAAGTAGCCCATGATAGTTGCAGTGATCATTCCAGAATCAGCGGTGCCAATGAACTTTGCAATAAAGTTTGATAACGTTTAAGGTTGCTTGTCGTATGTCGGGAACATCACGCTATCAACAATCTAGAGAATGATCATATCACTGCATTACACGGGCGACACGGATGGAATAGAAGTAGATGTGGAACCCGAAATGTTAGAGGTTCGAAGCGATTATAGTAGAACATACACACATCAATAACTTTAGCCATCCATTTAAATCCTAATGTGTTATATATCCATTTACGCCATCTATAACTACTGTTTGCTTTAGTCTTTGTGAATGCACTAGGTGGTACTACATGTAGGAGGTGGCCCGGAGCTACGAGGACGCAATGCTTGCCTTAGAATCTAAAGAAGGCGGTCTACCAAGCCTGGACTTAGAATGATTAGTGGGCCTAGGGTGTTCCGATTCTTAGGATTAGTAAGCGAGAGATTATAGCTTTAGCAACACATTTGTCATGACAATCGAATTCATAATTTACGACAAATAACACAAGGTGCATCGGTGAATATCAAAAGTACTTAAAGGTTTAGCATTAGTTACATCACTATTTTTATTACATTTTCAGACGCAACATCTATAGTGGAAGCAACGTGAGTCTTATTCATAGTCCTAGGGTGTTCTTACTTTAGCATTCCTTATTGATCTTTTCTTAGGTCGCAACTTCCTATTCTTGATTGAGTGCTCTAGGCCGTGAAGTGCGGACGTTTGGAAAAACGCAACTATTCTGTTTGATGAGAAGGAAGCACGTTAGCAACTTGTGATTTGGCGGTGGGTATTCTAGGTTCACGATTACTAAGTGTTCTTGGTGCTAATCTCTTTAATGATGGCGGAGTTGTTCATACTTTCCTAACATTTCTCTTAACTTAAAAATAGTGTGAATCAAGTCTTGATTTTCGAGCGAATATTACCGACAAAATTCATTACTTCTACGGTGTGTGCAAGATAATGATCAAGTTCGTTTGATGCTTCATGACGAGTCTTATTGAGTAAATCAAATATGACACCATATTCTGTTTAACTTTACAAGTTCTTGTTCATATTTTGAGATTTGACTTTTCAAAGACACGTTTTGATCATCCAGTTGCTCAATTTTAGGATCGAGAAGATTTTGTACGCGGTGGCGATTTTTTTTTGAAACACAAGTTGTTGATTGTGAATATCTTTTGACACCAATTAAGGCGACGTTTTGCATTGGAAAGTTCGTTAAGCAATCGTTCATTTCGAGCTTTTAAAGACTCGATCGAAGCACATTATCGATATTCTCACGATTACCACGAGTTAACGGTATCAGCAGAGATATAATCGAGATGCATATGACACTGAATTCAATAACACAATCTTATGGATATCAAGACATATAACATCATTCAAGAGTCGATCAACATCTTTCTTAACATTTTATTTTTACGTTTAGTATTAGAAATAGATGTTTTGTTTTCTCGAAACGACCTTCATCACTCCAAGTTCCTTATGAAAGTCCGTTCCCAAGATAATGCACAATTTTTCAAATTTTTAACATTAGGTAAAATATTTTTCGAAAGATGTCTCTTTGTTCTCGCGCGAGGCGATTGAAAATGTTGAACCTTGATTTGAATGATATTCTATCTCGTGTTCTAAAGTTTTGAGGTCAGCCATGAAAATGTCAAAATATCTAAGAATTTTTCGATTTTCGGTTTGAGTTTACTTCACTAATGGAAGGTAAAGGACCATAAATTTGTGCATAATCTGTTTGGGGATTAACATTAGAAGACTCGACGTTTTATGATAACCCTTGGTGTGTTAGTAGAATCCGTTGGTGTGTGAAAGTGACCGCTTTTTATAATTGAAAGGTTTGTTGTAAACAACGGTTTCTAATTTTGATCGACTCGTCTTACGCATCGAATTCCTCTTGGCGATGATATTCAACAACACTCATACTGATATCATCAATTTTATATTCGCTGAAACTTCGGTTTGGTTTAAATGCTTTGGTTGAAAGCTTAGGTTTGCAATCAACAAGATTCGGTCCATATCCATTTGGATTGGGTTTTAAAGTAAACTTTTCAATAGCGATTCTTGACTACCATGTTTGTAAACAACAGCTTTAAACTCTTTAAATTTTTGTTGCAAGTCGATAATTTCTTCAAGATGATCATCTATTCGTTTGTTGAATGCTTTTTGTGTCTGACTGTTTTGACAAGTTAACAACTTCGACCTTAGCTTTTGATTTTCAAGGTGAGGCGTTAATTTGCTTTTTATGTTCATGTTTCGGTTGTTCTATTTCGAGACAACAAAGCATTCTTCAAGCGGCTAGATCACGATCTGTCTCTAAATATTTTTCGTTTTGATGAGATTTAGTAAAGGTCGCTTCAAAACCTTTTCACGGTTTCTTGAGTTTTGAAAAAGTTGAGTTGCATTTTAAGCATTCAAAATCCTTGGTTAACAGTGCATTTTACTTTTTAAGTCCTTGTTTAATGCACAACATTACGCAATTTGGGATTCTTGGTCTTTAAGTAACAGAGCAAGATCGGATGAGGCAAAGTTCGACTTGTTCAACTGGAGTCACAACATGATCATTATTTAGATCTTCAAGTATAACCACGGAGTCAATTTGATTATCAATGGAAACCATAAGGTCATCTTGATCGTCAAATGTAACTACGGGTCTAGTTGAAAATCGTCGGAATGTGATGTAAATGACTCATTTTGAACATTCGAGCCTTGCAGGATTCGAGATGTTGGCGGAGATATTAGATCGAGAGATAAATATGGTTTGTTCGGCACCGAGACAAGCCATCGATGTCATACATTGGGCTGTGTCACTAATGTGTAACTCATGCATATTAGCCATCAACACTGCTGCTTGCATTGGCACGCAAGTCCTCCATATCATCATCCGAGTGCATTTGCCATAAAACTCTGTTCTTTTTACGTGAGAGATCCATGACTTCATCCTTAAGAGCCAAAGAAGAGCCTCTTTGAAATAAGATCGCCCCTAGTCCTCGGCTTTGGGCATGCATTAGCCAGTGTCCATTCTCATTGCGGTTTAGCATCGAAGACCATTCAACCGATTACGAGCATTTCCTTGTTCCACCACTTGAGCTCTGTTGTTATTCCGACCTACAACATTAAACCCTTGACCACCGCCCATCCGCGACCATAACCACGATTACGAACTTCAACTCGTCCATTGTTTACAACTGATTGCGTGTGTTAGATGAGGAACGAATACGATTGTTGGATTTGTTGGTATAACGGCCAAAAGCATTAGCAATCATAACAAATCCTTGTTGCAATGCTTCGAGCGGATCGATGTCCTCATTAGCTTCATCGACAATTGGTTGAGCATTGTTGTTGTATGGAACCAATTGATTTTGTTGAGATTGTTTTGTGAATGATCGTTTTGTGATCGAGGCGGTTGGTTGAGTTGCTTCGAGGAGGATAACTTTGTTGAGCATATAAGGCAAGTTGTTGATTTTCCGGATGTGTGGGTGGAGCAATTTGAGCACGGAGAATCCTTTCCCGATCAACTTCCTTTTCATGAGGCTTCAGTAATCGTACAACAATCCATATGTAGAATGATGCATATTCTTAAGCAGCGGAGAAAAATGACATACTTCTCCCATTCAGGACCAAGACTACTCAGAACTTAGTATTCACTGCAATTCTTGGCATGATGATGTTGTGTTTATCCAAATCATTGATGATGTCTGAAAATCGATGATGATAAGACTCTAGTGTCTCTCGGGTTCAATCATGAAGTGTTCATAAGCCAAGTAAATTTTGGATTCCAAATCCTCTGATTGAGTCATGATCCTTCCATAAGAAGATGAATATGTTCCCACATTTCCTTTGCGTCTTTTGAGCATCAACACTTTGAAGAATTGGGTTAGGTAATCCTAAAAGGATATATTGCATTGCAAGCTCATCGACTTCATAGTGTAGAAGTTCTTGAGGATTCAAGTCCTTGCATAGCAATGTTCGTTTGTTCATCTCTTGGTGGATTAGCATTTGGATCTCCGGGTACAATGACGATGAGGCATCTGAAATGGACCTTCCAAGATAACCTTCTTTAAGAACTTTCCATGTGGCTTCTTCATATCACAAAACCGAAAGAACCTTATTACCCATTGATCGTAGTTTCTGGAGTGGGCATTGGAGGTCTATCAGTGATCGACCTCATGAATTGATTGTTGGTCGCTTAAAGCTTCACACATCTTTGCAAACCAAGTGGGTTCCTTCATAGTGTTCCTTGATGGATGTTGATTGAAGTCATTTGTGTAGGTTGAACTTGAAGACTTGGTGGTGGTTGAACCATTTGAGGTGGTGGAGTTGCACCAAGTTGTGGAGTATGTTGTTGATTAAATTGTTGTTGATAAATTGCTTGTTGTTGATTCCATTGTTGATGTTGTGGACTTAGTTGTTGT